>JBBBVM010000037.1:1428733-1898185 GCA_037355625.1 Petunia x hybrida
CATGTTAAATTTTAGGGTTTGAAATGTTATCTATGTCCCTTTGCCGATTATCATCCGTAAATTGTAATTTTATATGTCACTTTCCCATTTATTTTATTCAGATTTGGACAGTAAATTGTAGTCCCTTCTTGTTAGTTTGTAAATGAATATGTGGTCCCTTTTTCCCTAGTTTTTATGTATACTATGTGCTTTGAATGCAGATGCTTGAAAAGGTGGACTTAATATTTAATTATGGCGGTGGGTGGGTTAGGAATCCACAGTTAGTTTATTGTAAAAAGTTGAGTAAAATTTGAAAAGACTATGAAGTGGACCACCTATCCTTTATAGATATAGGTCGTGAATATAACGAGAAGTTAGGGTATTTTTTTATCAAGCAGCTCATAGGCACTGGTCCATCTGGAAACTACTACCTCTTGGATGAGGATGAAGGTATAGGGCCCTTCCAACCCTTTCGTGTGACCGGTTTAAAGTAGTAAATTTGTTTGCTATTGATGAGTTTGAGGATGAAGTTACAGATTTGTCTAATATAATTGAACACTCAAACTTTATCGAGAGCTCATGTATCTGCTGGGGCTGATTGTGATTCTGATGAAGGTGAAGGTGAAGGTGAGGAAAATTATGAATCACCTGGTAGTGACTATGATGAGGAGGGGTTGGAAGATTTTAAGAAGCAAAGAAATCCTGAAATAAAAGATACGCTTGAAAAGTATAAGGAATTAGAAATAGGCATGGCATTCAAAGACATTGCTGAAGCAAGACATGTTGTTGCCTTTTATTCTGTTGCAAATAAAAGGGGGCTAAAGGTCAAGAAGAGTGATAAGGAAAGAAGTAGGTACATATGCCAACCTGGTTATCCCTTTGTAGTTTACATATCTAGGGATGGGAGGGACCAAGGCTTTAGTATTAAGACCTTGAAGCCAGACCATGACTGCCATGAAGTCTTTGAAAACAGTAGGGCTTACTACAAGATATGGGCTCATTATTTCAAGAATAAATTACAACATAAGCCTAAGTATTCAATCAAATCTATGAAAAGAGATCTGGAACAAGTTGAGAAGAACTAAGAGGGTAGCATTGGAGAAATTAGAGGGTAGCTACCTAGATGATTATACCATATTGGAGGCCTATGCACAAGAACTAAGGGAGAGCAATCTAGGGAGTGATGTTGTCATTAACATCTCCAAAGATACTTTGGAGGAGGGCAAAAGAAGATTTCTATTGATGTATGTCTGTTTGGGTGCACTTGTTGCTCCCAACGCACACGCAAGTATACGCGGTCGATAAGTAATAAAGTGATAAATCGAGTATCATTCCTACGAGGACTAAGCAGACTAACACTTAACAAACAATTTCTAAGAAACTACTCAGGGATCTTTTTCTTTGATGGTAAGAGTTTTTATAACTAAAAAGCAGTAATTAAAGTGCTAGAAGTGTAGTCAAGCAATGTGCAATACTTTGGTTGTTAACAATATTAAGAGGACGGTCCAGGGTCAGAGTTATAAATAATCCAGTTGATGTATCCAATTGATTCCACTTCTTAAATCCCGGGTTACTAACTGACAGAGTAAATGTAACTGTGAAAACCTTTTAGTTCTTCACAGTCTATGCAAGCTACTTCAATCCCTATATGTCTATGGGTTAAATCACATGCACGCATTAACGAATCATGTAATAAGTTAAACCAGGCAAGCAAGTATATGTCTATCCTAATCGCAAATTGGTTCCCCGATGCTCGGGTTCACAAACTAGTTCTATTCTTTCTTATTACGTAATTAAATTCCTTCTTTCGAGTTCAATTCAAAAACCATAGATAATGTATAATTATCGAGCTCTAACAATTATACAAGTGAAATCATGAAAGAATAAGCAACCCGTTATGGGATTCAATCAATGTGAATCAATCTTCAAACAATCAACTTTTATGTAATACTCTAACCCTAGAACGTAAAGTTTAGCCACACATATTCATAATCACAAGGCAAAGATTTGGTGTAATAATGAAGTAATTGATGTAATAGATGAAAGATTAGGAATAAACCTTTGTTCAATGAGTATGTTGCTCTCAATATTGCTCCAAAGTAAGAACTCTCTTCAAAAACTAAGTAAAATACTATTTATAGTGTTTACAAACACCTAGTAATAAGTTAGACCCAATGCTAGACGGAATAGGAAGTGAAAATCCGCACAAGGGGCGCTATAACGGGCTCCCCGCGCCTCGTAACGCGCCAAGACAAGCAGAAGACGTCGAAATCCGGGCGCCTTTGGAGCGCCCCGCGCTGGGAAAAGCACCAGAAGCCAAGCGCCTTGGAAGGCGCGCCGCGCCACCTACTGCGCCACACAGTTTTTGCTTGTTCCTTGGTCCGAAATCTTGCTCATGTCGTGCCCTCGTATGCTCAATCCAATCCTCAATCAACTTCCAATCAATTCTTGCTCAATCAAGCTCCTAAAAGCTCCAAATGCACTGCATAACAACCTACACACGCACGACATCAAATTAGTATAAAACCACATTCACAAACTATAAAACGAGCGCAAACAAGCTCAAACATGCGGAAATATTAAGGAAACCTTGGCATAAAATGACAAACATCGCCACCCCACACTTGAACCTTTGCTCGCCCTCGAGCAAGTCACAACTAACTTCCCAACCTAGGTAAAATAGGTCTGCCTATGACTATGGTTGATACCGACCATTGAACCAGTGCACACATGACTACTATGGATCCACAACATGCCAACAATTTACCAAAACCAAAAGTATGAGAACAACCACCCCAAAATAGCTCAAATGCACAAACTCAACTTAATGCAACCATGCTCCCACAAAATCACACCCATCTACTCAATCAAGAACCATCAACTTCACCTATTTCATGCAAACCACGTACCCTCACCAATATGAAGCAAAAGAGTGCCCCCCCCCCCCCCCCCCAAAAAAAAATCACACACAACAACAACAAATACCATGAATAGAACGGGGGCAATAGCAAATGAATTCACTCACTCTCATGAAAGTCTTACATGTCACACACAACGTACCATAGGCTGTCCCGTAGTGTAGGACTCCACTAATGTAAGCTCACTCCAATCGGGATTAACTAGGACTTTAGAAAGGTCGTAATGTAGGCTAAGGGGCGGGTAGGATACATATGGTAATAGTGACTACCTCCCTAAGCACTTTAATATATCACATTCAAATTAAGCACCAATCTCATCAAGCCACCCAATCAACACATACACCTTCTCAACAAGTAGCATTTTTCTTTTAAGCACACACTAGCAAGGAATGGATATCTTTTTCTCTTTTTATTTCTTTTTCCATAATTTTTTTTTCTTTCTTTTAAACTTTGCTATTTTTTTCTTTTTCAATTTCATTATCTTCCAACCTTGCCAATGCTTTTCACTACTTCACAATTTTAACAATTATTCCCCTTCGTTAGTTCCACTCAAAAACCTCCCAATTCCAACCACAACTCCCACATAACAACAGAATATCAATAAAGTGCTTAAGGAGTAAAGGGCCAAAAGACACAATTTAGAACAAATGGGCAGGCTCGGGGTGTGGGTGCCAACAAAAAGGGTCAAAGAAATCTCAACAACAAATTTTTTTTTCCAAGGTATATATGTAAGGGTAGGCAAATCAAAAGAAGGCCTTGTATCATTTCCCGACTAGAGCAAACCTAGGATTTTGCTTTGCACACACACGGGGCAAGTTCTAGACATTAATATGCAACATGGAGTAAACAAGACATGCCTCACACACACATCGCACATGGTCCATACAAAAAGGTTCCATCAACAACTCTCAACCAAGCATCTAGAATGCAACTTGTGGAAATTTAAGCACTAATGCACAAAGCTTCACAATCAAGTCAAGCAAGCGGATTCAAGCATCTCAAGGGGGTCGTTCCATTTTTTTCCTAGGAATGCATCACAATTAAAACCCAAGGACACCACAAATAGCACATGCAATCAAGTTCAAGTCCACCGGTATCAAACAAATCAAAGGCACCTAGCATTCTACCTCTTTCCTTTGTCTAGGGTCATCTACAACTAACTATCCTAATCCTAAAAATAAAAACTACCCGGTTCAAAGGCCTCCCCGTGGAAAAGAACCGCGGCCATAAGAGAAACCACGGGGCGGATGACATGTACCACTAATAAAACTAAAAGGAAAATCTTTTTGGAATTTTTCATTGGTTTTCTAATTTTTTTTCATATATCAAAGCAAGAAATAAATCAAAATAAAGTCAAGTGACAAAAGAAAAATCCTACGGTACATGCATCCTAACCTCAAAAATAGATAAAAGGCAGTACCCCACCCTACACTTAAACTAAGCAATGTCCCCAGTGCGACAAAGAAGTAAGTGCAAAACTAAAAGAAAACTGCCCTGATATCCGGGTGGTGCGCAGGAGTGTGGACCTAGACCTCCTCCTCATCAGAGCCACCGCCCTCAGTATCAGTCGCCTCAACCTCACTGTCCGGATCGTTAGCAACAATATCTGAATCCGTGTTCTCATCCTCCTCTGGAGGCACCTCTCTAGCTCGAGTCATGCCTAGCAGACACTTCGAGGACTCCAGTAGGGGGACAGTGCGATCAATAGCTGCAAAATCCACGCCCGACCGCCGGGCCATCTGCTCCATCATCAAATACTGACGCGCAGACAAGTTGGCGTCTGTCTCCCGCCACTCATCAGTTGTCAGTTTCACCGGCGCAATAGTGGTCACACCCTTGACCGAGGCAATATCAAAAGGCTTCCCTATGTCAGGCACAATGCGATCCCTAATCTCATCTACGGGGACGCCATGCTGCTCCAAATATCGGGTCAAGATGTTCCCAAAATACAAGCGACTACATGAATCTAACTTCCGTTGCTCCTTCATCACTCGCAACATGTAGTAGCCTATATTTACCGGCTTCCCAGTCATAAAGAAATATACCATGCACGGCCGAGTCTTGGTGACCTCGGAATAATGAGAAGATGGTAATATGCGTGCATTGATAAACCGCATCCACACATGGGCCGATTTGAGAAACTGCGAGAAGTACATAAACTTGTGTCTTCCGGCGGCATTGCGCTCCCACTTGTGAGTGGAGCTCTCGCCACAAAGTTTGTCTCGCAGAGCCTTGTAGTCAGGCTTTTTAATGAACTTCTTCATATCATCATAGTCAGGGTCCTCGACCCCCAGAAAGGCATTCAATGCCGTATGATCCAGCTTCACTCTCACCCTCCTCACCGTGACCATATCATCCTCCTTCCATGCGTCGTCTGGCTCCCAGTTGGCATAAAGCTCTTGCACCAAATCAAGGTTGGCGTGCCCCGGACTCTCAAATACGGAGTCCCACTTTAAAGCAATTATCGCCTCGGCCACCCCTCGATATTTATGCATAAGCCTCCTTTTATCAATTGCTTGCTCGGGGATGTACCCCGCAAGCCTCATATTCTTATACCACGTTTGGCATTCACCTCTCTTTACAAAAGTGATGCCATAACGTTTCTTTCCTCCGGGACGTGGTATCGGCACCGCGTCCTTAGGCATCTTTGCCTTGCCTTTTGCGTTTGGTTTGGCCTTGGGCTTGGCCGGTGCCTTGCCCCTTTGTTTTGTGGAAGAAGGCCCGGCTTGGAGTGCTCTCCGCGGCGGATGAAGAACTCTTGCTTGGTAGAGGTGTGGTCACCATGGTACCTACATAACAATAGATCAATGTGAGATGATAACTAAACACCAAAAATAACAAGTCAAGCTCAATTGGTAGGGTACCACCCCACACTTATCACACACTCAATGTGTCAATCAACTTAACTCAATGGCACGAGCAACCCCACACTTAAACACAACTAGCTTCGGACAAAGTATGCCACGTTTTTTATTTTTCAAGATCAAGCTAGTGTGGGTGCATCATGATCAATTCTTATGTGTGTGCAACACTTAGTGTCCATAATTAGCCTAAGAAATGCATTGCTACTCAAGAATTCACAATGTTATTGAATTTTTATCATTGAGGCTTTTTCACAAACACTTGGTGTGCACACTTTGAAACTATCAATTTCAATGGATTTTGGAATGTGCTAACCCTCCCAAATTGTTGGGAGATCTCTTTTTACAAGTCACAAGCTATCTATCTAGCACCATGAACAATTTAAGCACAACAAGAGTGAATTTTATGCATAAACTTGTAACTAGCTAAGAAACCTTCCATGAACAAGAATGAGTTCAACTTACATGTTATTGAGAGAGAGAGTAGGAATTTACTTACTTGAATGTGTTAGAGTGGATTGCACAAGCTTTGGAATGATTCCAAGTGTTAGAGGTGAATTGGTGAGTGATTAGAGAGTAATTAGAGTGAAAATAGTGAAGAATTAAGTATAGAAATTGGGTATAAGGGGATGGGGGAGATCGGGTCGGGGATCAAGACCCGTTTGACCCAGAAAACTTAAAAAATTTTGGCCGGGCGCATCAAGCACCACGGCGCGGGCCAAACGCGGCCAAATTTCTTGACGTTCTGCTTGCCTCGGCGTGTTGGGAGGCGCGGGGCGCTCCCAAACGCGCCAGGCCTATTTTTTTCAGCTTTCATTTTTCGCGTTGGGAGGCGCGGGGCACTCCTAAACGCGCCCGAACACGTTTTATCGCACCAATTTCCAATTCCAAGTACGAACCCAAGCGCGGGACATGTCTCGGGACGTCCCGTACCCCGCAATGCATTAATTTCACCTTGTTTAGCTCACCCGAGTCCTACAAAAACGACACACAAAAACAACAAACTATGTGACACTATAAAACAAAAAAATACTAAACTATTATAAGTACAAGCTCGGGTTGCCTCCCGAGAAGCGCCTTATTTAACGTCGTGGCACGACGGGTATGAATCAAGGGTCCCTCAAAGTAATGGAAGTGTGGTGATTCACCGCACCTCCCCAATAACGTTTCACCCTTTGTCCATTAATCAAGAATGTGTTCTCAGAATCCGGGGCTCTCAATTCAACCGCTCCATGTGCGGTAACACGAACAACTTCAAAAGGCCCCAACCATCTCTACTTCAACTTGCCCGGGAATAATTTCAACCTAGAGTTGAACAACAATACCAGCTGCCCAGGCTCAAAAGTACGACGCTCAATGTGCTTATCATGCCATTTCTTTGTCCGTTCCTTATATAGTTTTGCATTTTCATATGCATGGAACCAGAACTCTTCAAGCTCATGCAATTGGAGCATCCTCTTCTCACCCGCTAAGGCCATATCTTGGTTGAGCTTTTGAATTGCCCAATACGCCTTATGCTCTAGTTCAACCGGCAAGTGACATGCCTTACCATAAACAAGCCTATATGGAGAGGTTCCAATAGGTGTTTTGAATGCGGTTCGATAGGTCCAAAGAGCATCATCTAACTTCATACCCCAATCCTTCCTCGAGGCATTCACAGTCTTCTCAAGGATTTGCTTGATCTCTCTGTTAGACACTTCCACTTGGCCACTAGTTTGGGGGTGATAAGCAGTAGCCACCTTGTGGCGAACCCCATACTTAGCCAACAATTTATTGAACAACTGGTTACAAAAATACGTACCTTCATCACTGATTATAGCCCGCGGTGTCCCAAAACGAGTGAAAATATTCTTCTTCACGAACTTCCCCACCACACTCGCATCATTTGTTGGAAGTGCAATAGCCTCCACCCATTTAGACACATAATCAACTGCTACTAGGATGTATTTATGGCCCATAGAAGGTGGGAATGGACCCATAAAATCAATACCCCAACAATCAAACAGCTCAATCTCCAAGATATTGTTCAAAAGCATCTCATGACGCCTAGTAACAGTCCCCGTTCTTTGGCAACGATCACATTGCTTCACTAATGCATGAGCATCTTTAAATAAAGTAGGCCAAAAGAAACCAGACTGAAGTACCTTTGCAGCTGTTCGATCTCCACCAAGGTGACCACCATAAGGAGAGGAATGGCAGCTCTGTAGAATCGGCTCTACTTCTTCCCTTGGAATGCATCTCCTAGCTAGTTGATCAATGCCTATCTTTTACAAATAGGGCTCATCCCACACATAAAATCTGCTCTCATGAAGGAGTTTACGCTTTTGCTCAGCAGTCGCCCCAGGGGGATACACATTACTCACAAGTAAATTCACCATGTCAGCATACCATGGCACCTCAGCTGCATCTAGAGCAAAAAGTTGCTCATCAAGAAATACCTCTTTAATCTCGGGCCCTTCATCTACATGTTCTCTATTCTCCAGCCTTGACAAATGATCAGCAACTTGATTCTCAGTCCCCTTGTGATCTCGAATTTCAACATCAAACTCTTGCAATAGGAGAACCCATCTATTGAGTCTAGGCTTGGAGTCCTTCTTTTCAAACAAATACCGGATTGCGGCATGATCAGTGTAGACAACAACACGAGTGCCAACCAAATAAGATCTGAATTTATCAAAAGCATAAACTACGGCTAGCAACTCCTTCTTAGTGGTGGTCTAATTAGACTGGGCTGCATCAAGCGTCTTGCTTGCATAATAGATGGAGTGAAAGATTCTTCCAATTCTTTGGCCTAGAACAGCCCTAAGAGCATTATCACTCGCATCAGACATCAATTCAAATGGCAAAGACCAGTCAGGAGCAATGATGATTGGTGCGGTCACCAACCTTTTCTTCAACTCTTCAAATGCCGTGAGACAAGCATCATTAAATACAAATTTCACATCTTTCTCTAACAATTTGCACAAGGGAGTGGAAATTTTGGAGAAGTCCTTTATGAAACGTCTATAGAACCCTGCATGTCCCAAGAAGCTACGCACCCCCTTAACAGAGATAGGTGGTGGTAATTTCTCAATAGCCTCAATCTTCACTTTGTCAACCTCAATCCTTGCTTTGAAACCTTGTGCCCAAGTACTATGCCTTCTTGAACCATAAAGTGACATTTTTCCCAATTCAGCACCAGATCTGTTTCTTCACAACGGCTCAGCACAGCATCAAGATTTTTCAAACATTCATCAAAAGAATCACCAGCCACTGAGAAATCATCCATGAATACCTCCACAAATTTTCCACCATGTCAGTGAAAATAGCCATCATGCACCACTGAAAAGTCCCCGGGGCATTACACAACCCAAATGGCATCCTCCTAAATGCACAGGTGCCATATGGACAAGTAAAAGTAGTCTTCTCTTGGTCTTCCGGGGCTATCACAATTTGATTGTAGCCCGAATACCCATCCAAGAAACAGTAATACTCATGCCCTGCAAGTCTATCCAGCATCTGATTAATAAAAGGGAGTGGGAAGTGATCTTTCCTGGTGGCCTTGTTCAGCTTCCTATAATCAATGCAAATTCGCCACCCTGTAACTGTTCTTGTAGGAATCAACTCATTATGCTCATTCTTCACCACTGTCATGCCCCCTTCTTTGGAACACATTGCACTGGACTCTCCCACTTGCTGTCAGAGACAGGAAAAATAATACCAGCATCCAGCCACTTGATCACTTCTTTCTTCACCACCTCCTTCATAATTGGATTTAGCCTTCTCTGCTGCTCTATGGATGGCTTATGATCTTCCTCCAAGAGAATTTTATGCACGCAGAAAGAATGACTAATCCCTCTAATATCAGCAATAGTCCAGCCAATAGCTCTCTTGCGCTCTCGCAATACCCGCAACACCTTCTCAACCTGCACATCAGACAACAAAGAAGAAAGGATTACGGGCAAAGTATTACCTTCACCCAAATAAGCATAACGTAAATGCTCGGGTAAAGGTTTGAGCTCAAGATTAGGAGCTCTCTCAATAGACGGTTTCGCAGGAGTTAAGGTCAACGGTCTATCAAGCTCCTCAAATTTCATCCACCCTAGGATGAATCTACTCTGCATATTAAGAACCTCCAAATACTCTTCAATATCATCATCCTTAAGGATGTCATCATCATCACATAAGAGTGCTATTTCTAAAGAATCAACATTAGAAGCCAAGAATGACCTCTCATCAGCAGTCAACTCATCATCTACCACTTTTACCATGGACAATTCTTCATAATGAGAAGGAAGCTGAGTAGCTCTGAACACATTAAACACAGCTTCTTCCCCATTTACCTTCATGATCATCTTTCCAGCTCTGACTCTAATAACAGCATCAGTAGTAGCCAAAAATCCTCTCCCTAATATGAGAGGAACCTTAGGATCAGCTTCATAATCAAGAATAATAAAGTCAACAGGTAATATAAACTGACCCACTTGTACAAGCACATCCTCAATAATCCCCTCGGGGCATGTCAATGATCTATCAGCTAGCTGCAGAGTCACAGTAGTGGGTCATGGTTCACCCAGGCCTAGCTTACTGAAAACTAAAGAAGACATTAAATTCACACTAGCACCCAAATCACATAAAGCTCGACCAACCTCATGTTCCCCAATTTTCAAGGGAATGGTAAAACTGTCAGGATCCTTCAATTTTTGAGGAAGCTTGCTTCTAACTCTGGAACTACACTCCTCAGTGAGTGCAACTGTCTCAAACTCAGTCAGTCTTCTCTTATTAGCAACAATATCCTTGATGTATTTAGCATATTTGGGAACATCCCGCAAAAGCTCCACTAAAGGAATATTTACCTGAATCTGACTCAATATCTCCAAGAAATTCTTGCATGCTGCATCAACTTTCTGCTTCTGAAGTCTCTGAGGGAAAGGTGGTGGTGGTCTCGCAATAGCAGACTCGGGCTGCTTTGTTATCACTGTCTCTGCTTCTTTCTCCACTTCCCTATCAGCATTGGGCTCTAACTCACCAACAGGCTTCTTTGGCATTCGGGGAACTTCTTCTAGAGCTCTTCTATTCCTCAAAGTAACCGCTTGCACAAATTCTTTAGGATTCTTCTCTGTATCACTAGGTAAAGCACCCCGAGGTCTATTATTTTGTGCTCCAGCAAGCTGCCCCAATTGTCTCTCAAGATCTTTCTGCGCACTGCTCAAATCTTTAATTGTTTGTGCCTGCGATGCTGAATCATCCATGAGATTTTGCTTCCCTGCAAGAAGTTTCCTAAGCATATCCTCAACTGCATTAGACTGCTGTGGCTGAGTCTGTGACTGTGACCCCTGCTGTGATGCATTGCCTTGATTAATTTGGGGTCACTCATTACCCTGAAACGGCTCACGGTTATCCCTCCAAGAAAAATTTGGGTGATTACGCCAACCCGTGTTATAGCTGTTACCATATTGATTGCGATTCTGACCCTGTGACCTGTTCTGATTAGCCACATAATATACTGACTCTGGGTTAGATGGACAAACTACAGTACTATGATCCTCTCCACAAACCTCACAAAAAGTTTGAATTTCTTGCACTGGAGCTAATGGTGGTTTTGCTTGGAGAGTCAGCTTGCTGATTTGATTAGAAATAGCAGCCATCTTTGCTCTTAGCTCTGAAACTGCATCCAATTGAAGTATCCCAGCAGCTTTCTACGTATTAGCCCTGCTAACACCCTCAAATTGTGTCGTAGCTCTGCCATCACCCTGACAATCAGGATTGCTCTGCGAAAACTTGTCAAGTAATTCATAAATTTGATCAAAATTTAAGGCCAGCACTTGGCCTCCAGCAGCAGCATCAACCACAATCTTAGTGTGTTGGTTCAACCCCTCAACAAAAGTGTGTGCAATAACCTCATTAGATTGGTTGTGATGTGGACAGTCTCTCAATAGAGCTTTGAATCTCTCCCAGGCTGCATACAAGGATTCTCCGTCTAACTGTCTGAAGGACATAATTTCGCTCCTCAGCCTGGCTGTCTTGGCAGATGGATAAAATTTAGCCAAGAATTTCTTAGCCAAATCCTCCCAAGTAGTGATAGACCCAGGCTTCTCAGCCTTTAACCACTTCCTTGCTGTCCCAATCAGTGAAAATGGGAACAAAGTCATACGAACATAATCAGTAGGCACACCCGATGGTGTATAAGTATCACTGATCTCTTGAAAGTTCTGAATGTGTTGCTGCGGATCCTCATGAAGTAATCCAGCATATTGCCCCGTCACATGCAGCAACTGAATCATGTCGGGCTTGATGTCAAAGTGCCCGGTAATAGCGGGCTGCACAATACTTGACGCTACTCTTCCCAGACTAGGAAGAGCAACATCTCGCACTGCTACTGCTTGTTCTTCTGCCATTTCAATAGGTAAAGAAGCAGGTACGATTGCTAGCGCTTCTCGATCTCTTGCTTCTCTTCGTAACCTTCTCAAGGTTCTTTCATGATCGGGATCAAAAGATACGAGTGGTTCGTCCTCATTATTCCTTTGCATGCAAAACATATTGCCTGAAACAGCATAAGAAACTCAACAAAAAATTAAACCTAAATAGAAATTAAGTAATCGTTCAAAAAGAAATTAGTCCGTAATTAGTCCCCGGCAACGGCGCCAAAAACTTGTTGCTCCCAACGCACACGCAAGTATACGCGGTAGACAAGTAATAAAGTGATAAATCGAGTATCGTTCCCATGAGGACTAAGCAGACTAACACTTAACAAACAATTTCTAACAAACTACGCAGGGATCTTTTTCTTTGATGGTAAGAGTTTTTATAACTAAAAAGCAGTAATTAAAGTGCTAGAAGTGTAGTCAAGCAATATGAAATACTTTGGTTGTTAACAATATAAAGAGGACGGTCCAGGGTCAGAGTTACAAACAATCCAGTTGATGTATCCAGTTGATTCCACTTCTTAAATCCCGGGTTACTAACTGACAGAGTAAATGTAACTGTGAAAACCTTTCAGTTCTTCACAGTCTATGCAAGCTACTTCAATCCCTATATGTCTATGGGTTAAATCACATGCACACATTAACGAATCATGTAATGAGTTAAAGTAGGCAAGCAAGTATATGTCTATCCTACTCGCAAATTGGTTCCCCGATGCCCGGATTCACAAACGAGTTCTATTCTTTCTTATAACGTAATTAAATTCCCTCTTTCGAGTTCAATTCAAAAACCATAGATAATGTATAATTATCAAGCTCTAACAATTATACAAGTGAAATCAAGAAAGAATAAGCAACCCGTTATGGGATTCAATCAATGGGAATCAATCTTCAAACAATCAACTTTCATGTAATACTCTAACCCTAGAACGTAAAGTTTAGCCACACATATTCATAATCACAAGGCAAAGATTTGGCGTAATAATGAAGTAATTGATGTAATAGATGAAAGATTAGGAATAAACCTTTGTTCAATGAGTATGTTGCTCTCAATATTGCTTCAAAGTAAGAACTCTCTTCAAAAACTAAGTAAAATACTATTTATAGTGTTTACAAATACCTAGTAATAAGTTAGACACAATGCGAGACAGAATAGGAAGTGAAAATCCGCACAAGGGGTGCTATAACGGGCTCCCCGCGCCTCGTAACGCGCCAAGACAAGCAGAAGACATCAAGATCCGGGCGCCTTTGGAGCACCCCGCGCTGGGAAAAGCCCCAGAAGCCAAGCGCCTTGGAAGCCGCGCCGCGCCACCTACCGCGCCACACAGTTTTTGCTTGTTCCTTGGTCCGAAATCTTCTCGTGTCGTGCCCTCGTATGCTCAATCCAATCCTCAATCAACTTCCAATCAATTTTTGTTCAATCAAGCTCCTAAAAGCTTCAAATGCACTGCATAACAACCTACACACGCACGACATCAAATTAGTGTAAAAGCACATTCACAAACTATAAAACGAGCGCATAACAAGCTCAAACATGCGGAAATATTAAGAAAACCTTGGCATAAAATGCCAAACATCAGCACTCAAGCATGGATGGAGGGCAGGTTTGAGACCTTTCATAGGCTTGGATGGCACCTTTTTGAAAGGTAAGTCAATGGGAGAGTTGTTGGTTGCTGTAGCACAGGATTCTGACCATCACTTTTATCCCCTAGCTTGGGCAGTGGTGGATAAGGAGACCAAAAGAACTTGGATTTGGTTTATGCAGTTACTGAAGGAGTCAATGGACTTGGATGATGATAATGGCTAGACAATTATGTCGGATATGCAAAAGGTATTACCAACTACCTTTTTTCATTATTTTTCTTGTTAATTTAAGTTGTTATTTTGTTTAATGCTCTGTTACTTCTCTATAGGGACTACTGAAGCTGTTAAAATTGTGTGCCCCCACTCTCATCACAGGTTTTGTGTCAGGCACATAGAATCAAATTGGGGGGAAGAGATGGAGGAGTAAAGAAATGAGGAAGAGGATGTGATGGTCTGCCTTGAGCTTTTAAACTGATGAGTTTTAAGGATCAATTAAGAAAGTTGGGGGAAATATCAGAGAATGCTGCCAAAGATTTTGTTTCATATCCAATCAAAGCATGGTGCAGAGCCTACTTTGACACAAGGTATAAGAATGCCATGGTTGATAACAATTTCACAGAATCCTTTAATTATTGGATTCTTGAAGCAAGATTAAGCCAATTATCAAATTGCTTGAGGACATTAGAATAAAAGTAATTGTTTAAGTCTTTTAATTCTTTACTTCTGTGTCTTTTTATCCTGCCAAGTATGTCTTTTTATTCTACTATGTCCTTTTACTTCTATGCCTTTTAAATTGAAGGTGATGAATATGTTAAGGGTGTATGATGATAAAGCAAGGCTTTGGAGAGATGATTACAACCCACGTGCCATGGATTTGTACAACGATTACAGATTGATAGCACATGGTTGCAGACTTGATTTTAATGGAGAAGATGGATTTGAGGTATCACATGGTGGAGATAGGCACACTGTTAAGTTAGATGAAAAAAGATGTACATGCAGGATTTGGGATTTGACTGGAATTCCATGCCCCCATGCCATCAGAGCTATGTTGTACAAGAAAATTGACCCAGTTAGACAGATTCACTGGTACTATTCAAAGCAGTGTTTCAGTTTGATCTATAAACGCAAACTCCAACCAGTAAGGGGTGAGATATTTTCGAAGGTGCTTAAAGAACATACAATGGAGCCTCCAACTCTTACTAATCACGCTAAAATACTTAGGAATAAGAGAAAAAGAGAGAAAGTTGAAGTAATAAAGAGGATGAGGGCTTGGAATGCCTCAACAAAGGGCCTTCTCATGACCTGTGGGTATTGCAGCGAAGAGGGACACAACATCAAGAGATGTCCTTTGGTAATTTCACTTTTACTGTTATTTATATGAACTTTATTATTCCAATACTTAGTTCAATTAAATTAAACTGTTGCAGGTTCATGGAAAGCATATAAAATACTTTCAAGATCCTCTCGTTGAAGGGCCTGAACCTTTCCAAGAGGATGGTGACTTTATGTTTATCCCAGTTCCTGGAATGATGCCTCCACCATCTTCTCAAGCTTCAGGCCAAAGTTATAGTCAACAAACATACACTCAACAGTCCTCTAAAAATTGCAATCAACAATCCAATGGCAAGTCCACTGAACAGAACACGTCTGATGAGTCTTCAGATGACGAGGATCCACTTTTAAGGAAAACAATGTTTTTAGAGGCTACAAGAAGGGATGAACTAAAGAAGTGCATTGCAAATATAGGGGAAAGGAGGATTTGTTTTCTTGGAGCTAACCCTGAACCAATAGATTTGCCATATGAACCAAGAAAATTGACTGTGAAGGGGAAGGAAGCAATGAGCTCTACACAATTGCATACAATTAAGGAGAAAAAAATTGAAAATTTCAAGCCCGTAGGAAGGGAAAGTAGTTTTAGGTTTAATGAATTGTTTTTGTTAGACTTTTATTAGACTAAACTTGATGTCAAGTTTTTGTGGTCCGTGGTGCTTAAATTTATCAGACAAGTAAATAGTTTGATAGTGGTTGTAAGTTTTTGTTTCAACCATTTACATATCTAATATCTTTGTTATATATGAGGCCAAATCTTTTTACTATGCTGTTGAATGAAGTAGCTTTTTATGACATTTTATTGTTCAAGTCCACATTTTATTGGGTTGTTTTAAGTTTCTTACACAGGTTGTTGGACTTGTGTTTGTCCAGAAATTAGTAGTTTCTTACATAGGTTGTTCCACTTGTTTATGTCCAGAAATTGGTTGTTTTTTTTAGTTGCTTACACAGGTTGTGGGACTTGTTTGAAGAAGTGTTAAGCTATGAGTTGGAGCGGATTTTTAGTTCCAGGTTTACTTTTTGTTACAGATGACCCTGCATCATGTAAATTGTGTGGGAAAAGACATTATTGGTTTCAATTTACTGGATTACATGAGTCTACATTATGTATACTAGTTCCTAGTTTAAATTGCTTACCGTATGTGGGGGCATGTGTGGTAATGAGTTAAAGCTAAACTTATGAAGTTGGTAGATAATTTCAAACCTTTTTGGTTGATTTAATATGTCTCTGCCCAAGGCTAGGCGCTCCGCCTCCCATACTTTGCAATCCAAATTTTGAGCTAGTTATTTCCTATTTTAGCCCCATTGGGCTTATTATGTGTAACCCAACTTGTGGGGGCTTTCATGTCATTTCATTAAGAGTGTGGAACATCTATAAATACCATACTTAGTCATTTTTTTGAGAAGCTAGATTTGAGATTAGAGAATAGAATTTAGAAGAGGCTTGACCTGATCAGACCCAAACCCCCACAAGACCCTTCACACGGAGCCAAGCTAAAAAGATCCAAGGAGTACACCTACACTTGGTGAGGAAGGGCCTAGAAGAAGGAAGCGATTGGAAGCCGTTCCGAGTGCTCAAAGCGCAAGGGGAGAAGTCCAGTGCACCAGACGCCCCGCCTAGCACACCAGGCGCTCTGCCTGAAGATGCCTTGGCCAAGGCGCTCCGCCCCAACTCTGGGCGCCCCACCTAGGCCACCCCACTGCTCACTTTTTGGGGCGCTTCGCCCGGATTACTGAAGAACGGGATTTTGCTTAGTGTTTTGTCTATTTTGACCCTACGTGGTCCTTTATTCCTAAGCCTAAGTGTGGGCATTCTAGACCTTTCAAAGGGTGTCTAAAAACACCTATAAATAGCTAGACAGCTAGTTTATTTCATTAGCTTACTTTGATGATTAAACAAACACTTGATGGAACTTGTTCTTCCTCTAGTGGATCTAGATGAATTTCAATCCCCCCCGACTATTCTACTTGTGTGCTCACGTTAGCTCGAGGGTAGCTGCCTAGCGTAGGTATTCTTGGCCTTCTCTCAGGGTGTAACGGAACGGGTTCTCCGTTGCTACTTGGGATTAGTGATCGAGATACGTCTCGTTCCTATCTTTTACTTTTTCCACGTTTGATTCTTATCAGTTTGGTATCAGAGCAAGGCTCAAGTTTCGTTTTTACGAACCCCCGACCCTTGATTCTTCGTGCTTAGGTTAGTTTCTTTAGATTTCTTGTTGTTGAAGTAATTGAAAGAAGAAAATTACAAAAAAAATTGAAAAACTCAAAAATTCAAAAATTGTTATAACTTTTTGGTGTGTTCGAATTCTTGAAGTGGGTGTTATAGATTCTTAATCTTTGTTGAAAACTTGACGATTGGGTACCAAAATTGTTTGGATTGGATTGGATTGAAAATTTGAAACCCCAATTATTGTTAAATCCTACCAAACCCTTGTTCTTGATGAACTTGATTGATTTTGGGTTGTGTAATTGTGGGGTTTTGGAATTGATTATCGGGGATTGATCTCTATTGAAAATCAAACAAATTGAAACAAGAATCGTGTGATTCGGAGTTCGGTAACATTGTTTTTGGAGAATCAAAAACCACCCTTGAACAAACCCCAAACTTTAAAAATTTGAATCTTGATTGAACCTTATTTGTTGGTTGTTTGGGTGTGAAATTGATTGGGGATTGAAGGTTGTATCAAGGAACAACTTTGGGTACCTTGAATTTGGCAAAAACACCTTGGAATTGGCCTAGAAATTGGATTGAAATCGAAGAACACGGAGTAGAAAAACCCAGCTGTTCTTCGTCCGGGCGCTCCGCCTAGACCTTTGGACGCCCCGCCTGAATTGTTCTTGCTCCAGGCGCTCCGCCCAACCCCTCGGCGCCCCGCCTGCCCAACCCCACTGCCTACTTTTGCCAGGCACTCTGCCCCATCTATTGGGCGCTCCGCCTAACATCCTGAAGGGTTGCATTTGGGTAGTTTCTTCTAGGTTTGCTTGTTCTTTGTTGCCTAACCTCTTATTAGTGCCTATCTTAGTAATCTTTCTACTTAATTAGCACTAATCTTTCATTACTTTAGGTGAATTCGTGCATTAGTTGGAGAGTAGAATTCCAAGAAGATTCGTAGATTCTTTTTGATTCAAGTCCTCACTTCAAAGTGCCTAGCGTTTATTGAGTCCTATTAACCCCACTCACCCCGGAGTGTGCTTGACTCGTGAATAGTTTGGTTGAGTTGAGGAATTGCTGCTAATCTACGTGAAGCTTTGGAACTACAAGTCGAGTGAAATATCCACCACCACTAAACGAGAGAACCGAGTGATCTCAAGTGACGGAGTGTGTGAGGTTGTTTTGCTAACGTTTGTTACTTGTGTAGGTACAATTTCTACCGAAGGAGAAGATTTTGCTAAGAGTGCCCTTGCTACTATCCTTTCCAAATTGGATAGTATGAACTTGAGGATTGAAAGCCTTGAGAGGGTGAACTCAAGTGCTCTAGTTAAGCAAGGGACTTCCAATGTCCAATCGGAGAAAGGGACCCCGAGTGTCCAAGTTGAGAAAGGGACCCCGAGTGTCCAAGTTGAAGGCTCAAGTAGTCCGACCTTTACCCCGGAACAAGTTGTTGAGTTACTTCTTCATCAACAACGGGTAAAGGATGATCGAGAGAGAATTGATCAAGTGTTGGGCAATACCCAACGAACGGGCATTCCCCGTATCTTGGACAACCCCCCAAGAAACATTCCACTACCAAGACCCATCCGAAATGTTCAACCTCTTGAGAAAGCCGATGAAGCTCAAGAAGGGGAGGAAGTCGATTATGGTGATGATATGTATGGGTTTGATGATCACTTTCAACCGAGGAGAGGTATGAATTGGGGTCGAAATGTGGATAGAGGTAGGGGCCGAGGTCGAGGGCCACCTATGGGGTATGTTGGAGGGAATGCAAGGAGGGAATATGCTGTGAATGAAGATCACTATGGGGGCCAACCGGAGCCTTTCCGTGGGGGTCGTGACAACTCAAACCTCAATAGTGTGAAGCTTAGTCTCCCAATCTTTAAAGGGAATTGTGATCCGGGAGCCTACATTGAATGGGTACTACTCATGGAAAGGATGTTTGACACAAATGATATGACCGATGACAAGAAAGGTACTTATGCTATTTCATCCTTTGAATCCTATGCATCTACTTGGTGCGAATCCGTCAAGAGATCAAGGAGAAGAGTGGGAATCCCCGTGAATGTGGGTTGGAATGACTTGAAGGGTATCTGATAAGACCCAAACCCCCTCAAGACCATTCACTCGGAGTCAAGCCAAGTTGATCCAAGATATCCATCTTCACTTGATATGGAAGAGTATGGAAGAAGGCCCCGAGAGCAACTTGAAGACCATGCTTTGGTGTGACGTGGATGGAGGATCCTTTAGGACACTTGGAGAGGCCCGAGAGACTCAAAATGAGACACCCCAAGGGGTTCCAGAACAAGGCGGAGCGCCTCCCAGCTGAGGCGGGGCGCCTCCCAAAATCCAGAAAGCAGGAAGTCAGGAGGCGGAGCGCCTCAGACAAGAGGCGGAGCGCCTCAGGAAAAGTCCAGAGAGTGGAAGGCTGCTAGGCGGACCGCCTACCCACCCCAGGCGGACCGCCTCCCCCTGTGACAAGCTGCGGGATATTTTACTACTTTTGTCTTGGACTTCCAACTTTAGCCCTGCGTGGCCTTATTTGTTTAAACCCACTTTGGGGGTATTTTAGACCTTTATTTACGCCTAAGTGAAGCCTATAAATACTTCACTTAGCCTCTTTGAAACCTTACCTTACCTTTGAATCTTATGAATGATGAATAGAGTTTATCTCTTTATTGAAGAAACCCTTCTCTTGGTTGCTTGAATTCACTAGTGGAACCTAGTTGAGTCTTGAACCGAAAACCCGATCATTCTATTTGCGAGCCCCAAGTGTGGCTCGAGGGTAGTTGCATAGTGTAGGTCCTCCTTGACACCGATACGAGGGTATTATGGAACGAGTTCTCCATAGTTACTTCGTAGGGAGTTCGAGTAGTGTCTCGCTCTTTATCTTTATTTCCGCGTTTCGTTTTTGATTCTTATCATCTTGGTATCAGAGCAAGGCTCGGGTTTTGTTTCTACAAACCCCCGACCCTTGATTCTTCGTGCCTAGGTTGGTTTCTATCTTAGGTTCTTGTTTGTTGTTATTAAAAGAAGAAAACTACAAAAAAATTGAAAAAAAATTGAAAATCTAAAAATTTGGTGTAACTTGTTGGTTTGAATGATTCGTGATATGGGTGTTATAGATTCTTGATCGTGGTTGGAATCCCGTCGTTTGGATACCAAAAACACTTGGATTGGAGAAGATTGAAATCAAAACCCCAAAACCCTTGATGAACTTGTTCTTGATGACTTTTGATTGATTCTTGGGTTGGATTGATATTGGATTGAGATTTGATATTGGGGTTTGATCCTTGTGTGATTCCCGTTCTTTTGGTACCATAAACACCCAATTTGGAGTTGTATTGCATGAATTGAAAATTTGAAACCCTATGAGAATTTGAAAATTTTGAAACCCTAGCTTTGAAGAAGATGATCATGGTGGATTGCTTGATATTGATTGGGGTTTGATAAAAGTTGTTGGGGTTTGATCTTTGTGACTAATACAACATTTAGGTACCTTTGAATTGCTAAAACAACGCTTGATTAGTTGAATTGTTGGGTGAAAAACCAAGAAAAACCCGTTGTTGAACTGTGCTGAAGGTTGCAGAGGCGGAGCGCCTATATTCTGAGGCGGAGCGCCTCAAGTCTGTGACCTCTCTGGAATTTGCTGAGGCGGAGCGCCTCCCTGCTGAGGCGGAGCGCCTCCACCTGAAGCTTTACCCTGGGCGGACCGCCCACTCTCTGAGGCGGGGCGCCTACTTCCTGAACGTTGGGAATTGGGTAGTTTCTTCTAGGTTCTCGTGTTTTGTTGTTTGCATTGCTTCTAATTGGTACTATTAGAGTATAATCCTACTTGATTAGTACTAATTACTTCGAGCTAATTAGGATCATCGTGCTTTAGAAAGGAGACTAGAACTCAAAGAAGACCCGTAGTGCCTTTTGACTCAAGTCCTCACTCAAAGTGCTTAGCGTTCCAATCGAGTCCTATTAACTCCACTCACCCCGGAGTGCATTGGGCTTTCGAGTCGAGTGATTAAGTTTAGGTTTACTATTCAACTTCGTGAAACTTTGAAGTTCAAGCAAGAGTGAAATAGCCATCACCACCATACGAGTGATCCGAGTGAAAACTTGTGAGGGAGCGAGTGAGGTGTTTTGACTAACTCTTGTTTCTTTCTTTGTAGGTACAATGGCCAACGAGGGTCAAGATTTCATCAAGGATGCCTTGGCTAGCATTCTTGCCAAGATGGACGTCATGACTCAACGGATTGAGTCACTTGAAAAGGGTGCCTCAAGTACCCAAGGTGACCAAGGGGCCCCGAGTGTCCCAATTGAAAGGGGGACCCCGAGTGTCCCAATGGAGACCGGTGAAGTCTCAAGTACTCCTAACTTTACCCCGGAACAAGTAAGCCATGTCCTTGAGTTGTTCAATAAACAACGGGTAAAGGAGGACCGGGAGAGAATTGAACGAACGGGCATTCCCCGTATCTTGGATAATCCCCCAAGAGACGTTCCATTACCAAGACCCATCCGAAATGTGCAACCTCTTGAGCAAGCCGAGGAGGCTCAAGAAGGGGAGGAAGCCGAATATGGTGATGATATGTATGGGCTTGATGATCACTTTCAACCGAGACGAGGTATGAATTGGGGTCGTAATGTGGATCGTGGTAGGGGCCGAGGTCGAGGGCCACCTATGGGATATGTTGGAGGGAATGCAAGGAGGGAGTATGGTGTGAATGAAGATCACTATGGGGGCCAACCGGAGCCGTTCCGTGGGGGTCGAGACAACACCAACCTCAATAGTGTGAAACTTAATCTCCCAACCTTCAAAGGGAATTGTGATCCGAATGCTTACATTG
Source organism: Petunia x hybrida (assembly GCA_037355625.1). Taxonomy (NCBI): domain Eukaryota; kingdom Viridiplantae; phylum Streptophyta; class Magnoliopsida; order Solanales; family Solanaceae; genus Petunia; species Petunia x hybrida. The sequence continues at coordinate 1,450,799 of JBBBVM010000037.1, forward strand.
AATGGGTGCTACAAATGGAAAGATTGTTTGACACAAACGAGATGTCCGATGAGAAGAAAGGCACCTATGCTATTTCATCCTTTGAATCCTATGCATCTACTTGGTGGGAATCCGTCAAGAGATCAAGGAGAAGGGCGGGAATCCCCGTGAATGTGGGTTGGATCGACTTGAAGGGTATCATGAGTATCAAGTACATCACTCCTCGATATCGTCAAGAGCAACTCAAGAAGCTTTATGAGTTGAAGCAAGGTGTCAAGACGGTGCATGAATATTATGATGAGTTTGAAAGAACTCGAATGGCTTTGGATATGGACACCGAAGATGAGGAGCAAGCCGTGATCCGTTTCATGAATGGGTTGAGTTATGGTCTAGCTTCTCAATTGAGATTGCGTGCTTATCTATCACTTCAAGAGGTTTTTGATGCCGCTATCCAAGCCGAGCAATGGCTTGAGAAAGAGAAGTCCAACCGTTACAAGAGCAACACTTCTACTTCCATGAACAAACCAAAGGATTGGAAAGCTCCCACAACGAATGCCAAATTCCCAAGTGCAAGTGCTAGCAAGGATGTGAAGAAGCCTTTTGAAAGGTCTACACAACCCGTGGGAGGTAATTCTAGAACTCAATTGAGTAATCCAATCTCTTCTTCTACTCAATGCTTTAAGTGTAAGGGTTATGGTCATCTCTCTAAAGATTGCCCGACCAGGAAGACTATGGTTCTTGTTGGTGACTTGGTCTATGAGCAAGATAGTGAGCCCGAGGAGGGAGAAGAAGAGGGAGTAGAGGGTGAAGAGGAAGGAGATGATGTGAGCGGATTGTCACCACAAACTACACTTGACCTTGAGGTAAAATTGAGAGAGATGAGAGGTGAGGAAGGAAAAATTGAGAGTAAGAGCACCCATTGTTCTAACCCTTCTTTATCTTCTCTCTCTTCTTGTGAAAGTTCTTGTGTAGGTACATTTGAAGACAAGCCATTGGAGCCTCAATGTGAGCTTCATGAAGAAGGAGTTGCACATGACATTTCAAGCCTTGCGAGTGACCAAGGAAGTATTACAAATGTAAGTGTTGCTTCACCCTTTCATGAACCTACTAGCTACTTGTCTTGTGATGACTCAACACTAGTTGGAGCTTGTGAAGCATCTAGTGAATATGCCACTAGTGAAGAGTCTAGTTGTCAACTTGAGTTTGCTTGTGAAACACTAGTTGGAAGGGATGCTATGCCACATCATGATTTGAGCCCATTGTTCATTGAACCCCTCCCTAGTGTAGAATTGATAGTTGACCATAATTGTGACCTTGAGGAGTCTTTTGCATGTGAGATGGAACGATTTGTTTTCGATGACTCCTCGAGTGAGGGAAAAGAACCTAGTCTTGATAACTTGTCTATGTTTGATCATGATGTTGAGATGCATGTTTTTACATTTCCATTGTTTGAAGATAATGCCATTGGTGGTAATGACTTGTATCGGACTAGGGTGAGTAGTAAAATAAAGCCTCCATGTTGTGAAGGGTTTGACCCCTTAGGCAACCCCTTGTGTGAGAATTTGAATGAGGTAGATGGTTCTTTGAGTGACCCTACTATTGCTTGTTTGGGTTATGATGAAGAAGAATCCATCATCAACACCTTCCTTGAGAGCTTGACTTTTGAGGAGGGTTGCCTAGTTGATGAAATGAAAGGGGAAGAGGACTCCCTTGGTGTGAGTAAGTATGCTCTAAAGAAGGGGAGTGGAGTGCTTGATCCTACTTGTAGGTTGGGCTATTTGATTCACTCCACTCCACATGTTGATCACACCTCGAGGATAGGTTGGTGTGTTGATCTTGAGCTTAAGGTTCAAGGGGATTTTGGTAGCTTAATCTTGCATTTTTCATGCCCCCATGACCTATTTGTTCATTATCTTGTTGAGTGCATGTTGATCTTTAACCAAGTGCTCATGGTTCTCTTTGGAGAGTTGATATTTATGAATGTTATTGATACTTGGTTATATCACAAGAGTGTGTTTTCCACACTTTTTGCACTAACCTACTTCCAAAGTAGGACGTTTGCTTGTTTTTGCTTGTCGTTGCTTGTAGGTTCTAAGCCCCATGCTAAGGCGGGGAAGATCTTGGAAGAAGCCTATGTCAACGTGACGATCAGGAAGAACAAAAGAGAGTTGGGGCCACCCCGAGAAGTTGATGATGCCATGAGAGCCAAAGCCTTGATTTCGAGGACGAAATCTTCTCAAGAAGGGGAGGATGATAAGACCCAAACCCCCTCAAGACCATTCACTCGGAGTCAAGCCAAGTTGATCCAAGATATCCATCTTCACTTGATATGGAAGAGTATGGAAGAAGGCCCCGAGAGCAACTTGAAGACCATGCTTTGGTGTGACGTGGATGGAGGATCCTTTAGGACACTTGGAGAGGCCCGAGAGACTCAAAATGAGACACCCCAAGGGGTTCCAGAACAAGGCGGAGCGCCTCCCAGCTGAGGCGGGGCGCCTCCCAAAATCCAGAAAGCAGGAAGTCAGGAGGCGGAGCGCCTCAGACAAGAGGCGGAGCGCCTCAGGAAAAGTCCAGAGAGTGGAAGGCTGCTAGGCGGACCGCCTACCCACCCTAGGCGGACCGCCTCCCCCTGTGACAAGCTGCGGGATATTTTACTACTTTTGTCTTGGACTTCCAACTTTAGCCCTGCGTGGCCTTATTTGTTTAAACCCACTTTGGGGGTATTTTAGACCTTTATTTACGCCTAAGTGAAGCCTATAAATACTTCACTTAGCCTCTTTGAAACCTTACCTTACCTTTGAATCTTATGAATGATGAATAGAGTTTATCTCTTTATTGAAGAAACCCTTCTCTTGGTTGCTTGAATTCACTAGTGGAACCTAGTTGAGTCTTGAACCGAAAACCCGATCATTCTATTTGCGAGCCCCAAGTGTGGCTCGAGGGTAGTTGCATAGTGTAGGTCCTCCTTGACACCGATACGAGGGTATTATGGAACGAGTTCTCCATAGTTACTTCGTAGGGAGTTCGAGTAGTGTCTCGCTCTTTATCTTTATTTCCGCGTTTCGTTTTTGATTCTTATCAGTATCATGACTATCAAGTGCGTCACTCCTAGATATCGTCAAGAGCAACTCAAGAAACTTTATGAGTTGAATCAAGTTGTCAAGATGGTGCATGAGTATTATGATGAGTTTGAAAAGACTCGAATTGCCTTGGATATGGACACAGAAGATGAGGAGCAAGCCGTGATCCATTTCAAGAATGGCTTGAGCTATGGTATAGCTTCACAATTGAGATTGCATGCTTATCTTTCACTTCAAGAAGTCCTTGATGCCGCTATTCAAGCCGAGCAATGGCTTGATAATGAAAAGTCCAACCGTTACAAGGGTAACACTTCCACTTCCATGAACAAGCCAAAGGAATGAAAAAATCCTACTCCCAATGCAAGATTTCAAAATGCAAGTGGCACTAGTAGTGCAAGTGCTAGCAAAGATGTGAAGAAGCCGTATGAGAAGTACACACCCAATGTTGGAGGTAATTCTAAAACCCAATTGAATACTCCTACTTCTTCTTCAATTCAATGCCACAAATGCAAGGGGTATGGTCACTTTGCTAAAGATTCCTACGAAAAGGACCATGATTGTTGTTGGTGACAATGCTTATGAACAAGAGAGTGAACCGGAGGAAGATGAGGGAGTAGGGGTAGATGAGGGAGTAGAGGATGATGATCATGATGATGCGGTGGAGGATGATGAGCCTCATACTTTTCTAGTTGTGAGGAGGAGTTTAGGAGCTATTATAGTGGAGGATGGAGAGACCTTACAAAGGGAAAACCTTTTTCATGCTAGATGCCGAGTCACGGGTGTTGTATGCTCTATGATCATTGACTCGGGGAGTTGTGCTAATGTTGTTAGTCAATCACTTATTACCCAATTAAAATTGCCTACCTTGAAACATCCCAAACCTTATCGCCTACAATGGCTTAGTGAATGTGGGGAGCTAAAGGTGGTGAAGCAAGCATTGATCAAGTTCAAAGTGGGTAATTATGTGGATGAACACTTGTTCGACGTGGTGCCTATGCAAGCATGCCACCTTCTCTTTGGAAGGCCTTGGCAATTTGATCGACAAGTGGTTCATGATGGTCGTGTCAAAACTTACACGATCAAACATGAAGGAAGGTAATTTGTATTGAAGCCCTTAACTCCCAAACAAGTGAGTGATGCCTATAAGCGGATGAGGGAGTTGAAGGAGGCGGCAAAGGCTAAGTCTATTGTTGAGACTAGCCCTTTGTCCAAAAGCATGGTGGCAATCCCACCTTCTTCTACCGGTGGCATATGTGCCATGATGCAACCGGGCGAGGTCCTAAGAGGAAATGATGGCAACAAGTTTCTCCTATGCCTAGTGCACAAAGGTATGATCCTTAACTCTAATTGTGATTTTTCTACTAACCCTTTGCCTAGTGTGTATGAGAATGTCTTGAAGGATTTTGGGGACATATTTCCGGATGAGATGTCGGATGGATTACCTCCTTTGAGGGGTATTGAACACCAAATCAACTTTGTCCCGGGATCTCAAATCCCAAACAAGCCAGCTTATAGGAGCAATCCGGAGGATACAAGAGAATTGCAAAGGCAAATTGATGAATTGCTCACTAAGGGCTTGGTGAGGGAGAGCTTGAGTCCTTGTGTCGTACCCATGATCCTTGTTCCCAAAAAGGACGGCACTTGGAGGATGTGTGTTGATTGTCGGGCCGTGAACAAAATAACGGTAAAGTACCGTCATCCCATTCCCCGACTTGATGATATGTTAGATGAATTAAGTGGTTCATGTGTGTTTAGCAAAATAGACCTTAGGTCCGGCTACCATCAAATCCGAATGAAACCCGGGGATGAATGGAAAACCGCATTCAAGACCAAGTTTGGTCTCTATGAATGGTTGGTGATGCCCTTTTGGCTCTCCAATGCACCTAGTACTTTCATGAGGCTAATGAACCATGTTCTAAAGCCATTCATCAACAAGTTTGTGGTCGTCCACTAGACGACCATGTTGATCACCTTAAGCAAGTACTTGAAAGGTTGAGAGTCGAAAAGCTCTATGCTAATTTTAAAAAGTGTGCCTTTGGTGTTGAGAAGGTAGTCTTCCTTGGGTTCGTTGTGAGTGCCCAAGGAGTGGAGGTGGATGAGTCTAAGGTAGAGGCCATACGTGATTGGCCTACTCCTACTACCGTGACTCAAGTGAGGAGCTTTCATGGTCTTACTAGTTTTTATAGACGATTTGAGAAAGACTTTAGCTCCATTGCTGCTCCACTCACAGAATTGGTGAAGAAGGACCAACCTTTTGTTTGGGGAGAGCCTCAAGAGAAGGCCTTCCAAGAATTGAAAAGTAGGTTCAGTACCGCCCCTCTATTGCAATTGCCCAGCTTCGGAAAGGCATTTGAGGTTGAATGTGATGACTCGGGGGTGGGAATTGGTGGTGTTTTAATGCAAGATAGCAAACCCATCGCCTACTTTAGTGAGAAATTGAAAGGGGCCTCCTTGAATTACTCTACGTATGACAAGGAGTTGTATGCCCTTGTGAGAACCCTTGCCCATTGGCAACACTACCTTTGGCCTCGAGAATTTGTAATCAAGAGTGACCATGAATCACTCAAGCATATAAGAGGCCAAGAGAAGCTAAACAAGAGGCATGCCAAGTGGGTTGAATTCATTGAGTCTTTTCCCTATGTTATCCAATACAAGAAATGGAAAGACAATGTTGTGGCGGATGCGCTATCTAGAAAGTTTTCTCTAGCCACCACTCTCACCTCTAAGCTCATGGGTTTTGAGAGCATTAAATTGATGTATGCTCATGACCCAACGCTAAAGAGCATCCATGAAGCTCTAGAAAAGGGGGAGAGAGTTGAAAAATACCAATGGGTTAATGGATATATCTTAAAAATGGTAGAGTATGCATACCCGAGTCCTCATGGAAGGAATTGCTTGTGCAAGAGGCACATTGTGGAGGGCTCATGGGACACTTTGGCACAAGAAAGACTTTGGCTATTCTTAAAGAACAATTTCATTGGCCAAAGATGGGGGTGCATGTAGAAAAGTTTTGCAATAATTGCCTTGAGTGCAAGCGTGCTAAATCCAAAGCACACCCCCCATGGGTTGTATACCCCTCTCCCCGTACCTACTAGTCCGTGGTTGGATATCTCAATGGACTTTGTTATGGGATTACCTAGGACTGGGGGGGCCATGATAGCATTTATGTTGTTGTGGATAGGTTCTCCAAAATGGCTCACTTCATTCCATGCAAAAAATGTGATGATGTACAACATGTTGCTACTTTGTTTATTGATAATATTTTGAAGTTGCATGGTGTGACTCAAACCATAGTGAGTGATAGGGACACCAAGTTCCTAAGCCATTTTTAGAGGAGTTTATGGGGTGCTTTAGGCACCAAGCTTTTGTTCTCCACGTCCCACCACCCACAAATGGATGGGCAAACCGAGGTGGTAAACCGAACTTTGGGTGCTCTTCTTAGAACCATGACCCGAGGTAAGGCCGGGACTTGGATTGATCGATTGCCTCATATGGAGTTTGCCTATAATCTTACATTGCATAGCATGATTGGCATGACTCCCTTTGAGTGTGTTTATGGTTTTAACCCCTTGATTCCCCTTGATATAACCCCTTTGCCAAGGGAAATGGTTGTTAATTTTGAAGGTAAAGCTAGAGCCAAGGCTTTGATGGAGCTACATGCTAAGGCGAAGAAGAATTTGGAGGAAGCTTATGTAAAGGTAGCCTCCAAGAAAAACAAGGGACGCAAGAAGGTAGAACTCAAGAAGGGTGACTATGTGTGGGTGCACTTCCGGAGAGAAAGGTTTCCAAACCTTAGGAAAAGGAAGTTGACACCCCGTGGAGATGGCCCATTCCAAGTGCTTTCCAAGATAAACAACAACGCCGATGTGGTCGACTTGCCAAGTGAGTATCAAGTTTCTAATACATTTAATGTTTGTGACTTGGTCCCTTTGGATGTAGGTGATGAAGAGGTCGTGAATGATGATGAAGAGGACGTGAATGATGCTTCAATTTCAAGGACGAAATCCTCTCAAGAAGGGGAGGATGATAAGACCCAAACCCCCTACAATACCCTTCACACGGAGCCAAGGTAAGGAGATCCAAGGAGTACACCTACACTTAGTGAGGAAGGGCCTAGAAGAAGGAACCGATTGGAAGCCGTTCCGAGTGCTCAAAGCGCAAGGGGAGCAGCCCAGTGCACCAGGCGCCCCGCCTAGCACACCAGGCGCTCCGCCTGAAGATGCCTTGGCCCAGGTGCTCCGCCCCAACTCTGGGCGCCCCGCCTAGGCCACCCCACTGCTAACTTTTTGGGGCGCTCCACCTCACCATTGGGCGCTCCGCCCGGATTATTGAAGAACGGGATTTTACTTAGTGTTTTGTCTATTTTGACCCTACGTGGTCCTTTATTCCTAAGCCTAAGTGTGGGCATTCTAAACCTTTCAAAGGGTGTCTAAAAACACCTATAAATAGCTAGATAGCTAGTTTATTTCATTAGCTTACTTTGATGATTAAACAAACTCTTGTGTTGAGAGTTGAACTCTTCTATTGAATGAAAACCTTGATGGGACTTGTTCTTCCTCGAGTGGATCTAGATGAATTCCAATCCCCCCCGACCATTCTACTTGCGTGCTCACGTTAGCTCGAGGGTAGTTGCCTAGCGTAGGTGTTCTTGGCCTTCTCTCGGGGTGTAACGGAACGGGTTCTCCGTTGCTACTTGGGATTAGTGATCGAGATACGTCTCGTTCCTATATTTTACTTTTTCCGCGTTTGATTCTTATCATGACCCTTCTTGTTGAAGCTTGGCTTCATGTATCTCTTACTTGGAATCCAGGGCGGATCAACCTAATGTGATCCCGTGAGTGATTCAGGTTTCTTTCCCTCTCATGGATATTCAAATCATTGTTTGATTCGATTATCCTTTCTTTTCTTCTATTTATGTTCTTCTCCGAACCTTATTTCCTTGTTATCGTGTCTACCTTTTTGGCTTCCTCTACTTTTATTACGTCCGCTCGTTTTGCCTGCACCAGTTTTGTATCAGAGCAAGGCTCGGGATTTTTTCTTACAAGCCCACGTTCCTTGTTCATCTATCTCATATCTTTACTTTATTGTTATTGTTATTGTTCTTGAGAAAAGAAAGAAAAAAGAAACAAAAAAAGGTGAAAAGGTTGAAAAATACAAAAAAAATCATGTTGTGGATTGGGTTTGATTCCCCCTATCAATGAAAAGCAATGGGGATTATTCTATATCATTTACCATTTGATTTGGTACCATTTTTACATGATTTGGAGTTGTGAATCAAAAGTTCGAAAAATTGAAACCCAACTTGATAAGGGGCTATCAAGGATTGGGTCCAAACTCATAAGGAGCCGCCCGTTGTGGGGTCCACCCCCTGGAGGAGTTGCGTTGCTCGGGGTGGTCATGGTGGTGTCAGGAACGGACCTCGATTTGAGTTGATCCAGCGGTATAAGATGTGAGTTGCGCCTCTACCTTCAGCTATGGCTTTTGGTAGAAATGGTTGCAGTCCACTCTTGATCCGGCGGTATAAGAGTGCACTGCAACCATTTCTACCAAAAGCCATAGCTGATGGTAGAGGCGCAACTCACATCTTATACCGCCGGATCAACCCCAAATTGAGGTCCGTCCCTGACACCACCATGACCACCCCGAGAAACGCAACTCCTCCAGGTGGTGCACCCCACAACGGGCGGCTCCTTATGAGTTTGGACCCAATCCTTGATAGCCCCTTATCATCCCCCCTTTCTTTAAAGCAAGTTCGCACCCGAACTTCGCATGGTGTAGCCAGGAATAGAACCCGGGTTGGCTCTGATACCAAACTTTAAGAGTGAACTGCAACCATTTCTACCAAAGGCCATAGCTGATGGTAGAGGCGCAACTCACATCTTATACCGCCGGATCAACCCCAAATCAAGGTCCGTCCCTGACACCACCATGACCACCCCGAGCAACGCAACTCCTCCAGGGGGTGCACCCCACAATGGGCGGCTCCTTATGAGTTTAGAACCAATCCTTGATAGCCCCTTATCATCCCCCCTTTTTTTAAAGCAAGTCCGTCCCCGAACTTCGCATGGTGTAGCCAGGAATCGAACCCGGGTTGGCTCTGATACCAAACTTTAAGAGTGAACTGCAACCATTTCTACCAAAAGCCATAGCTGATGGTAGAGGCACAACTCGCATCTTATACCGTCGGATCAACCCCAAATCGAGGTCTGTCCCTGACACCACCATGACCACCCCGAGCAACGCAAATCCTCCAGGGGTGGACCCCACAACGGGCGGCTCCTTATGAGTTTGGACCCAATCCTTGATAGCCCCTTATCACAACTTGAAACCCTTGCCTAAACTGCTTTGAATCTCGATTGTGATCTCGTTTTTTGGTTGTTTGGACTTGAAATTCAACGAGAATAGTTGGGTAATACTAAACACAACTTTGGGTACCAACAGATTTGAGAAACGTTTTGATATTGTTGAGATTTAGGATGAAAAACCATCAAAACCACGTTTTCGGAAAAGCTGAAACTTGGCCCTGGCGGACCGCCCAAGCACTAGGCGGACCGCTCAGATTACTCACTTGTCAAGGACCAGGCATACCGCCACCCACCCAGGTGTACCGTCCAGTTCACTAGTTGGTTCGGTGAGCTTCGTTTCGTGTATTTTTGTATTTCGTTTGTTTCCGAACTTCTTGGTTAGTGTTTCTAAGGTATTTGTCCTACTTTATTGACACTAATTCATGAGCTTTTAGGATGTCATGTGTCTTGAAGTCTTTACATAAAGTCGTAGAACTTTCTTTGCTTCTCGTGCGCATTTAAATAGCTTCCGTACATAGAGTCACATAAACTCCATTCCGAACCATTACTTGGGTGTACTAGTTGTTTATCTTGCCATTGTGGTTACTAAGGAAACAAGAAGGTCTTTTAGTGGAAAAAGGCTTAAATGGTGAGAGCAATACAGTGTGGTCACAAAAGCCAATGATCTTGAGTGCATCAAATGGTATGAGAGCAAGGCTCGGGATTTGTTCTCACAAACCCTCGATTCCTTGTTCATTGTGTTTTCTTGTTGTTATTGTTATCCATGTCATCTTGGTGTTCTTAGTTTGAAGAAAAACAAAACATTCAAAAACTTGAAAATTGCAAAAAATTGCTAGATCTTATTGGTTGTAATGATTTCTTGGATATTTGTTATCGGAGATTGTCAAATGATGTTAACCCATTGTTTTGATACCCCGTTACATCGATTGGTGTTGCGGATTGAAAATAAAAATTTTGAATCTCAAAATTCTTGAAACCCTTGGAAAAGATTTCCAAAAACCTTGAATCAAGTTTGTTATTGGTTGTTTGTTGTTATAAATCAAGTTATTGTGAAAGCCACCCTAGGCAGAGCACCTGAAATACACACTGCCTGAATTTTGTCAAAAGCCAGGCGGAGCGGCTAACCACCTAGGCAGACCGCCCAGCCCTGTGACAGGTTCAGGTAGTTTTATTTCGCAGGTTTTCGTGTTTCTTTGGTTTCCGTTGCTTCTGGCTAGTACTCTGAGAGTAACACTCCTACTTAATTAGTACTAGTTCATTGAGCGATTAGGGTACTCGTGCCTAGAGGAGTGGTGCAATGCAATTCCCGAAGGGAAGCTTAGCACAAACGCGGAACAAGAACAATTAAAGAAGAAGATAAGAGCAAGACAAAACTTGCTTCTTTCGAAAGAACAGAGGGGAACCTGTCCCTAAGCTCGATCAAAAGGGAGACAAGAATCACCCTAACTATGCAACAATCCTCAAGAGAACATTGCCTCTTGCAAACTGAATGATCAAGAGGAATGTTCAATCGGACTAACCGAAAGCCACAAGTCCTTAAAAGCCCTCACCGGGGTTTTGCTCACGACGGAGACAAGAAGAAATGTGCTCGGCACTTTCATTCAATTCATCAATGTTCAAAAACTAGCTAACTCTTTACAATGTAAGGACTAAGGTTTATATAGGAAATACTAAGGGTAAACTAGTAAATAGGTCACAGTCGACCAATGAAAATAAGCCACGCAGGGCTGAGTTAAAAATGTGTTCGGCAGATTTGACTTCGGCAGATTTGACTTCGGTAAGCCTTGGCTTCGGTTCTCGTTTGTCTGCTCGAACACACACTTGCTGCGTTCGGACGCTCAATTGTCTTCGAGCTTATTGTCCTCGGTCACTTTGCCTTCGGGCTCAAATCTGAAGATAATGCCTTCGATTCTTGAGCTCGGCCACTCAGCTTTGGAGCCATTGTTTTCCTTCGGCCAGGCTAAGCGAACGTGCACATCGTGCAGCAGCTTGGCTTGGCTTCTTGTCATCGGTCTCCTCGGTGGATCGATCACTTGATCAGCACGTGATCGGGCTGCATCATCCTCCCCTTCTTGAGAAGATTTCGTCCTCGAAATCAAGCCCTCCTCGTCCTCCGAAGTTGGACCTACAACACAAGGAACTAAGTCAGCAACATTAAAGGTGTTGGACACGTTATACTCACCAGGGAGGTCGATCACGTAGGCATTGTTGTTGATCTTGTTCAACACTTGAAATGGACCATCCCCTCGAGGAGCCAACTTTCCTTTCCTTTGGTTCGGGAAGCGTTCCTTTCGGAAGTGAACCCAAACCCAATCTCCCTTCTTTAATTCCAACTTTTTACGCCCCTTGTTTTTCTTTAAGGCAACCTTTGCATAGGCCTCCTCGAGGTTCTTCTTCACCTTTGCATGCAATTCGATCAAGGCTGCTGCTCTTCGAGTACCTTCAAAATCAAGAACAGAATCTCGAGGCAATGGGGTTAAATCAAGTGGAATCAAAGGATTAAATCCATACACACATTCAAACGGGGTCATGTTGATCATTCTATGCACCGTTCGATTGTATGCGAACTCCATCATGGGCAAACGATCAGCCCAGTTTCCAACCTTTCCTTTGGTCATTGCCCGAAGCAAAGATCCCAAGGTTCGGTTAACTACTTCGGTCTGTCCATCAGTCTGAGGATGGTGAGACGTCGAGAAAAGTAGTTTGGTGCCGAGGGCACCCCATAGACACTTCCAAAAATGACTCAAGAATTTTGTGTCCCGATCACTCACAATAGTACGAGGGACACCATGCAATTTCAACACATTGGAAACAAATAATGTAGCTACATGCTGGGCATCGTCACACTTCTTGCAAGGAATAAAATGAGCCATTTTCGAAAATCGGTCAACCACAACAAAGATGCTATCATGTCCTCCCCCCGACCGCGGTAACCCCAAGACAAAGTCCATGGATATATCAACCCAAGGTCGATCAGGCACAGGCAACGGGGTGTACAAACCATGAGGGTTGGACTTCGATTTAGCTTTCTTGCAAACGAGACAAGCGTTGCAAAGCTTTTCCACATCTCGTCGCATTTTGGGCCAATGGAACTGCTCGGTCAAGATACCAAGAGTTTTGTCGACACCGAAGTGTCCCATCAGTCCACCGGAGTGAGCTTCTCGAACCAAGAGCTCTCTCCACGATGACACTGGCACACAAACCCTCCCATTTTTGAAAAGGTAGCCATCATGCCACTGATATTTCTCAACCTTTCGGCCACTCAAGATTGCGTCTCGAACACATTTTAGCTTGGGATCGTCTTCGTACATCGACTTGATGCTTTCAAATCCCATGAGCCTAGAGGCGAGAGTGGTCGCTAAAGCAAATTTCCTTGATAGCGCATCGGCCACAACATTGTCTTTTCCCTTTTTGTAATGAATTACATAGGGAAAGCTCTCAATGAATTCAACCCATTTGGCATGCCTTCGGTTCAGCTTCTCCTGACCTCGGAGATGCTTCAAGGACTCATGATCACTTCGGATCACAAACTCTCGAGGCCACAAATAATGCTGCCAATGGGCGAGTGCTCGAACGAGGGCATACAACTCTTTGTCATATGTTGAATAATTCAGAGTTGCACCCTTAAGCTTTTCGCTAAAGTAAGCGATCGGCTTCGATTCTTGCATCAGCACTCCTCCGATCCCAACTCCAGACGCATCACACTCGACTTCGAATGCTTTGCCGAAGTCAGGGAGTTGCAACAACGGGGCAGAACAAAGCCTCCGCTTCAACTCTTGGAAAGCCCTTTCTTGGGACTCTTCCCACACAAATGGATTGTCTTTCTTTACCAGCTCGGTTAAAGGAGCTGCCACGGTGCTAAAGTCACGAACAAACCTTCGGTAAAAGCTAGCTAAGCCATGGAAGCTACGAACTTGTGATACCGAGGTTGGAGTTGGCCAATCTTTGATGGCTTCGACTTTTGATTCGTCGACTTCGACTCCATTAGCACTGACAACAAATCCAAGAAAGACTACACGATCGACACCAAAGGCGCATTTCTTGAAGTTGGCATACAACTTCTCTTCTCGAAGCTTTTCAAGTACTTGCCTTAGGTGGTCGACATGTTCATCCACGGTTCTGCTATAAACAAGTATGTCATCGAAATAAACGACAACAAACTTATTTATGAACGGTTTGAGCACATGGTTCATCAATCGCATGAATGTGCTCGGTGCATTGGATAAGCCAAAAGGCATCACCAACCATTCATAGAGACCGAATTTGGTCTTGAATGCGGTTTTCCACTCGTCTCCGGGTTTCATTCGGATCTGGTGGTAACCGGACCTGAGGTCTATCTTCGAAAAGCATGAAGAACCACTTAACTCATCTAGCATGTCATCTAATCGAGGGATAGGATGACGATACTTTACCGTTATTTTGTTGACTGCTCGACAGTCAACACACATTCGCCATGTTCCATCCTTCTTCGGGACAAGGATAACTGGAACGGCGCACGGACTCAAGCTCTCACGAACGAGGCCCTTGTTCAGCAATTCATCAACCTGCCGTTGGAGCTCTTTGGTGTCTTCGGGATTACACCGGTATGCAGGTTTGTTAGGGATTTGAGACCCTGGTACGAAGTCAATTTGGTGCTCGATTCCCCTCAATGGAGGTAATCCACCTGGCATTTCCTCGGGAAACATGTCCTCGAAGTCCTGCAAAACTTTTTGAACAAACAAAGGCAAAGGGTTATCATTAGAAAAATCATCATTAGAGTTTAGAAAGATACCCTTGTGCACGAGGCAAATCATCATCTGACCGTGGTCGTTGCCTCGTAAGATCTCACCGGGTTGCATGATTGCACAAATTCCTTTCACTTCGGTCGGTGAGTTTATCTCTTCGGGCCCCAATTTTGCTCCCATCGGAAGCTTAGCTTTGGCCGCTTCTTTCAATTCTTTCATTCGTTTATAGTCCTCGGTGACTTGTTTTGGAGACAAGGGTTTGAGTACAAAACTCTTTCCATCAAGCTTTACAGTATAAGTGTTGGATCTGCCATTGTGAACAGCGGTTCGGTCATATTGCCACGGTCGACCCAGTAGCAAATGACAAGCTTGCATCGGCACCACATCGAATACCATTTCATCTTGATATTCGCCGATTCTAAACTTGATCCACACTTGTTTGACAACTCTCAGTTCTCCACACTCATTCAGCCATTGTAACTTGTAAGGGTGGGGATGCTTCATCGTAGGTAATCCCATTTGTGAAACCAAAGTTTGGCTCACTACATTGGCACAACTACCGGAGTCAATGATCATCGAACACACCTTTCCCCTCACTCGACATCGGGCATGAAAGAGGTTTTCTCTTTGGTTGTCCTCTTCTTCAAGAGTCATGCAGCTCAAATTTCTTCGAACCACAAGAAACATTTCCGGATGATCAGCTTCGGCAGCCTCATGATCATCATCATCTTCAGCTCGATCAATCTCCTCGATAATTTCCTCCTCGGTGTCACTCGCTTGCTCATGGACGGTTCCATCTTCGAGCAGAAGCATAACCTTGCGAGTTGGACACTCTTTTGCCATGTGACCATAACCCTTGCATTTGTGACACTGAATATTTGAAGCACTAGGAGAATTGAGTTGAACTTTACCTCCCACTTCTCTTGGTTGGTTAACGGTCACACCTCTTTCGAAGGGTCTCTTCGAATCTCGAACAGTGTTAGCACTTGTTTGGTTTGGACTCTTCCACTCTTTACCTCGGTTCAAAGGAGTAGAAGTAGTGACTCCTCGATACCGGTTTGCCTTATCGTCCTTCACCAATTTTTCAGCTTCGGTGGCAGCATGAAACAAATCTTCCAACGTGTGGTACACGTGGAGTCTCAACTGAGATGACACATCCCTAGCCAAGCCATTTTTGAATCTGATAATGGCTTGCTCTTCGTCTTCGACCAGATCAAGATTCAATCGAACCCTTTCAAACTCATCGTGGTACTCTTGGACGGACTTAGACCCTTGCTTTAACTCATAGAGCTTTTGCATTTGAGTCTGCCTGTACTTGGCACTCAAATACTTACCATCCATCGCCCTCATCAACTGTGGCCAGGTAGTGACTACTGGATAGTCATTCCTTCGTCTATGCCTCTTGTCAGATTCCCACCATGTTGATGCATAAGCTTCGAACGAAGCAATGGCATGGGCAGCTTTTCTCTCGTCGGTCATCTCATTGGTTTCAAAGATGCGCTCCATTTTAAGCTTCCATTCAAGATACTCATCGGGATCACTAGTTCCTTTAAAGGGTGGAATAGTGATCTTGACACTGTTCAAATTTGAGTCTCGAACAGCTCTAGCCTGTTCGGGAAACTCATCTTCTCGATCATAAGCCTCACGCTCAATATTTCTTTCAACATTTGCGCCTCGGCCTCGACCTCGGAAATTTCCACGTCCTCGGTGAGCTTGCCTTCGTTGAGCGAATGGCGGCTCACGCTCATATTCGTCCTCGGGAAATTCCTCTTCATCAACCTCTTCGGTTACAGCTCCAAGATCTCTTCGGGTCCTTGGAAGTGGTAACCTCTCTCCTCGGGGAATGCCCAAGTTTTGGTTTCCAGCTTGGGGATTGCCCAAGTGTTGTTGTGTTTGGGGATTGCCCAAGTTAAGCTCTCTTCGAATGGCTTCACTAGTCAACTGATGTTGTCGAAGAAGCTCAGCATACAGATCAGGTTTCATCGGAGTGGATTCGCTTGTTCCAGCGCCGGACCCATGCATGGCCACAGACGCACTTCCCTGCTCGAGGTTAGCTACTCGAGCACTCACTCCTCTTACTTCGGCACTGATGCCTTGTATCGCAGCCATGAGATCGGCTAACGACAATTCAGGCTTTTCAATGCTTTTGCCATCGTTTCCAGCCATGGTTCCTGCACAAGTCAAAGATCAAACAAATGTTAGGGTTAGAAATCACCTCACACACTCCCTCACCTTTGATGGGTGGCACTCGGGTCCACTCAATTTATGGGTTCGGTTTTTGATCACTCAAGGACTTGTTAACAGTGGCTCGTCCAATTGATCGGTCCTCTAAGATCCTTCAAGTTCGACAATAGTCACTGCCTCTTCGGGAAGAGTGAAGTGATGTTCGACTCGATGGAACGGACGCTTTTTAACTGAGCTCGGGAAGTCAAAAGAATTTCTACGAAAGTTTGGACTTCGGTCACCCCTTCGCACGAGTTCCTATCAGCTCAAATGAGTTGGTACGACCTCGAGTAGGACAATTACTCAAAAGATCCACCAACCAGAATTTTTGACACGAAAGAAAGTGAAAACCTAGGAGAATCTACCCTTTTGATTCCCTTTTGGAATCTTTTTCGATCACACCCACTCCTGTCCGTACAAAAGTGGTCCCTCCTTGGTACGGATAGGGTTTTACCTTATCCACTTTCCCTTTTCAGCCGACAACTTTCACCTGGGGGTTTTGATGTTAGAATTTTAACCCCTTTCTTCTTCAATGGAACAGTGACCTTGCTCCGGCGTACGGACACAACGACTTCGGTTCACTGACCACGAAATTCAACAGATCTGAGTTGCTTCTTTCAACTCCGGTTCCAAACAACAACGGAGGAAATCAAACGAAGCTCTTCGAGCTAAGACCCAGCTCGACGTGTCGTACACTGTTACGAACTTGTAACAATTTTCCGGTGTACGGACAACGTTTCCAACTTAAGAACTTCGATTTTAAGCAATAAACAAACCCAAATCACTCAAGAACCACCAACCTTCATCGGTTTCTTCCAAACACAGTGGGGTTCGAGTTTTTCAGTCACCATTAAAGCTCAAAACAGTCCAAAATTCACCAAGAAACCCTAGTCACGAAATCAGTACGTCGGGTATTCGTTGGAATCAGAACTCGATGGTGAACAATAATCCAAGATTGTTTTTCCCCAAACAATCAGCAATCAAACACAATTTTTGAATTTTCTTTTTAACACTTTTTTTTTTTTTTTTGTAAAATGACAACACCAACAGTAACAAAATTCAAGAACACGAAAAGGAAACAAAGACACAAAACGCACGAAGATAATGAACAGGATTGAGGTTGTAAGAACAAACTCAAACCGTGCTCTGATACCAAGATGGTGCAATGCAATTCCCGAAGGGAAGCTTAGCACAAACGCGGAACAAGAACAATTAAAGAAGAAGATAAGAGCAAGACAAAACTTGCTTCTTTCGAAAGAACAGAGGGGAACCTGTCCCTAAGCTCGATCAAAAGGGAGACAAGAATCACCCTAACTATGCAACAATCCTCAAGAGAACATTGCCTCTTGCAAACTGAATGATCAAGAGGAATGTTCAATCGGACTAACCGAAAGCCACAAGTCCTTAAAAGCCCTCACAGGGGTTTTGCTCACGACGGAGGCAAGAAGAAATGTGCTCGGCACTTTCATTCACTTCAATATCCAAAAACAACTAACTCTTTACAATGTAAGGACTAAGGTTTATATAGGAAATACTAAGGGTAAACTAGTAAATAGGTCACAGTCGACCAATGAAAATAAGCCACGCAGGGCTGAGTTAAAAATGTGTTCGGCAGATTTGACTTCGGCAGATTTGACTTCGGTAAGCCTTGGCTTCGGTTCTCGTTTGTCTGCTCGAACACACACTTGCTGCGTTCGGACGCTCAATTGTCTTCGAGCTTATTGTCCTCGGTCACTTTGCCTTCGGGCTCAAATCTGAAGATAATGCCTTCGATTCTTGAGCTCGGCCACTCAGCTTTGGAGCAATTGTTTTCCTTCGGCCAGGCTAAGCGAACGTGCACATTGTGCAGCAGCTTGGCTTGGCTTCTTGTCATCGGTCTCCTCGGTGGATCGATCACTTGATCAGCACGTGATCGGGCTGCATCAAGGAGAGTAGACCTCAAAGAAGCCTCGTAGTATAATTTTTATTTCAAGTGCGCACCTACATAGCCTAGTGTTCATCGAGTCCCATCAACTCCACTGTTCCCGAAGAGTATTTGGTTATTGTGAATTTGTTTTGTTATCGAGGAGGTTGTTCAACTACGAGGAGGCCATTGAGATCAAGCTTGTGTGAACCTGCTTGAAACGACCTCGGTTAGTCGTTTCGGAAGATAGGACTCCGATTGACGTGCCGATAATTTTAAAATATTCGTGAGGTCCATTTGGACTTGTCAGTAAAATTGGAGTTAAATCAGACCTTGTTTGGTAGGCATCGGAAGAAGATTTCAGTTTTTATTGTCGATAAATATTAAAAAGAAATTTTCGAGCTCGGTTTTGGCGAATGAGCTCCAATTGGAAATGTGAAAGCGCCGTTAGGTTCGTATAATTATTTATGAATTTTAAGAACTTTCGAAAGTGAATTTCGATGTTGTTCGGCTAGTTTCCGCTAAAATGCCGAAAATTAAATAATTTGATCTTTTTCCATTTAATTTGCATATTGAGATTCGGGAGTCCGATTTGAGATCCGCCTTCGCGAGTATGTTACATATATTTTTTATAACTTGTATGCAAAAGTTAGAATTATTTCGAATATCGTAGGATACCGTTTTAATTTTTACCGTACCAGGGAATTTCAAAGGAAAAAAAAAAGGGAAAAGACAAAATA
The DNA here is from genome assembly GCA_037355625.1 of Petunia x hybrida. NCBI lineage: Eukaryota > Viridiplantae > Streptophyta > Magnoliopsida > Solanales > Solanaceae > Petunia > Petunia x hybrida. The sequence continues at coordinate 1,469,753 of JBBBVM010000037.1, forward strand.
TATAAAAGTTAGGCGGTGGCACATGTGCAGGATATATATATATATATATATATATATATATATATATATATATATATATATATATATATATATATATATATATATATATATATATGTGTGTGTGTGTGTGTGTATACCTTTAAGAAGCTTCAATTGGAATCTCAAAAAGGAACAGAGAGCAGAAACAAGTGATCAGAAACGAGAATAACGAAGTGGAAGAGAAAAATGCCAGAAAATGAAAAAAGAGCCGGAGAGAAGATAGAATTTTTACCCCGAGACATCCAGGTAATGATCTTAATATATTATTTGAGTCTATTACGTGTGTTTGAATATATTTTAACGGTAAAACTTGAAATATTAGACATCGTTTTAATAAGTTCAATTAATAGTTTAAAGGGTTAATTGGACCCCGATAATGAGATTGATTATATATTCGTACTCAGTGAGTTATGGATAACATATAAATGTAGTTTATTTAGGGTTTGGCTATGTGACCATAAACCCTGTACATAGGCATGGGCTGCGTATTATGTATGCAAATAGGGTATGAGGTTCCTAACCGGATTGCTCTAAGATATGCGGAATGAAGCCTTTAGCCTAAATTGATATATTTTTCTGCTTATTGAATAGAGTGGGATCGTTTGGCAAGGAAACTAAAGGATAAAGCGGTTGTTGATTAGCCATACTCTCGTTCTGAAGAGGTAAGTTTTTATGTCCATTTCTTTGGAGGCACCTGGCCTCGTGGATTTTCTACCACGTGTTCTTTACATGTGTAGCTGCCGATAGGCGTACTCATTATGCCTTAGCTTTGAATTTACATTGCATATACTTCCCGGTAATCTATGAGAGTCCTGAGCCGGTGAAGGGTCATTATTGCATATACTTCCCGGTTGGTGATGAGAGTCCCGCACCGGTGAAGGGTCATTATTACATATACTTCCCTATAATCGATGAGAGTCCCGAGCCAGTGAAGGGGCATTATTGCATATACCTCCCGGTTGGCGATGAGAGTCCCGCACCAGTTGATACGGGGTAAAACTAAACGCGGAAATAAAGATAAAAGAGCGAGACACTACTCGAACTCCCTACAAAGTAACCCCGGGGAACTTGTCCCGAGATACCCTCGTATCGGCGTCAAGGAGGACCTTCACTATGCAACTACCCTCGAGACGACAATGGCCTCGCAAGTAGAATGATCGGGGGGGGGGGGTTTGGGGGTCAACTAGAATCCACTAGTAAACTCAAACCAACTCAAAAGGTTTTCATTCTAAGAGAATCCACTCTTGAACATTGACATTCAATCATTCATCATAATAGCTAACTAAGTAAAAATGCTAAGCTATGGAGTATTTATAAGCCTTTCTTAGACATGAATGAAAAGCCTAAAGTACCCTTAAGTAAGTTCTAAAGTCATAAGCCACATAGGGGCCTAATAAGAATTACATAGGATAAAAACTAGCAATCCCGCAACTTGTTCAGCAACTAGGCGCCTCGCCTAGTGTAGTAGGCGCCCCGTCTGGCCTCCAATAGGCGCCCCAAGTAGGCCCCCGCCTTTGCAGTAGGCGCCCCAAAGTCCTGAGGCTAGACACAAAGTGAGCGGTCCGCCTAGGCTAGTGGGCGGTCCGCCTGCTTCCCTGAGCACTTGAAACACCTCGAAATGTGTCTCTAAGGCTTCTCGTTCTATGACGTTCCAATGCATAAGCTCTTCCTTGGCCTTGGATGGTGTTTTAAGATGGTTGCTCGACTTGCCCCGCATCATTCTCCCCTTCTTGAGAAGATTTCGTCCTCGAAATCAAGGCTTGGTCTCTCATGGCTCTAGCAACTCCTCGGGGTGGCCAAGAATCTCCTCCTTTGTTCCTCTTGATCGTCACTTTGTCATAGGCTTCTTCCAAGAGCTTCCTCGCCTTAGCATGGAGCTTAGAACCTACAAGCAACGATAAGCAAAAACAAGCAAACGTCCTACTTTGAAAGTAGGTTAGTGCAAGAAGTGTGGAAAACACACTCTTGTGATATAACCAAGCATCAATAATAATCATGAATATCAAGTCTCCAAAGAGAACCATAAGCACTTGGTTAAAGATCATCATGCACCCAACAAGATAATGAGCAAATAGGTCATGGGAAGATAGGAAATGCAAGATCAAGTTACCAAAATCCCCTTGAACCTTAAGATCAAGATCAACACACCAATCTATCCTCGAGGTGTGATCAACATGCGGAGTGGAGTGAATCAAATAGCCCAACCTACAAGTAGGATCAAGCACTCCACTCCCCTTCTTTAGAGCATACTTACTCACACCAAGGGATTCCTCTTCCCCTCCCATTTCATCAACTAGGCAACCCTCCTCAAAAGTCAAGTTCTCAAAGAAGGCATTGATAATGGACTCTTCTTCATCATAACCTCAACAAGCAAGAGTAGGGTCACTGAAAGAACCATCTACCTCACCCAAATTCTCAAACAATGGGTTGCCTAAGGGGTCAAACCCTTCACACCATGGGGGTTCCATATGACCACCCACCCTAGTTCGATACAAGTCATGTCCACTAATGAGAATGCCTTCAGACAATGGATTGGTGAAAACATGCATCTCAATATCATGATTAAGTATTGACAAGTTATCAAGACTAGGTTCACTTGAGGAGTCATCATAGACAACCTTGTCCGATTCATGCAATTTGGACTCCTCGAGGTCAATTCCATCTTTACCACAACACATTGGTCCACAAAATTTTAGCAAATCAACAAAAGCATGATCAACGATCTCATCATTCCCTATGTCAAAGGTTGGTGGTGTGTCATAGCAAAGGTCACAATCATGGTCAACTATCAAATCTACACTAGGGAGGGGTTCAATGAACAATGAGCTCATATCATGATGTGGCATAGCATCCCTTCCAACTAGTGTTTCACAAGCACATACAAGTTTACAACTAGACTCTTAACTAGTGGTATACTCACTAGATGCATCAAAACCACCAACTTGTGTTGAGTCATCAGAAGACAAGTAGCTAGTAGGCTCATGAATAGGTGAAGTAACACTTACATTTGTAGTACTTCCTTGATCACTAACAAAGCTTGAAGTGTCATATGCAACTCCTCCTTCATGAAGCTCACATTGAGGCTCCAATGGCTTGTCTTCAAATGTACCTACACAGAACTTTCACAAGAAAAGGTAGAAGATAAAGAAGGGTTAGAACAATGGGTGCTCTCACTCTCAATTTTTCCTTCCTCACCTCTCATCTCTCTCAATTTTACCTCATGGTCAAGTTTAGTTTGTGGTGACAATCCACTCACATCACTCCTCAATTCCTCTCCTTTTTCCTCTCTTGTATTGTCACCGGTCACTCCCTCACTCCTCTCTATCTTTTCTCTCTCAATTGAAGTGGAGTGACTCTCATTTTCATCATGCAATGGCAAAACAATGAGATTGTTTGCTTCGGTGTCAAACTCAATGGGTGACTTTGCTTTAGCCGCTTCCCTCAACTCCTTCATCCGCTTGTAGTCTTCCCTTACTTGTCTTGGAGTCAAAGGTTTAAGCACATATTTCTTCCCATCTTGCTTAACCGTGTAGGAGTTGGTCCTACCATCATGCACAACACACATATCATATTGCCATGGTCTCCCAAACAATAGATGACAAGCTTGCATCGGGACAACATCAAACAAGACCTTATCTTTATAGTTCCCAATGCTAAACTCAAGCAACACTTGCTTCACCACTTTTAGCTCACCACACTCACTAAGCCATTGTAAGCGATATGGGCTTGGATGCTTACGAGTGGGTAACTTTAATTGGGAAATCAAGGATTGGCTTACAATATTGGCACAACTCCCCGAATCAACAACCATTGAGCACAATTGCCCATCACACGACATCTAGCGTGAAAGAGGCTTTCTCTATGATCATTTTCCACCTCCTCTTCCATGAGAATGGTACTCAAGCTCCTCCTAACCACCAAGAACATGTGAGGAACTTCATCACCCTCTACGGCAACCTCACATTCAACTTCCTCATCCTCCTCTACTTCTTCATTTTCGGACTCACTTTCTTGTTCATACACCAAATTCCCAACCACAACCATGGTTCGTTTTGTGGAGCAATATTTAGCAATATGCCCAAAGCCCTTGCACTTATAACATTGAGTAGAAGTAGAAACAGAAATAGGATTACTCAAGCGAGTTTTAGAAGTACCTTCCAAGTGGGGTGTAGTCTTCTCATATGGCTTCTTCACTTCCTTGTTGGCACTTGCACTTGGAAAGTTTGCACTTGGAATCTTCCACTCTTTTGGCTTGCTTGTGGTAGTAGGAGTGTTGTTTTTGAACTTCTCTCCTTTAAGCCAAGTCTCGGCATCAATTGCGGCTTCAAACATATCTTGAAGTGTGAGATAATGATGCAACCTCAATTGAGAAACTATACCATAGCTTAAGCCATTCTTGAAACGGATCATGGCTTCTTCTTCACCTTCGGTATCCATATCCAATGCCATCCGCGTCTTTTCAAATTCATCATGGTACTCATGCACCATTTTGACACCTTGTTGTAGATCATAGAGCTTCTTGAGTTGCTCTTGTCGATACCTTAGAGTTATGTACTTGGTATTCATAAGCCCTTTCAACTCATCCCAAGTCACATTCAAATGCAAATTCATCCTTCTCCTAGACCTCTTCATGGACTCCCACCAAGTAGAAGCATAGGCCTCAAAGGTAGAAATAGCATAGGTACCTTTTCTCTCCTCGGTCATCTCATTGGTGTCAAACACCCTCTCCATAAGTAGTACCCATTCCATGTATGCCTTCGGATCACAAGTTCCCTTGAAGGGTGGAAGATTGGGCTTGACACTATTGAGGTTGTTGTTGTTGTCACGTACCCCATAGTAAGGCTCCGGTTGGCCTCCATAGTGGTCATCATGTGCAGCATACTCTCTCCTCGCATTCCCTCTAGCATAGCCAATGGGTGGCCCTCGACCTCGGCCTCTTCCCCTATCCACATTTCGACCCCAATGCATTTGCCTCCGAGGTTGATAAAGAACATCATACCCATAGGCTTCATCACCATACCCGGCCTCCTCCTCTTCTTGAACTTCATCAATTTGTTCAAGAGGTGGGACATTCCTCACGGGTCTTCGAAGTGGAGCATTTCCTTGGGGATTGCCCAAGTTGAGGGGATTGCCCTCTTGTCGGGGATTGCCCAACCCACACTCTTGTGATGTTCCCTGTGTTGAGCCAGAGTGCGTATCAAGGTGGCAGGGTAAATACATGGTTGTTTTTCAAGGCTACTAAGGGTAATGAGAGGCGTCATTTGACCTTTGATTTGATCCATCAGGCGGTGGTGCTTATAGAAAAGATATGGAGTTGTGAACTCGAGAGTTGCAGCTGTTTGGCAACTCGAGAGAGTAATTTGGTAACTCAGGTTTGAGCCGCGTTCTCTACTCAGCTAAGTCTTCCTTAATCCAGCAGGTTGTGCGAGGATGACTATTTCTATTCAAATTATTTGTATGAGTTTATGCTCTAAGTGTAGGAGTCTTCCTCCAATTGATGTTGAATTATAATATTAAATCTCTAAGGCGTTGCTGAAGCGTAAGTTAATTCTTTGTTTCATCGACCTGTTCTATACCGAAAGTAGATCAACGAAGTGATTCGTTGGTGGAATCATCCTAGCCCATCAAGAGTTGCGTGTATCTTCATTTCGAAAATATGGAAATCTTCTCTCATGATCGAGAAAGGGTCAGATTAATCCGAATAAGTTGGGCAATGATGTTATCATATTATCAAGATATATTTCATTCCTAGAGTTTGGTGTTCGTGTTATAATTCTGATTCTGCAATTATGAGATAATGTCCATGGGATAGCTTATGAAGGTCGTGAAAGTTCTTTTGTTATCTATATGAATTTTTCTTTGGACTTAGGCTCATTCGAGGACGAACGAGAGTTTAAGTGGAGGAGAATGAAACGACCTCGGTTAGTCGTTTCGGAAGATAGGAATCCGATTGGCGTGCCGATAATTTTAAAATATTCGTAAGGTCCATTGGGACTTGTCGGTAAAATTGGAGTTAAATCAGACCTTGTTTGGTAGGCATCGGAAAAAGGTTTCAGTTTTTATTGTCGATAAATATTAAAAGGAGATTTTCGAGCTCGGTTTTGGTGAATGAGCTCCGATTCGAAATTCGAAAGCACCGTTAGATTCGTACGATTATTTATCACTTTTACGAACTTTCGAAAGTGAATTTCGATGTTGTTCGGCTAGTTTCCGCTAAAATACCGAAAATTAAATAATTTGATCTTTTTCTATTTAATTTGCATATTGAGCTTCGGGAGTCCGATTTGAGATCCGCCTTCGCGAGTATGTTACATATATTTTGTATAACTTGTATGCAAAAGTTGGAATTATTTCAAATATCGTAGGGTACCGTTTTAAATTTTACCGTACCAGCAAATTTTAAAGGAAAAAAAAGGGAAAAGACAAAATATATAAAAGTTAGGCGGTGGCACATGTGCAGGATATATATATATATATATATACCTTTAACAAGCTTCAGTTGAAGCTCAAAAAGGAATAGAGAGCAGAAACAAGTGATCAGAAACGAGAATAACGAAGTGGAAGAGAAAAATGCCAGAAAATGAAAAAATAGCCGGAGAAAAGATAGACTTATTACCCCAAGACATCCAGGTAATGATCTTAATATATTATTTGAGTCTATTACGTGTGTTTGAATATATTTTAATGATAAAACTTGGAATATTAGACATCGTTTTAATAAGTTCAATTAATAGTTTAAAGGGTCAATTGGACCCCGATAGTGAAATTGATTATATATTCGTACTCAGTGGGTTATGGGCAACATATAAATGTAATTTAATTAGGGTTTGGTTATGTGACCATAAACCATGTACATAGGCATGGCCTGCGTATTGCGTATGCGAATAGGGTATGAGGTTCCTAACCGGATTGTCCTAAGATATGAGGAATGAAGCCATTAGCCTAAATTGATATATTTTTCTGCTTTTTGAATAGAGTGGGATCGTTTGACAAGAAAACCAAAGGATAAAGCGGTTGTTGATTAGCCATACTAACTTTTGGAAGAGGTAAGTGTTTATATCCATTTCTTTGGAGGCACCTGGCCTCGTGGATTTTCTACCACGTGTTCTTTACGTGTGTAGCTGCCGATAGGCGCACTCATTGTGCCTTAGCTTTGAATTTACATTGTATATTATATGCTATGCCCTGTTGTTGGTATTGTATTGAGCCTATGAGCATTGCACTTTGGTTTTGAGCATTGCATATACTTCCAGGTAATCGATGAGAGTCCTGAGCCGGTGAAGGGTCAGTATTGCATATACTTCCCGGTTGGCGATGAGAATCCCGCACCGGTGAAGGGTCATTATTACATATACTTCCCGGTAATCGATGAGAGTACCGAGCCGGTGAAGGGTCATTATTGCATATACTTCCCGGTTGGCGATGAGAGTCCCGCACCGGTGAAGGGTCATTATTATATATACTTCCCGGTAATCGATGAGAGTCCCGAGCCTGTGAAGGGTCATTATTGCATATACCTCCTGGTTGGCGATGAGAGTCCCGCACTGGTGAAGGGTCATTATTACATATACTTCCCGGTAATCGATGAGAGTCTCAAGCCGGTGAAGGGTCATTATTGCATATACTTTCCGGTTGGCGATGAGAGTCCCGCACCGGTGAAGGGTCATCATTGCATATACTTCCCGGTAATCGATGAGAGTCCCGAGCCGGTGAAGGGTTATCATTGCATATACTTCCTGGTAATCGATGTGAGTCCCGAGCCGGTGAAGGGTCATTATTCCGTATATCACCTGGTAGACAATGAGGGTCCCGCGCCGGAGATAGGTACCAGGCATATATGACTGCATTGCATCGTACCGTATTCATTCCATCTCATTGCACCGCATACTGACTATTGTATATATTGTGTTGTGTTTTATGTGTGTGGTATGTATACCATGTTGTGGACATATCTCAGTTTGTCTATATATTTCTGGCTCTTATCCTTAGTTGCACGCCGCAACAGTATAAATATACGGATCGGGTTGCATGCTGCGACAGTATAAATATACGGATGGGGTTGCATGCCGCGACAGTATGAATATGTGGATCGGGTTGCATGCCGCAATATGATGTATTTCTAATTATTGATATGTTCGGGATACCTATATGTTCTGTCTACCTTATGTCCCTGGATGTTTATGATTCCATACCTGTTTTCAGTTATTATCTGGTTCCGCCTGTTTATAGTTCAAATAAGATGGATTGTGTCTACCTGTTTTTCTTCTCCCTGGCTAGCTATCCTATTCTTTGAGGTGGCTAGTCTGCCCCACTTATTGAGTCCTTTTGACTCACCCTTGTTTGATGTTTGTTGTTTGTTTCTTGTCTACCTATTTCGTTTCGGCAGGTCCGCTCCAGGATTGAATTCGCCACATTGTAAAGGAGCGAAGACGACTTCAGCTATCAGGGTGAGCCAGCTTTTATTCCGGATGGCCACCAATTTATTGGTTGTTATTTCAGTTGCATTTTGCTCCCTTCAGGAGGTATTTATCTTCTTTTGTACTCTTAGATGTCTAGTCTGGATAGCCCTAAACCTAGTATGTTGGATAGTCAGCTGTAATTTCTTTTGTACAGCTTAGAGGTATCATTACGTCTGTGTTTTCTTTTTTTAAGTCTTGTCCTTATTTGTGAATTGTTATATTTATTTCTCTGATTTAATTTGTAAGGGTTCGCCCGACGGGTCTAGGGGAGGATGTCAGGTGCCTGCACGGCCTAACCAGATTTCGGGTCGTGTCACTACCCCAACTTGAGTGTACCTAAGTGACTTTCAAAGGTGAGGGAGTGCGTGAGGACTTATACTCTAATTTCTTTTCTTGTTTTTGATTGCTTGTAGGTACATGGTGGAGGAACAAGTAAAAGATACCGTTGATGTCCCAACAAGCATCTTGGCTACTCTCTTAGCTGAGGTGAAATCTCTAAACCTCAAAATGGAAATTTTTGTAAAAGAAAGGACCCCTGAGTGTCCACAAAAATGCTGGGGAAGGCACAAGTGATGGCTCAACGTGAAGCTGGATCAATTTGCCGAGCTAGCTCGCCAACAACGATTGAAAGAGGAAGCTCTTGTTCGTGAAAGAAATTGGAAAATCCCCAACCTTTAGCTAATCCACAAGGTGAAGTTCCACTCATGCGGCCCCGTCGAAATGTAGCACCCCTTAAGCAAGTTGTTAAGGCTCAAGAAGGGGAGTGCCCCGAACTTGGTGATAACTATGATGACTTTGATGCTCCCTATCCAAATAGGAGGGAAATGAATAGAGGTCGGGGAATGAATAGAGGTCGTAGGAAAGGTCGTGGACCTCAAAGGGGTTATGTGGGGAGGAACTTGAGGCGAGAGTATGATGAAGTTGATGACTACTACGAGGGTCAACCGGGAACAAACCGTGGGGGTCATGACAATAACCTAAATAGTGTGAAGATCACTATCCTGCCTTTCAAAGGGACTAGTGATCCGGAGAAGTTCTTTGAGTTGAAGGTTCAATTGGAGCGGGTGTTTGATACAAATGACATGTCTGAAGAGAAGAAAACCACTTATGCCATTGCTTCATTTGAGTCATATGCTTCCACGTGGTGGGAATCCGTCAAGAGGTCAAGAAGAAGAGTTGGGATGCCCGTGAACATTGCTAAGGATGAATTAAAAGATGTGATGAGTACCAAATATGTGACACCCAAGTACCGGCAAGAACAAATCAAGAGGCTTTATGAGTTCAAACAAGGCTTCAAGTCAGTTGATGAGTACATCAATGAATTTGAAAAGAACCGAATGGCCCTTGACATTGAAATCGAAGATGAGGAGCAAGCAATCATCTGATTCAAGAGTGGCTTAAGCGGAGAGATTGCTTCTCAATTGAGGTTACACATCTTTCATTTTCTTCAAGATGTTTGTGAGTCCGCGGTTAAAGCCGATAAGTGGCTAAAGGAAGAGAAGGCTCCTCGCTATAAGCGTACTACCTCTACTCCCATGACTCGACCCAAAGAATGGAAAAGCCCAAACACAAGTGGTGCTAGTTGATGTCGTGATGTTAAGAAGCCCTTTAAGAAGGCCACTCCAAGAAGCGACTTCAAAGAAGTGAGAGGTAACTCTAGAACTCAATTAAATACTCTTTCTTCTTCTACTTTTCAATGTCACAAGTGTCAAGGCTATGGCCACTTTGCCAAAGATTGTCCCACCCGAAAAATAATGAGGAAGAAAGTGAGCCCGAGGGTGAGGTTGTTGAGGAGAGTGAGGTATTTGAGGGAGAAAAGGAAGCGGCGGAGGGTGATGACCCTAACATGTTCTTGGTTGTACGTCGTAGTTTGAGTGCCATGATGAAACGACCTCGATCAGTCGTTTCGGGAGATAAGACAACGATTTACATGCCAATAATTTTAAAATCTTTGTAAGGTCTATTGGGACTTATCTGTAAAATTTGAGCTAAATCAGACCTTGTTTGGTAGGCATCGGAAGAATGTTTCAGTTTTGATTGTCGATAATATTAACAAGAGATTTTCGAGCTCGGTTTTTTTGAATGAGCTTCGAATTGAAATCGAAAAGCGCCATTAGGTTCGTATGATTATTTGTGACTTTTTTGATTTTTTGAAAGTGAATTTCGAGGTTGTTCGGCTAGTTTTCGCTAAAATGTCGAAAGTTAAATAATTTGACCTTTTTCCATTTAATTTGCATATTGAGTTTCGGGAGTCCGATTTGAGATCCGCCTTAACAAGTGTGTTACATATATTTTGTATAAGTTACTTGAGAAATTCGGGATCATTTTGAATTTCATAGGGTTCTGTTTTAATTTCCGTCGCGAAAAGAAAAGAAAATATTAAGAAAAGAAAAGAAAAAAAAAGGAAAAGGACAAAACAAAATATATAGAGGCGGTGGGGATATAAATCCCGTAACATAGAAAATTCTAGAACATAAACAGAAAAGGAAGATAACACAGAGATAGCAAAAATTTAAGAAAAAGAGAAAATGGAAAGGAAAAGGAGCAAAAAAAAAAGTAAAATTTTTACCCCAAAACTTTCAAGTAATGATTGTAATGCATTATTTTAGTTTATTACGTGTGTTTGAATATATTTTGACAGTAAAAATTGAGATATTAGACATCGTTTTAATAAGTTTAATAAATTGTTTAAAGGGTTAATTGGACCCTGACAATGGAATTGAGTATATATTCGTACGCAGTGAGTTATGGGCAACATATAAATGCAATTAATTTAGGGTTTGGTTATGTGACTTTGAACCCTCTAAATAGGCCTGGCCTGCGTATTGCGTAAACGAATAGGTTATCAGGTTCATAACCGGATTGCCCTAAGACGTATGGAATGAAGCCTTTAGCCTTGATTTTTTTTTCTGCTTATTGAATAGAGTGGGATCGTTTGGCAATGAAACGAAAGGATAAAGCGGTTGTTGATTCGCAGTGCTAACTTTTGGAAGAGGTAAGTGTTTATATCCATTTCTTTGGATGCCCTTGGCCTCGTGGATAATCTACCTTGTGTTCCTTACGTGTGTAGCTGCCAATAGGCGTACTCATTATGGCCTAGCTTTGGATTTACATTGTATTATATGTTATGTCTTGTTGATTGGTATTGCACTGAGGATCTGAGCATTGTACTCTGGTGGTGAGTTGGCATATACTTTTCGACTCTGGATGAGAGTCCCGTGTTGGTGATGGGTTATTATTGCATCATATTGCGTTCATATGCATTATGTTGCTTTCATACGCATTATGTTGCATTCATATGCATTATATTTTATTCATATCGTGTGCAGGAGTATTCCGCCCCAGGAGTGTGTAGGAGTATTCCGCCTCTGGTTCATATCATATCGGGTGCAGGAGTATTCTGCCCCAGAAGAGTGCATGAGTATTCCGCCTCTGATTCATATCATATCGGGTGCAGGAGTATTCCCCCCCAGGAGAGTGCAGGAGTATTCCGCCTCTGCTTCATATTATATTGGGTGCGTGAGTATTCTGCCCCAGGAGAGTGCAGGAGTATTACGCCCCAGGAGAGTGCAGGAGTATTCCGCCTCTGATTCATATTGCATTGGGTGCAGGAGTATTCCGCCCCAGGAGAGTGAAGGAGTATTCCGCCTATGATTCATATTACATTGGGTGCAGTCCTAGTGCAGGAGGTTCATATTATATCGGGTGCAGGAGTATTCCGCTTTGAGACGCGATTACGGGCACATGTGACCCCATTGCATTATACTGCATTCGTCCCATTTGATTTCATTGCACCGCATGCTGACTATTATATGACTATCATACTGTGTTTTATGTATGTGGCATGTATATCATGTTGTGTACATATTTCAGTTTGCCTATATATTTCTGGTTCGTATCCCGGATTGCACGGTGACAGTATAAATATATGGATCGGGTTGCTCGCCGCAACAGTATAAGTATATGGATAGGGTTGCACACCACAACTGTATAAAATATGGATCGGGTTGCACGCAACAGTATAAATATTGGATCGGGTTGCACGCCGCGAAAGTATGAATATACGGATCGGGTTGCACGCCACAACAGTATGTATTTCTGATTGTTGATATGTTCAGGATACTTAAAAACTTATATGTTCTGTCTACCTTATATCCCTGGTTGTTTATGGTTCATACGTGTTTCCAGTTATTATCTACCTCTGCATTTTTATAATTTAAATAAGATGGATTTGGTTTACCTATTTTTCTTCTCCCTGACACAAATGACATGACCGATCACAAGAAAGGCACTTATGCTATTTCATCCTTTGAATCCTATGCATCTACTTGGTGGGAATCCGTCAAGAGATCAAGGAGAAGAGCGGGAATCCCCGTGAATGTGGGTTGGGATGACTTGAAGGGTATTATGAGTATCAAGTACATCACTCCTAGATATCGTCAAGAACAACTCAAGAAACATTATGAGTTGAAGCAAGGTGTCAAGACGGTTCATGAATATTATGATGAGTTTGAAAGAACTCGAATGACCTTGGATATGGACACCGAAGATGAGGAGCAAGCCGTGATCCGTTTCATGAATGGTTTGAGCTATGGTATAGCTTCACAATTGAGATTGCATGCTTATCTTTCACTTCAAGAAGTCCTTGATGCCGCTATTCAAGCCGAGCAATGGCTTGAGAAAGAGAAGTCCACCCGTTACAAGAGCAACACTTCTACTTCCATGAACAAGTCAAAGGATTGGAAAAATCCTACTCCCAATGCAAAATTCACAAATGCAAGTGGCCCTAGTGGAGCAAGTGCTAGCAAAGATGTGAAGAAGCCGTTTGAGAAGTACACACCTAATGTGCGAGAATTCTAAAACCCAATTGAATACTCCTACTTCTTCTTCCATTCAATGTCACAAATGCAAGGGGTATGGACACTTTGCTAAGGAGTGTCCTACGAAGAGGACCATGGTTCTTGTTGGTGAAAATGCATATGAACAAGAGAGTGAACCGGAGGATGATGAGGGAGTAGAGGTAGATGAGGGAGTAGAGGAGGATGATCAAGATGACACGGTGGAGGATGAGGAACCTCATACTTTTCTAGTTATGAGGAGGAGCTTAGGAGCTATGATTGAGGAGGATGGTGAAACCTTGCAAAGAGAAAACCTTTTCCATGCTAGGTGCCGTGTTAAGGGTGTTGTATGCTCTATGATCATTGACTCCAGGAGTTGTGCTAATATTGTGAGTCAATCTCTTATAACCCAATTGAAGTTGTCTACCGTGAAGCACCCCAAGCCATATCGATTGCAATGGCTTAGTGAATGTGGGGAGCTAAAAGTACTGAAGCAAGCAGTGATCAAGTTTAAAATGGGTAGTTATGTTGATGAACACTTGTTCAACGTGGTGCCCATGCAAGCTTGCCACCTTCTCTTTGGAAGGCCTTGGCAATTTGATCGACAGGAGGTTCATGACGGGCGTGTCAACACTTACACGCTCCAACATGAAGGAAGGAAATTTGTGTTGAAGCCCCTAACTCCCAAACAAGTGAGTGATGACTAAAATCGGATGAGGGAGTTGAGGGAGGTGGCAAAGGCCAAATCAATCATTGAGCCTAGCCCTTTGTCCAAAAGCATGGTGGCAATCCCACCTTCTTCTTCGACCGGTGGCATTTGTGCCATGATGCAACCGGGCGAGATCCTAAAAGGAAATGATGGCACCAAGTTTCTCCTATGCCTAGTGCACAAAGGTATGATCCTTAACTCTAATTGTGATTTTTCTTCTAACCCTTTGCCTAGTGTGTTTGAGAATGTCTTGAAGGATTTTGGGGACATGTTCCCGGATGAGATGCCGGATGGACTACCTCCTTTGAGGGGTATTGAACACCAAATAGACTTCGTCCCGGGATCCCAAATCCCAAACAAGCCGACTTATAGGAGCAATCCGGAGGATACAAGAGAATTGCAAAGGCAAGTTGATGAATTTCTCACTAAAGGCTTGGTGAGGGAGAGCTTGAGTCCTTGTGCCGTGCCCGTGATCCTTGTTCCCAAAAAGGACGGCACTTGGAGGATGTGCGTTGACTGTCGGGCCGTGAACAAAATAACGGTAAAGTACCGTCATCCCATTCCCGGACTTGATGATATGTTAGATGAATTGAGTGGTTCATGTGTGTTCAGAAAAATTGATCTTAGGTCCGGCTACCATCAAATCTGGATGAAACCCGGTGATGAATGGAAAACCGCATTCAAGACCAAGTTTGGTCTCTATGAATGGTTGGTGATGCCCTTTGGGCTCTCCAATGCACCTAGCACTTTCATGAGGCTAATGAACCATGTTTTAAAGCCATTCATCAACAAGTTTGTGGTAGTCTAGTTTGACGATATATTGATCTATAGCAAATCAATAGACGACCATGTTGATCACCTTAGGCAAGTGCTTGAAAAGTTGAGAGCCGAAAAGCTCTATGCTAATTTTAAAAAGTGTGCCTTTGGTGTTGGGAAGGTAGTCTTCCTTGGGTTTGTTGTGAGTGCCCAAGGAGTGGAGGTGGATGACTCTAAGGTAGAGGCCATACGTGATTGGCCTGCTCCTACTACCGTGACTCAAGTGAGGAGCTTTCATGGTCTTGCTAGCTTTTATAGACGATTTGTGAAAGACTTTAGCTCCATTGCCGCTCCACTCACCGAATTGGTGAAGAAGGACCAACCATTTGTTTCGGGAGAGCCTCAAGAAAAGGCCTTCCATGAGTTGAAAAGTAGGTTGAGTACCGCCCCTCTATTGCAATTGCCTGACTTCGGAAAGGCATTTGAGGTTGAATGTGATGCCTCGGGGGTGGGAATTGGTGGTGTTTTAATGCAAGATAGCAAACCCATCGCCTACTTTAATGAAAAATTGAAATGGGCCTCCTTGAACTATTCTACATATGACAAGGAGTTGTATGCCCTTGTGAGAGCCCTTGCCCATTGGCAACACTACCTTTGGCCTCGTGAGTTTGTAATCAAGAGTGACCATGAGTCACTCAAGCATTTCAGAGGCCAAGAGAAGCTCAATAAGAGACATGCCAAGTGGGTTGAATTCATTGAGTCTTTTCCCTATGTGATCCAATACAAGAAAGGGAAAGACAATGTTGTGGCGGATGCGCTTTCGAGAAAGTTTGCTCTAGCCACCACTCTCACCTCTAAGCTTATGGGTTGTGAGAGCATTAAATTGATGTATGCTCATGAACCGAAGCTCAAGAGCATCCATGAAGCTCTAGAAAAGGGGGAGAGAGTTGAGAAATACCAATGGGTTAATGGATATATCTTTAAGAATGGCAAAGTGTGCATACCCGAGTCCTCATGGAGGGAAGTGCTTGTGCAAGAGGCACATTGTGGAGGACTCATGGGTCACTTTGGTAGGGACAAAACCTTGGCCATCCTTCGGGAACAATTCCATTGGCCTAAAATGGGGACCCATGTTGAGAGACTTTGCAACTCTTGTCTTGAGTGCAAGGTTGCTAAGTCCAAGTCGAACCCCCATGGTTTGTATACCCCACTCCCTGTACCTACTAGTCCGTGGTTGGATATATCAATGGACTTTGTCATGGGTTTACCAAGGACTAGGGGGGCCATGATAGCATTTATGTTGTTGTGGATAGGTTCTCCAAAATGGCTCATTTCATTCCATGTCGAAAATGTGATGATGCACAACATGTTGCTACCTTGTTTATTGATAATGTCTTGAAATTGCATGGTGTGCCTCAAACCATAGTGAGTGATAGGGACACTAAGTTCCTAAGTCATTTTTGGAGGAGTTTATGGGGTGCCCTTGGCACCAAACTCTTGTTTTCTACGTCCCACCACCCCCAAACCGATGGGCAAAATGAAATGGTGAACCGAACCTTGGGTGCCCTTCTTAGAGCCATGACCCGAGGTAAGGGTGGGACTTGGATAGATAAGCTACCTCTTATGGAGTTTGCCAACAATCGAACCGTGCATCGGATGATTGGTATGACTCCATTCGAGTGTGTGTATGGTTTTAACCCCTTGATTCCCCTTGATCTAACCCCTTTGCCAAGGGAAATGGTTGTTAATTTTGAAGGTAAAGCTAGAGCCAAGGATTTGATGGAGCTACATGCTAAGGCGAAGAAGAACTTGGAGGAAGCTTATGCAAAGGTAGCCTCCAAGAAAAACAAGGGACGCAAGAAGGTGGAACTCAAGAAGGGTGACTATGTGTGGGTGCACTTCCGGAAAGAAAGGTTTCCAAACCTTAGGAAAGGGAAGTTAGCACCCCGTGGAGATGGCCCATTCCAAGTGCTCTCAAAGATAAACAACAACGCCTATGTGGTCGACTTACCAAGTGAGTATCAAGTTTCTAATACTTTCAATGTTTGTGACTTGGTTCCTATGGATGTAGGTGATGAAGAGGTCGTGGATGATAATGCTTCAATTTCGAGGACAAAATCTTCTCAAGAAGGGGAGGATGATGCCGGGCAAACCACGAGTCCCTTCACTCGGAGCCCAGCTAGGGAGATCCAAGGAGTACACCTACACTTGGTGAGGAAGGGCCTAGAAGAAGGAAGCGATTGGAGGCCGTACCGAGTGATTAGAGCACAAGAGGAGCAGCCCAGTGCTTTGGGCGCCCCACCTAGCATCCCAGGCGCTCCGCCTGAAGAAGCCTAGGCTGAGGCGCTCCGCCCCAACTCTGGGTGCCCCGGCTAGGCTACCCCACTGATCATTTGGCTGGACGCTCCGCCCGGAATGCTGAAGAACGAGATTCCTAGCTATGTTAAGACTATTTTGACCCTACGTGGTCCTTTGTTCCTAAGCCTAAGTGTGGGCATATTAGACCTTTCATATGGTGTCTAAAAACACCTATAAATAGCTAGATTGCTTGTTATTTTCATTAGCTTACCTTGATGATTAAAATACACTTTGTGTTGAAGAGTTGAACTCTTATTGAATGAAACCTTGAATGGGACTTGTTCTTCCTCTAGCGGATGTAGATGAATTCCAATCCCCCCGACCATTCTCCTTGCATGCTCACGTTAGCTCGAGGGTAGTTGCCTAGCGTAGGTGTTCTTGACCTCCTCTCGGGGTGTAACGGAACAAGTTCTCTGTTGCTACTTGAGATTTGTGATCGAGATATGTCTCGTTCCTATCTTTTACTTTCCGCGTTTGATTTCCTGCATCAGTTCTATATCGAAGAAGTATATCGATGAGGTGATTCGTCGGCGGAATCATGTTAATCCATCCAGAGTTTCGCGTATCTTTGTTTCGAAAATGTAGAACTCTCCTCTCGTGATCGAGGAATGATTAGCCTAGTCAGAATAAGCTGGCAAATGGCCTTATGATATTATCCAGCTATGTTTTTATCCAAGAGTTTGATGTGCGTGTTATAATTCTGATTCTGTAATCATGAGATAATGTCTGTGGAGTAGTTTCTTAAGGTTGTGCAAGTTCTCGTGTTATCTGCGTGAATCTTGCTTTAGACTTAAGCTCGTTCGAGGACGAACGAGAGTCTTAGCGGAGGAGAATGAAATGACCTCGGTAAGTCATTTCGGGAGATAAGACTCCGATTTGTGTGCCAATAATTTTAAAATATTCGTAAGGTCCATTGAGACTTATATGTAAAATTTGAGCTAAATCAGACCTCGTTTGGTAGGCATCGGAAGAAGGTTTTAGTTTTTATTGTCGATAAATATTAAAAAGAGATTTTCGAGCTCGCTTTTGGTGAATGAACTCCGATTCAAAATCCGAAAGTGTCGTTAGGTTCGCATGATTATTTGTAACTTTTGTGATTTTTCGAAAGAGAATTTCGAGATTGTTCGGCTAGTTTCCGCTAAAATGCCGAAAGTTAAATAATTTGACCTTTTTTCATTTAATGTGCATATTGAGTTTCGGGAGTCCGATTTGAGATCCGCCTTAGCAAGTGTGTTACATATATTTTGTAAAACTTACTTGAGAAATTCGGGATCATTTTGAATTTCATAGGGTTCCGTTTAAATTTTGTCGCGAAAAGAAAATAAAAGAAAAAAAAGGAAAAGGCCAAAAAAAATATAGGGGCGGTGGGGATATAAATCCTGTAACTTAGCAAATTCTAGAGCAGAAACTGAAAAGGAAGATAACACAGAGATGGCAAAAATTTAAGAAAAAGAGAAAATAGAAAGGAAAAGGAGCAGAAAAAAGTAGAATTTTTACCTCAAAACTTTCAGGTAATGATCTTAATGCATTATTTTAGTTTATTACGTGTGTTTTAATATATTTTGACTGTAAAAATTGAAATATTAGACATTGTTTTAATAAGTTCAATAAATTGTTTAAAGGGTTAATTGGACCCTGTTAATGGAATTGAGTATATATTCGTACTCAGTGAGTTATGGGCAACATATAAATGTAATTTATTTAGGGTTTAGTTATGTGACTTTGAACCCTGTAAATAGGCCTGGCCTGCGTATTGCGTAAATGAATAGGGTATCAGGTTCCTAACCGGATTGCCCTAAGACGTAAGGAATGAAGCCTTTAGCCTAATTTGATATATTTTTCTGCTTATTGAATAGAGTGGGATCGTTTGGCAATGAAACGAAAGGATAAAGCGGTTGTTGATTTGCAGTTGCTAACTTTTGGAAGAGGTAAGTGTTTGTATCCATTTCTTTGGAGGCCCTTGGCCTTGTGGATAATCTACCACATGTTCCTTACGTGTGTAGCTGCCAATAGGCGACTCATTATGGCCTAACTTTGGATTTACATTGTATTATATGTTATGTCCTGTTGATTGGTATTGTACTGAGGATCTGAGCATTGTACTCTGGCTGTGAGTTGGCATATACTTTCTGGTTGTGGATGAGAGTCCCGTGCTGGTGATGGGTTATTATTGCATCATATTGCATTCATATGCATTATGTTGCATTCATACGCATTATGTTGCAGTCATATGCATTATATTGCATTCATATCGGGTGCAGGAGTATTCCGCCCCAGGAGATTGCAGGAGTATTCCGACTCTGGTTCATATCATATCGGGTGTAGGGGTATTCCGCTCCAGGAGAGTGCAGGAGTATTCCGCCTCTGATTCATATCATATCGGGTGCAGGAGTATTCCGCCTCTGATTCATATTATATTGGGTGCAGGACTATTTCGCCCCAGGAGAGTGTAGGAGTACTCCGCCTCTGATCCATATTTTATTGGGTGCAGGAGTATTCCGCCCCAGGAGAGTGCGGGAGTATTCTGCCTCTGATTCAGGGTGCAGGAGTATTCCGCCCTAGGAGAGTGCAGGAGTATTCCTCCTCCGGTTCATAGGGTGCAGGAGTATTCTGCCCCAGGAGTAGGAGTATTCCGCCTGTGGTTCATATTATATCGGATGCAGGAGTATTCTGCCCCAGCAGTACGAGTATTCCGCTCTAGTTGGTTACTATATTGCATTTCCCTCGAATGTAGGAGTATTCCGCTTTGAGACGGGATTACGGGCACATGTGACCCCATTGAATCATACTGCATTCATCCCATTTCAGTATGTGTTTTATGTATGCGGTATGTATATCATGTTTTGGACATATTTCAGTTTGCCTATATATTTCTGGCTTGTATCCTGGGTTGCACGCCGCGACAGTATAAATATATAGATCGGGTTGCACGCCGCAACAGTATAAGTATATGGATAGGGTTGCAGACCGCAACAGTATAAAATATGGATCGGGTTGCATGTCGCGACAGTATAAATATATGGATCGGGTTGCACACCACAACAGTATGTATTTCTGATTGTTGATATGTTCGGGATACTTAAAAACCTATATGTTTTGTCTACCTTATGTCCCTGATTGTTTATGGTTCCATACGTGTTTTCAGTTATTATTTGGCTCTGCCTTTTTATAGTTTAAATAAGATGGATTTGGTTTACCTGTTTTTCTTCTCCATGGCTAGCTATCCTATTCTTTGAGGTGGCTAGTCTGCCCCACTTATTGAGTCCTTTTGACTCACCTTTGTTTGTTTTTTTGTTTTTGTCTATCTATTTCGTTTCGGCAGGTTCGCTCTAGGATTAAGTTCGCCATGTTGTGAAGGAGCGAAGACGACTTCAGCTGTCTGGGTGATCCAGCTTTTATTTCGGATGGCCACCAGTTTTATGTTTATTATTTCAGTTGCATTTTGCTCCCTTCAGGAGGTATTTTTCTTCTTCTGTACTCTTAGATGTCTAGTCTGGATAGCCCAAAACCTAGTATGTTAGATAGTCAGCTGTAATTTCTTTTGTACAGCTTAGAGGTATCAGTACGTCTGTGCGATTCCTAAGTCTTGTTCTTATTATGAATTGAATTATATTTATTTTTCTAATTTAATTGGTAAGAGTTTGCTCGATGGGTCTAGAGGAGGATGTCGGGTGCCCGCACGGCCTATCCAGATTTCGGGTCGTGTCACATGATGAGTCAGGAAGAGGTGGATGTGCTAAGGGAGAACTTGTTCCATGCTACGTGTAGAGTGAAAGGACAAGTGTGCGCCATGATTATTGATTCGGGTAGTTGTGCTATTCTGGTTAGCCAATCCTTGGTTTCACAATTGAATTGCCTACCCTTAAACACCCAAGCCCCTACCGATTACAATGGGTAAGTGAATGTGGGGAGTTTAAGGTGGTGAAGCAAGTTTTGATCAAGTTCAAGATTGGGAACTATCAAGACTAGCTAATGTTTGATGTGCTGCCAATGCATGCTTGCAACCTCTTGTTTGGTATGCCTTGGCAATATGATAGGAGTGTGATACATGATGGCCGAGCCAACACTTACACAGCTAAATATGAGGGCAAGAAATTTGTACTCAAGCCCTTGACGCAAAAGCAAGTGAGTGATGACTATAGGCGTATGAGGGAATTGAAAGAGGCGGCTAAAGCTAAGTCCACCGTGGTGACTAAGCCTTTGGCCGAGAGCCCTACCACTCCATCATCTATCACCGGTAATATTTGTCCAATGATGCAACCAGATGAGTAATTGAGAGGTAATGATGGCACCAAAATGCCCATTTTCCTAGTGCGCAAAGGTATGGTTTTCAATTCTGATTGTGATTATTTTTCTAACCCTAACCCTAGAGCTATTGAGAATGTTTTAAAGGTATTCGAGGACATGTTCCCGGAAGACATGCCTAGTGGTCTTCCTTCATTGAGGGGGATCGAGCACCAAATTGATTTTGTCCCGGGGTCCCAAATCCTAAACAAGCTAGCCTATAGGAGCAATCCCGAGGATACCAAAAAGTTGCAAAAGAAAGTGGATGAGTTGCTCAACAAAGGCTTGGTTTGTGAAAGCTTGAGTCCGTGTGCCGTACCGATCATTCTTGTACCAAAAAAGGACAGGACATAGAGGATGTGTGTTGATTGCCGTGCGATCACTTAGATAACGGTAAAGTATTGTCATCCTATTCCTAGACTTGATGACATGCTTGATGAATTGAGTGGTTCTACTGTCTTTACCAAGATAGATCTTTGGTCTGGCTACCACTAAATCTGAATAAAACCGGGTGATGAGTGGAAGACCGCATTCAAGACCCAAGTTTGGTCTCTATAAATGGTTGCTGATGTCTTTTGGCCTCTCCGCCGCACCTACCACTTTAATGAGGTTGATAAACCTTGTCTTGATGCTGGTTATCAACAAATTTGTGGTTGTCTATTTTGATGATATCTTGATATATAGAAAATCAATAGATGATCATGTTTGCCACTTAAGTCAAGTCATTGATGTGCTATGAGCCGAAAAGCTCTATGCCAATTTAAAGAAGTGTGCCTTTTGTATTGAAAAGGTTGTCTTTCTTGGTTTTGTTGTTAGTGCCAATGGCGTAGAGGTCGATGAGTCTAAAATCGAAGCCATTAGAGATTGGCCCACTCCTACTACCGTGTCTCCTGTTAGGAGTTTCCATAGCCTTGCAAGTTTCTATAGGCGCTTTGTGAGGGACTTTAGTACCATTGTCGCACCACTCACCAAGTTGGTAAAGAAAGACAAGCCCTTTGTGTGGGGAGAGCCTCAAGAAAAGGCTTTCCAAGAGTTAAAAAGTAGGTTGAGTATCGCCCCTTTGTTGCAATTTCCCGACTTCGGAAAGGCATTTGAGGTTTAATATGATGCCTCGGGGTGGGTTTTAGGGGTGTTCTCATGCAAGAAGGGAAACCCATTGCCTACTTTAGTGAGAAGTTGAAGGATGCAACCTTGAATTACTCCACATATGACAAGGAGTTGTATGCCCTTGTGAGAGCTCTAGCTCATTGGAAACACTATCTATGGCCTAGGAAATTTGTGATCAAGAGTGACCATGAGTCACTCAAGCATCTTGGAGGCCAAGAGAAGTTGAACAAAAGGCATGCCAAATGGGTGGAGTCCATTGAGTCTTTTCCCTATGTAATTCATTACAAGAAGGGAAAGTATAATGTTGTAGCCGATGCACTTTCTAGGAAGTTCGCCCTTGCTACCGCTCTTGCTTCTAGGCTTATGGGTTTTGAAAGTATAAAATTGATGTATGAACATGGCTCGAAGCTCAAGAGCATTCATGATGCTCTAGTGAGTGGGATGAGGGTGGAGAAATGCCAATGGGTAAATGGCTACATTTTCAAGAATGGGAGAGTGTGTGTCCCTAAGTCCTCTTGGGCAGAATTGCTAGTGCGAGAAGAACATTGTGGGAGCTTGATGGGTCACTTTGGTGTGGATAAGACTATGGTCATAATTAAAGAGAAATTCCATTGGCCGAAGATGAGGCCTATTGCGGAACGCTTTTGTAATGCTTGTTTAGATTGCAAAAGGGCTAAGTCTAGATCCGACACCCATGGCTTGTATACTCCTTTGCCCGTACCTACTAGTCCGTGGGTTGATATTTCTATGGATTTTGTGATTGCTTTACCTCAGACTAGAGGAGGACAAGATAGAATTTATGTTGTCGTTGATAGTTTCATCAGAATGGCTCACTTCATTCCGTGCAAAAAGAGTCATGATGCACAACTTGTAGCTTCTTTGTTTATTGATAATGCGTAAAAGTTTCATGGGGTGCCTCACACCATTGTTAGTGATAGAGACTCCAAGTTCCTTAGCCATTTTTGGAAGTGTTTGTGGGGTGCTCTTGTCACCAAATTATTGTTCTCCACGTCCCACCACCCTCAAACTGATGGGCAAACCGAGGTGGTGAACCGAACTTTGAGAGCTCTACTTAGAGACATGACCAAAGGTAAGGTCGGGACTTGGATTGATAAGTTGCCACTCATTGATTTTGCATATGACCGCACTTTACATAAAACGATTGGCATGACTCCATTTGAGTGTGTTTATGGTTTTAATCCTTTGATTCCACTTAATCTTACACCTTTGCCAAGGGATTCGGTTGTTAATTTTGAATGTAAAACTTGAGCCGAGGCATTGCTTGAGCTTCATGCCAAGGTGAAGAAGAACTCGGAGGAGGCCTATGAAAAGATTGCAACCAAGAAGAACAAGGGAAGGAAGAAAGTGGAACTCAAGAAAGGGGATTATGTGTGGGTGCACTTTCGCAAGGAGAGGGAACTTGGCATCCTGAGGAGATGGACCATTCCAAGTGCATCCAAGATCAACAACAATACATATGTGATCGACCTGCCCAGTGAGTATAATGTTTCTAGCACATTCAATATTTCTGACTTGGCTCTTTGTGATGTAGGTGATGATACCTTTGAGGATGACGCCTTAATTTCGAGGATGAAATTGATAAGGATCAAACTAAACGCGGAAATAAAGATAGAGAGCGAGACACTACTTGAACTCCCTACGAAGTAACCCCGGGGAACTTGTCCCGAGATACGCTCGTATCCACGTCAAGGAGGACCTACACTACCCTCGAGACGACAACGGCCTCGCAAGTAGAATGATCAGGGGGGTTTGGGGTTCAACTAGAATCCACTAGTAAACTCAAACCAACTCAAAAAGGTTTTCATTCTAAGAGAATCCACTCTTGAACATTGACATTCAATCATTCTTCATAATAGCTAACTAAGTAAAAATGCTAAGCTATGAAGTATTTATACGCCTTTCTTAGACATGAATGAAAAGCCTAAAGTACCCTTAAGTAAGTTCTAAAGTCATAAGCCACGTAGGGGCATAATAGAAATTACATAGGATAAAAACTAGAAATCCCGCAACTTGTTCAGTAACTAGGCGCCCCGCCTAGTGGAGTCTGCCTTGTCTCCAGCAGGCGCCCAAGTAGGCCCTCCGCCTCTGCACTAGGCGGACTGAAATCCAGATAGTGAGCAACAAGTGGGCGGTCCGCCCCTTTAACTAGGCGGTCCGCCCCTTCTTGGGCAGCCTTGAAACGCTCCGAAATTGATCCCGAATGCTCCTCGTTCCATGGCGTTCCAATGCATAAGCTCTTCCTTGGCCTTAGATGGTGTTTTTAGATGGTTGCTCGATTTGCCCCACATCATCCTCCCCTTCTTGAGAAGATTTCGTCCTCGAAATCAAGGCTTGGTCTCTCATGGCTCTAGCAACTCCTCGGGGTGGCCAAGAATCTCCTACTTTGTTCTTCTTGATCGTCACTTTGTCATAGGCTTCTTCCAAGAACTTCCTCGCCTTAGCATGGAGCTTAGAACCTACAAGCAACGACAAGCAAAACAAGCAAATGTCATACTTTGAAAGTAGGTTAGTTCAAGAAGTTTGGAAAACATACTCTTGTGATATAACCAAGCATCAATAACAATCATGAATATCAAGTCTCCAAAGAGAACCATAAGCACTTGGTTAAAGATCGACATGCACTCAACAAGATAATGAGTAAATAGGTCATGGGAAGATGGGAAATGCAAGATCAAGCTACCAAAATCCCCTTGAACCTTAAGCTCAAGATCAACACACCAATCTATCTTCGAGGTGTGATCAAAATGTAGAGTGGAGTGAATCAAATGGCCCAACCTACAAGTAGGATCAAGCACTCCACTCCCCTTCTTTAGAGCATACTTACTCACACCATGGGATTCCTCTTCCCCTCCCATTTCATCACCTAAGCAACCCTTCTCAAAAGACAAGCTCTCAAGGAAGGTATTGATGATGGATTCTTCTTCATCATAACCCAAAACAAGCAATATGAGGGGCACTCAAAGAACCATCTACCTCACCCACATTCTCAAGCAATGGGTTGCCTAAGGAATCACACCATGGGGGTTCCATCCTACTATTCACCCTAGTCCGATACAAGTCATTAACACTAATGAGAATGCCTTCAAATAAAGGATTGGTAAAAACATGCATCTCACTATCATGATCAAACATAGACAAGTTATCAAGACTAGGTTCACTTGAGGAGTCACCATAGACAACCTTGTCCAATTCATGCAATTTGGGCTCCTCAAGGTCAATTCCATCTTTACCACAACACATTGGTCCACCAAATAGAAGCACATCAATATGGGAGTGATCAACCATATCATCTTCCCATTTGTCAAAGGTTGGTGGTGTGTCATAGCAAAGGTCACAATTATGGTAAACTATCAAATCTACACTAGGGAGGGGTTCAATGAACAATGAGCTCACATCATGATGTGGCATAGCATCCCTTCCGACTAGTGTTTCACAAGCACACACAAGTTGACAACTAGACTCTTCACTAATGGTATACTCACTAGATGCATTAAAAACATCTACTAGTGTTGAGTCATTATAAGACAAGTAGTTGGTAGGCTCATGAAAATGTGAAGTAACAGTTACGTTTGTAGTACTTCCTTGGTCACTCACAAGGCTTGAAGTGTCATAAGCAACTCCTCCTTCATGAAGCACACATTGAGGCTCCAATGGCTTGTCTTCAAATGTACCTACACAAGAACTTGCAAAAGAAGAAGTAGAAGATAAAGAAGGGTTAGAACAATGGGTGCTCTCACTCTCAATTTTTCCTTCCTCACCTCTCATCTCTCTCAATTTTACCTCATGGTCAAGTGTAGTTTGAGGTGACAATCCACTCACATCACTCCTCAAATCCTCTCCTTTTTTCCCCTCTTGGATTGTCACCGGCCACTCCTTCACTTCTCTATATCTTTTCTCTCTCATTTGAAGTGGAGTGACTCTCATTTTCATCATGTAATGGCAAGACAATGAGATTGTTTGCCTCGGTTTCAAGTACAATGGGTGACTTTGCTTTAGCTGCTTCCCTTAACTCCTTCATCCGCTTGTAGTCTTGCCTTACTTGCCTTGGAGTCAAAGGTTTAAGCACATATTTCTTTCCATCTTGCTTGACAGTGTAGGAATTGGTCCTACCATCATGCACAACTGATGCAGGGCAAATCGTGCCAAGACACTTTCCAACACTTTCCGACATGTGCCAAGCTTGGAAGATACAAAGGACTTGAAGTCAAGGGCTTTGGAAGTGTTCCGGATGGTTTCAACATTAGGCTCCACGCCTAAGGAGGAGGAAGAAGGCCCAGCACAGCTAGGCGCCCCGCCTAGCCCAGGCGCCCCGCCTAGGAAGCTTACTGCCTAAGAATGGCATTGCACCCAGGCGCCCCGCCTGCCTAGGCGCCCCAGCCCAGGCGCCCGCCTAGCCCAGGCGCCCCGCCTGGCTTCAGCATATTCCAGGCGCCCCTCTCAGCCCCAGGCGCCCCTCCTAGCTGCTGAACTTATGTTTCTTTTACTGTTTTGCCCTACGTGGCTTATTTAGTGAATCTTATAAGTAAGGGTATTTAAGTCATTGTGTAAGCTTGGGAAATACTATAAATAGCCAAGCCTAGCTTATTTTACACTTAGTTTATGTTGAATGATGAATTGAATATTGTAAAAGAGTGGATTCTCTTTGGGTTTATGAAAACCAACCTTAGTTGGGACTTGTTACTTCTAGTGGATTCTAGTTGCCTAACAACCCCGCCCCGATCATTCTACTTGCGGGTCCTAGTTGGCTCGAGGGTAGTTGCATAGCGTAGGTGTTCTTGTCCTTCTCCCGGGGTGTAGCGGAACCAGTTCTCCGTTGCTACTTGGGATTAGAGATCGAGTTACGTCTCGTTCTTTATCCTATTATCTTTTCCGCGTTTTCCCTACATCATTTGGTATCAGAGCAAGGCTCGGGTTTTGTTTCTACAAACTCCCGACCCTTGGTTCTTCGTGCCTAGTATCTATCCTTTTAGTTTTCTTGTTGTTGAAGTTATTGAAAGAAGAAAATTACAAAAAAATTGAAAAATTGAAAAATCCAAAAATTTGGTGTATCTTGTTGGTTTGGATGATTTATGATATGGGTGTTATAGATTCTTGATCGTGGATGAATTCCCGTTACTTGGGTACCAAAATTGTTTGGATTGGTGGAGTTTGAAAATTTGAAACCCCAAAACCCCTTAAACCCTTGAAGAACTTGTTCTTGATGATTTTTGGCTTGATTCTTGGGTTGGATTGATGTTTGATTGGAAATTTATTATTGGGGATTGAACTTCACTGAAAAACAAACGATTTGATACCAATTTTGTGGGATTTGAGTATGGATAACACCAAGTTTGATGAATCACAATCCATTTTGAAAACCCTTTGAAAAACCCTTTGTTCTTGAAGTTCTTGATATTGAACCTTGATTTGATTGATTGTTTGGTTGATAATTTGATTGGTTTTTGTTAAGGAAGATCAAAAACAACTTTGGGTATCATTGGATTGTGAAAACAAGTTGAAAACATCGGATTTGGAGCTTGAAAATCGACTTGAAACGAGTTTGGAACGAGTTGGGAAAGGCTTCAGGCCAGGCGCCCCGCCTAAGCCAGGCGCCCCGCCTGACTTGGCTACTGCCTAAGTCTCAGGCGCCCCGCCTAGACCCAGGCGCCCCGCCTGGAACACTGCACAGTTAGGCGCCCCACCTGAGTTTCAGGCGCCCCTCCTGAGTGCTGAAAGTGTTGTTTCGGGTAGATTTTCATAGGCATTTCCCTTTGTTTGATAACATAACATCTAGTTGGTGCTACTTTGAGTAACCGTTCTACTTGAATAGTGCTAACCTTTTAATTGCTATTAGGATCATCGTGCCTAGAAAGGAGACTAGAATTCAAAGAAGATCCGTAGTATCTTTTGGTTCAAGTCCTCACTTCAAATTGCTTAGCGTTCATTGAGTCATATCAACTCCACTCGCCCCAGAGTACAATTGGCTCGTGAATAGTTGGTTGGGTTGAGGATTGATAGTCAACTACTTGAAGCTTTTGGTAACAAGTCCGAGTGAAATATCCACCACCACCCCCAAAAGAGTGATCCGAGTGAACTCAAGTGAGGGAGTGAGTGAGGTCTTTTACTAACGTTTGTTGCTTCTTGTAGGTACAATGGCAAATGATGGAGATGATCCCATGAAGCATTTCATGGCCACCATTATGGATAAATTGGAGGATATCTCATTGAGACTTGAAACCGTCGAAAGGAATCAAGTTGAGACCGGTGAGAGGAGGACCCCGAGTGTCCAAATTGAATCCGGAGAGGGCACGAGTCATAGCACTCCTATGACTCCCGGACACTTTGTTGAGCTAAACAAGAGGTATGAACAAAGCAAAGTTGAAGCTCTACGAGAGCGTGGGTTGGGCAATCCCCAACATGAGAGCAATCCTCTCAACTTGGGCAATCCCCAAGGAAATGCTCCACTTCGAAGACCCGTTAGGTTTGTCCCACCTCTTGAGCAAGTTGTTGAGGCTCAAGAAGAGGAGGAAGCCGAGTATGGTGATGAGGCCTATGGGTATGATGCTCCTTATCAACCTAGGAGGCCAATGAATTGGGGTCGAAATGTGGATCGGGGTAGAGGCCGAGGTCGAGGGCCACCCATGAGATTTGATGGAAGGAATGCTAGGAGAGAATATGTTGCTCATGATGACCACTATGGAGGCCAACCGGAGCCTAACTATGGGGTGCGTGACAACAACAACAATCTCAATAGTGTGAAGCTTAATCTTTCATCCTTTAAGGGAGCTTGTGATCCGGAGGCATATATGGAATGGGTTCTACTTATAGAGAGAGTGTTTGACACAAATGAGATGACCGATGAGAAGAAAGGTACTTATGCTATTTCATCCTTTGAGTCTTATGCTTCTACTTGGTGGGAATCCATAAAGAGGACAAGAAGGAGAGCGGGTGTGCATGTGAATGTGACATGGAATGAATTGAAGGCCCTCATGAATACCAAGTATGTGACTCCTAGATATCGACAAGAGCAACTCAAGAAGCTCTATAATCTAAA
This sequence comes from Petunia x hybrida, assembly GCA_037355625.1. NCBI lineage: Eukaryota > Viridiplantae > Streptophyta > Magnoliopsida > Solanales > Solanaceae > Petunia > Petunia x hybrida. Next base: position 1,499,357 of record JBBBVM010000037.1, read on the forward strand.
GCAAGGTGTCAAGACGGTTCATGAGTACTATGATGAGTTTGAGAAGACCCGATTGGCCTTAGATATGGAGACCGAGGATGAAGAGCAAGCCATGATCCGTTTCAAAAATGGTTTGAGCTATGGTATAGCTTCTCAATTGAGGTTGCATTCTTATCCTTCACTTCAAGACCTATTGGGAGCCGCTATTGAAACCGAGCAATGGCTTAAGGGAGAAAAGTCCACCCGTTACAAGAGTAGCACTCCTACTCCCATGAACCAACCAAAAGAGTGGAAGACTCCAAATGCAAGTTTTCCAAGTGCCAATGCTAGCAAAGAAGTGAAGAAGCCATATGAGAAGACTACTCCACCTTTGGAAGGTACTTCTAAAACTCGCTTGAGTAATCCTATTTCTACTTCTACTCAATGTTATAAGTGCAAGGGCTATGGGCATATTGCTAAAGAATGCTCCACAAAAAGAAACATGGTTGTGGTTGGCAATTTAGTGTATGAACAAGAAAGCGAGTCCGAAAATGGAGAAGTAGAGGGGGATGAGGAAGTTGATTGTGAGGAGGCCGTAGAAGAGGATGATGGCCCTCAAATGTTCTTGGTGGTTAGGAGAAGCTTGAGTACCATTGTTATGGAAGAGGAGGTGGAAAATGATCAAAGGGAAAACCTCTTTCATGCTAGGAGCCGAGTGATGGGCCAAGTATGTTCAATGGTTGTTGATTCGGGGAGTTGTACTAACATAGTGAGCCAAACCTTGATTTCCCAATTGAAGTTGCCCACTCTAAAGCATCCAAAACCCTATCGTTTACAATGGCTTAGCGAGTGTGGTGAACTAAAAGTGGTGAAACAAGCGTTGATTGAGTTTAGCATTGGGAGCTATAAGGATAAGATCATGTTTGACGTGGTCCCGATGCAAGCATGCCATTTATTGTTTGGGAGACCATGGCAACATGATAGGTGTGTAGTGCATGATGGCCGGACCAACTCCTATACGGTCAAGCAAGATGGGAGAAAGTATGTGCTTAGACCTTTGACTCCAAGGCAAGTGAGGGAAGACTACAAACGGATGAAGGAGTTGAGGGAAGAGGCTAAAGCAAAGTCACCCATTGTACTTGAACCCGAGGCAAACAATCTTATTGTTTTGCCAATGCATGATGATAATGAGAGTCACTCCACTTCAAATGAGAGCGAAAAGATAGAGAGAAGTGAGGGAGTGACCGGTGACAATCCAAGAGAGGAAAAAGGAGAGGATTTGAGGAGTGATGTGAGGGGATTGTCACCACAAACTACACTTGACCATGAGGTAAAATTGAGAGAGATGAGAGGTGAGGAAGGAAAAATTGAGAGCGAGAGCACCCATTATTCTAACCCTTCTTTATCTTCTACTTTTTCTTGTGAAAGTTCTTGTGTAGGTACATTTGAAGACAAGTCATTGGAGCCTCAATGTGAGCTTCATGAAGGAGAAGTTGCATATGACACTTCAAACCTTGTGAGTGATCAAGGGAGTACTACAAATGTAAGTGTTGCTTCACCTTTTCATGAACCTACTAGCTACTTGTCTTGTAATGACTCAACACTAGTTGGAGCTTGTGATGCATCTAGTGAATATGCCACTAGTGAAGAGTCTAGTTGTCAACTTGAGTTTGCATGTGAAACACTAGTTGGGAGGAGCACTATGCCACATCATGATGTGAGCTCATTGTTCATTGAACCCCTCCCTAGTGTAGATTTGATAGTTGACCGTGATTGTGACCTTTGCTATGACACACCGCCAACCTTTGACATAGGGAAAGATGAGTTAGTTGACCATTCCCTAATTGATATGCTCCTATTTGGTGGACCAATGTGTTGTGGTAAGGATGGTCTTGACCTTGAGGAGTCCAAATTGCATGAATTGGACAAGGTTGTCTACGATGACTCCTCAAGTGAACCTAGTCTTGATAACTTGTCTATGCTTGATCATGATAGTGAGATGCATGTTTATACTAATCCATTGTTTGAAGGCATTCTCATTAGTGGTAATGACTTGTATCAAACTAAGGTGAGTAGTCAAATGGAACCCCCATGGTGGGAAGGGTTTGATTCCTTAGGCAACCCATTGATTGAGAATTTGGGTAAGGTAGATGGTTCTTTGAGTGACCCTACTAATGCTAGTTGGGGTTATGATGAAGAAGAATCTATCATCAATGCCTTCCTTGAGAACTTGTCTCTTGAGAAGGGTTGCTTAGGTGATGAAATTGGAGGTGAAAGGGAATCCCTTGGTGTGAGTAAGTATGCTCTAAAGAAGGGGAGTGGAGTACTTGATATTACTTGCATGTTGGGTTACTTGACTCACTCCACTCCACATGTTGATCACACCCCGAGGATAGATTGGTGTGTTGATCTTGAGCTTAAGGTTCAAGGGGATTTTGGTAGCTTGATCTTGCATTTCCCATCTTCCCATGACCTATTTGCTCATTATCTTGTTGAGTGCATGTTGATTTTTAACCAAGTACTTATGATTCTCTTTGGAGACTTGATATTTGTGCTAATAATTGATGCTTGGTTATATCACAAGAGTGTGTTTTCCCACACTTCTTGCACTAACCTACTTTCAAAGTAGGAATTCTTGTGTTGCTTGTCGTTGCTTGTAGGTTCTAAGCTCTATGTTAAGGCAAGGGAGAACTTGGAAGAGACCTATGTCAAGGTGACGATCAAGAATTACAAAGGAGGAGAGCATTGGGCACCCCTAAGAGATGATGCCATGAACATGAATGCATTGATTTCGAGGACGAAATCTCTTCAAGAAGGGGAGGATGATGCAGGGAAAATCGTGCCAAGACACTTTCCAACACTTTCCGACATGTGCCAGCTTGGAAGATACAAAGGACTTGAAGTCAAGGGCTTTGGAAGTGTTCCGGATGGTTTCAACATTAGGCTCCACGCCTAAGGAGGAGGAAGAAGGCCCAGCACAGCTAGGCGCCCCGCCTAGCCCAGGCGCCCCGCCTAGGAAGCTTACTGCCTAAGAATGGCATTGCACCCAGGCGCCCCGCCTGCCTAGGCGCCCCAGCCCAGGCGCCCGCCTAGCCCAGGCGCCCCGCCTAGCTCCAGGCGCCCCGCCTGGCTTCAGCATATTCCAGGCGCCCCTCCCAGCCCCAGGCGCCCCTCCTAGCTGCTGAACTTATGTTTCTTTTACTGTTTTGCCCTACGTGGCTTATTTAGTGAATCTTATAAGTAAGGGTATTTAAGTCATTGTGTAAGCTTGGGAAACACTATAAATAGCCAAGCCTAGCTTATTTTACACTTAGTTTATGTTGAATGATGAATTGAATATTGTAAAAGAGTGGATTCTCTTTGGGTTTATGAAAACCAACCTTAGTTGGGACTTGTTACTTCTAGTGGATTCTAGTTGCCTAACAACCCCGCCCCGATCATTCTACTTGCGGGTCCTAGTTGGCTCGAGGGTAGTTGCATAGCGTAGGTGTTCTTGTCCTTCTCCCGGGGTGTAGCGGAACCAGTTCTCCGTTGCTACTTGGGATTAGAGATCGAGTTACGTCTCGTTCTTTATCCTTTTATCTTTTCCGCGTTTTCCCTACATCAACAACACACCTATCATATTGCCATGGTCTCCCAAACAATAGATGACAAGCTTGCATCGGGACAACATCAAACAAGACCTTATCTTTATAGTTCGCAATGCTAAACTCAAGCATCACTTGCTTCACCACCTTTAGTTCACCACAATCGCTAAGCCATTGTAAGCGATATGGGCTTGGATAATTACGAGTGGTTAACTTCAATTGGGAAATCAAGGATTGGCTTACTATGTTGGCACAACTCCCCGAATCAACAACCATTGAGCACAATTTCCCCATCACACGACATCTAGCATGAAAGAGGCTTTCTCTTTGATCATTTTCCACCTCCTCTTCCATGAGAATGGTACTCAAGCTCCTCCTAACCACCAAGAACATGTGAGGACCTTCATCACCCTCTTCGGCAACCTCACATTCAACTTCCTCATCCTCCTCTACCTCCTCATTTTCGGACTCACTTTCTTGTTCATACACCAAATTGCCAACCACAACCATGGTTCGTTTTGTGGAGCAATCTTTAGCAATATGCCCAAAGCCCTTGCACTTATAACATTGAGTAGAAGTAGAAATAGGATTACTCAAGCGAGTTTTAGAAGTACCTTCCAAGTGTGGTGTAGCCTTCTCATAAGGCTTCTTCACTTCTTTGCTAGCACTTGCACTTGGAAAGTTTGCACTTGGAGTCTTCCACTCTTTCGGCTTGCTTGTAGAGGTAGGAGTGTTGCTTTTGAACTTCTCTGCCTTAAGCTAAGTCTCGGCATCAATTGCAGCTTCAAACATATCTTGAAGTGTGAGATAATAATGCAACCTCAATTGAGAAGCTATACCATAGCTCAAGCCATTCTTGAATCGGATCATGGCTTCTTCTTCACCTTCGGTATCCATATCCAATGCCATCCGGGTCTTTTCAAATTCATCATGGTACTCATGCACCGTTTTGACACCTTGTTTTAGATCATAGAGCTTCTTGAGTTGCTCTTGCCGATACCTTGGAGTTATGTACTGGGTATTCATAAGGCCTTTCAACTCATCCCAAGTCACATTCAAATGAAAATTCATCCTTCTCCTAGACCTCTTCATAGACTCCCAGCAAGTAGAAGCATAGGCCTCAAAGGTAGAAATAGCATAGGTACCCTTTCTCTCCTCGGTCATCTCATTGGTGTCAAACACCCTCTCCATAAGTAGTACCCATTCCATGTATGCCTCCGGATCACAAGTTCCTTTAAAGTTCGGAAGATTGAGCTTGACACTATTGAGATTGTTGTTGTTGTCACGTAACCCATAGTTAGGCTCCGGTTGGCCTCCATAATGGTCATCATGAGCAACATACTCTCTCCTCGTATTCCCTCTAGCATAGCCCATGGGTGGCCCTCGACCTCGGCCTCTACCCTTATTCACATTTCGACCCCAATGCATTTGCCTCCTATGTTGATAAGGAACATCATACCCATAGGCTTCATCACCATACCCGGCCTCCTCCTCTTCTTGAACTTCATCAATTTGTTCAAGAGGTGGGACATTCCGCACGGGTCTTCGAAGTGGAGCATTTCCTTGGGGATTGCCCAAGTTGAGGGGATTGCCCTCTTGTCGGGGATTGCCCAACCCACGCTCATGTAGAGCTTCAACTTTTCTTTGTTCATACTTCTTGGTTAGCTCAACAAAGTGTCTGGGAGTCATAGGAGTGCTATGACTTGTGCCCTCTCCGGATTCAATTTGGACACTCGGGGTCCTCCTCTCACCGGTCTCAACTTGATTCCTCTCGACGGAGTAAAGTCTCAAAGTTATGTCCTCCAACTTGGCTATAACGGTAGCCATGAAAATTTTCATAGGATCATCTCCATCGGTTGCCATAGTACCTAAAAAATTTAACAAACGTTAGTAAAACACCTCACACACACCCTCACGTGTATAACACTCGGGTCACTCGTTTAGCGGTGGTGGATATTTCACTCAAGTTTGAGTCTAAAAGCTTCAAGTAATTGACCAACGAACCACAACTCAATCACTCAACTTCTCAATTCCAATGCTCTCCGTGGTGAGTGGAGTTAATGGGACTCGATTGGAACGATAAGCACTTTAAGTGAGGACTTGAATCAAAAAGGTACTACGGGTCTTCTTTGAATTCTAGTCCCCTTTCTATGGCACGATGATCCTAATAGCTCGAAGTAATTAGTACTAGTCAAGTAGGATTATACTTTAATAGTACTAATTAGAAACAATGCAAACAACAAAACAAGAGAACAAAACTACCCAATTCCCAACCTTCAGGAAGTAGACGCTCCGCCTCAGTAGAGTAGGCGGCCGCCCAGGCAAGGCACCAGCGGGAGGCGCTCCGCCACAGCAATTTCCAGAGAGCTAACAAAGATGAGGCGCTCCGCCTCCTGCAACTTTCAGCACAGTTCAACAACGTGTTTATCGACATTATCACCCAAAAATCCAACAAATCACACGTTGTTTTAGCAATCCAAAGGTATCCAAATGTTGTTTCAACCACAAATATCAAACCCCAATCACTTTTATCAAACCCCAATCAAAATCCAATAATCTACCATGTTCATCATGTTCATAGCTAGGGTTTCAAAATTTTCAAATTTTTTTCAAGGGTTTCAAATTTCAAATCATGGAATACAACTCCAAATCGTGTGTGCTGGGTACAAAATAACGGGTTTCCAATAAGGAACAAACCCCAATATCAAACGCAACACGAATCAATCAAACAATCAAAATAGACCAAATTTTTTGGTGTTTTCAATTTTTCAATTTTTTTGTGATTTTCTCCTTTCCAATAACAAGAACAAGAAAACTAAAGATAGAATCGACCTAGGCACGAAGAATCAAGGGTCGGGGGTTTGTAGAAACAAAACCCGAGCCTTGCTCTGATACCAAGATGATAAGGATCAAACTAAACGCGGAAATAAAGATAGAGAGCGAGACACTACTTGAACTCCCTACGAAGTAACCCCGGGGAACTTGTCCCGAGATACGCTCGTATCCGCGTCAAGGAGGACCTACACTACCCTCGAGACGACAACGGCCTCGCATGTAGAATGATCGGGGGGTTAGGGGTTCAACTAGAATCCACTAGTAAACTCAAACCAACTCAAAAAGGTTTTCATTCTAAGAGAATCCACTGTTGAACATTGACATTCAATCATTCTTCATAATAGCTAACTAAGTAAAAATGCTAAGCTATGGAGTATTTATAGGCCTTTCTTAGACATGAATGAAAAGCCTAAAGTACCCTTAAGTAAGTTCTAAAGTCATAAGCCACGTAGGGGCATAATAGAAATTACATAGGATAAAAACTAGAAATCCCGCAACTTGTTCAGTAACTAGGCGGCCCGCCTAGTGGAGTAGGCGCCCCGCGTAGTCTCCAGTAGGCGCCCAAGTAGGCCCTCCGCCTCTGCACTAGGCGGACAGAAATCCAGAGAGTTAGCAACAAGTGGGCGGTCCGCCCCTTTGACTAGGCGGTCCGCCCCTTCTTGGGCAGCCTTGAAACGCACCGAAATTGATCCCGAATGCTCCTCGTTCCATGGTATTCCAATGCATAAGCTCTTCCTTGGCCTTGGATGGTGTTTTTAGATGGTTGCTCGATTTGCCCCGCATCAGAAATCTTCTCAAGAAAGGGAGGATGATGCAACCCAAATTGCATTGAGACTATTCATTCGAAATCAAGCCAAGAAGATCAAAGATGCTCACTTACACTTGGTTTGGAAGGGCATTGATGATACGAGCTTCGGAGACGATTTGAAGATCATGCATTTGAGCTCGATTTAAGGAGGAGCACCTACGCTTCTGGGCCAGGAGCGCCTAGGCCCAGGAGGAGCGCCTAGCTGAGGCACCCAGGAGGTGCGCCTAAAAGCCATGCGGACCGCCTAGATGCAAGGCAAACTAGGCGGAGCGCCTGACCAGCTAGGCGGAGCACCCAGCCTTTTGGTCAGTAGCTCCACCAGGCGGAGCGCCTGGGACGCTGACTTCTCCAACTTTTTGTGTAAACTACCTATTTTAGCCCTAAGTGTTCTAATGTATTTCAACCTAGCTGAGGGCATTTTAGACATTTCATAACAATGTAAAGAAGTGCTATAAATACACTGCTTAGATCATTTATATCATTAACCTACACTGAATACACATTATTGATGAGATTTTCTCTCTACAAACCTTGTAATTTTGGCTTAAAATCAATTAAAAGAATCCAAATTGAACTTCAATCCTCCTTGGTCGTTCCATTCTCAAGGGTCGGGTGTCTCTTGAGGATAGTTGCATAATGTAGGTTCCTTTTGACTCAAGCGAGGGTGTATCGAAACATCATTCTTCGGTGCTACCTCGTAAGTTGTTTAAGCTATGTCTCACTTCGCTTCCGTGTTTACATTACATCAAATCTTCTCTTGTATTTACTACTTGCTTCTAGTTAACTGTTATTTATTTCTAGTTTTAACAATAAAAATCATTTTAATTTGTTTCTGAAGTTGTTTGAACGTTAATTTGGTAAATTTTAAGTTACGAACTACAGTTTATTCCCTGTGGGATTCGACCCCAGACTTGTTAAACCGGGTTATATTTGCAGCGACCGGTTATCCTTTTGAGGACGAGTTTTGGGCGTGATCTATTTTTGGCAACGTTACCGGGGAGCATTAGTTTAATTTGTATCTTTCAAATAATAGCTATATTTAGTAGTTTAAGCAATTTCTACTTAAGGCATCTTGTTTTTAAATTTTTAGCTCGTGTTTGAACAGGTGTATGCCCTTGAGAAGTTCAAAATCTGCTTAACTATTTCAACCGGATCTAGTAATCGAGAGGACGATCAAGGCCTTAAACAAGGCCAAAAAGAACAAACATCCACCAGTTCGACAATAATTAGAGAGGGAAGTTGAGATGGCTGACAACGCAGACAGAGCTCTGGATAACTGGGCTCAGCCTACGTCTGATAACCTGGCAACTGCCATTTATATACCCGCTATTGAAGCAGAAAATTTTCAGATCACAAACACTATGTTGAACCTACTTCAAAATAAATGGCAGAATGCTGGGAATGAAAATGAAAACCCACAACAGCACCTTCGAAACTTTGTCTGTTTGTGCCACACAAAAGCAAGCTCGCGTGTCACTTGATGCAATTAAGTTGTTGTTGTTCCCATTTTCACTCACTGGAGAGGCAATGGCGTTGTTGAACTCACTCCCAATTTATAGCATAACTATATGGGATGACTTGGTTAAGTTGATTCAGAAGAAGTTCTTCCCGCCTAACAAAACTACAAGGCTGAGTGATGAAATACTGATGTTTAGGCAGAAGCCTTTGGATTCAATGCAAGAGGGTTGGGAACAATTCATGGGATTATTTCTTAACTGTCCTCACCATGGGATTCCAGAGCAGATGCTGGGATAGAGATTTTACATGGGTCTGAATGATAATCTGAGGCAAATGTTGATGCTTCTGCCGGTGGAGCATTCTTGAGCGAGAATTTTGCAGAAGCCAGACAATTCCTGGAGAAAATGGAACAAAACTCAGGTTGGTTAACAAGGGATTAATCTATAGCACCAATTGTTCATTCAGTTGTAGTTAATCCAAATTTGTCAAAAGATGAGAAGTTGGCTACAATGATGACTCAATTGTAACTATTGACAAAGAAAATTGATGAAGTAGGAACCAAACAAGTTCATATACTTGATGCTACAAATGGTGGATTATGCGCCACGTGCGCTATCCAAAAGGTACCTGATCCAATTTACATCGAGTTGATTCTCAGACTCCGGCTTACAGTGAAGATGTCAATAATGTGAACAACTATGATAGCCAGAGACAATGAGTACAATAATTGGGACAACATCCTCAGAAAGTACAGTATCAACCTGCAGCACCACAGGGTCAAATAGTGCCATACCAGAGGCAAGTTGGGTATAATCAGCAGGCTCAGTAGTAGAGAGATGTACCACCACCACAGCCAGCAGCAGTTCAAAAAGATGACAGTTTAACAAGAATTGAAGGCATGTTTCAGTAGTTGGTGGGTACTCAAGGAAAACTGCAGGAGCAGCTGACGATACACGACACTGCTTTGAAGAACATTGAGACACAATTGGGTCAGATTTATAAGGCTTTGAACAACAGACCCCAAGGAGCTTTGCCTGGTGATACTATTGTAAATCCTAAGGACAAGGACAGCAAGCAGTTGATGGCAGTGAGTCTTAGGAATGACAGAGATTTAGATAGAGATCAAGAGCTTCAGAGGGCTAACAATGATGATGTGCAGCCAGTACTTGTCAGAGTAGATATTGATGAGCCTCTTAATTTGACAGAGGTGGAAGTTCAGCAGCCACAGGCAGAGAAACTTAAGGCAAAAGAAGTTGAACCAACCCTAGAAGTAGAAATAGAAAAGGCACCTGAGCAAGATACTTCCATTGTCAATGGGAGAAAGATACCATCTCCTCCCTACCCTCAGAGATTGGCAAAGCACCAGAAAGAGGACCAGTACATAATGTTTATGCAGATGCTGAAGCAGATTCAAGTGAATATTCCTCCGAGAGATGCAATCAAGGAGATGCCAGGATATGCCAAGATAATGAAGGACTTGCTGTCAAGAAAATTCGATTTTAAGGATTTGGCAGAGCTTTGTTAGATTTGGGTGCCAGTATTAATTTGATGCCTCTAGCTATTACAAGATGTTAGGCATTGGTAGAGCAAGGCCAACATCTATGAGACTACATTTAGCTGACAGGAGTTTGAAATGACCTGCATAGATTATTGATGATGTACTTATGCAGGTTGATCGCTTTGTATTTCTTATTGACTTCATTATTCTCGACATAGCTATAGGGGAGGCTATAATTGATTGTGAGGCAGGAGAGATGAAAATGAGATTAAATGATGAAGAAGTTATCTTCAATATGAAGAAATCCATGAAAAGACACAGCGAGTTTGCCAATTGTTCAATGGCAGAGCTTGTGGAGTTGACCGAAGTTGTAGATGGGATGTATTATCCTGGTGATTCTTTTGAGGCATCCCTCCTAAACATGGATATGATTGATGAAGACGAGTTGGCAGACTGGGTCCTTGCACTTGAAGGACAAGGTTACTGGCATAGAGAGCCCAGGTTTGAACCACTAAACCTAGCTCAAAGAGAAACACCACTAGCCAAACCCTCCATTGAGGAGGCACCTAAGTTGGAGCTTAAGTCGTTGCCTCCGGACCTCAGGTATGTATTCTTGGGACTGAATTCCACTTTGCCAGTTATTATCTAATCCTCTTTGCTAGATGTGCAGGTAGAACAATTGACACATGTGTTGAAAGAGTGCAATCAAGCTATTGGGTGGACCATTTCTGATATTAAGGGGATTAGCGCAACTACATGTATGCATAAAATCCCGTTGGAGGAGGGCCATAAACCGGCTAAACCCTAACATGAAGGAATGATAAGGATCAAAACGCGGAAAGTAAAGATAAGAGGAACGAGACGCGTTCCGAACTCCCTACAAGGTAACCACGGAGAACTTGTTCCGTGATACCCCTGTATCGGTGTCGAAAAGAGCCTACGCTATGCAACTACCCTCGAGCCACACTTGGGACTCGCAAATAGAATGATCGGGTTTTCGGTTCAAGACTCAACTAGGTTCCACTAGTGAATTCAAGCAACCAAGAAAGGGTTTCTTCATAAAAAGAGATAAACTCTATTCATCATTCATAAGATTCAAAGGTAAGCTAATGTTTGAGGAGGCTAAGTAATAATTTTTATAGGCTTAACTTAGTCATACTAAAAGGTCTAAAATACCCCCAAAGTGGGTTAAAACAAATAAGGCCACGCAGGGCTAAAGTTGGAAGTCCAAGACAAAAGTAGTAAAATATCCCGCGGCTCGTCACAGGGGGAAGCGGTCCGCCTAGGGTGGGTAGGCGGTCCGCCTAGCAGCCTTCCACTCTCTGGACTTTTCCTGAGGCGCTCCGCCTCTTGTCTGAGGCGCTCTGCCTCCTGACTTCCTGCTCTCTGGATTTTGGGAGGCGCCCCGCCTCAGCTGGGAGGCGCTCCGCTCCGCCTTGTTCTGGAGCCCCTTGGGGTGTCTCATTTTGGGTCTCTTGAGCCTCTCCAAGTGTCCTAGAGGATCCTCCATCCACGGCACACCAAAGCATGGTCTTCAAGTCGCTCTCGAGGCCTTCTTCCATACTCTTCCATATCAAGTGAAGATGGGTATCTTGGATCAACTTGGCTTGACTCCGAGTGAATGGTCTTGAGGGGGTTTGGGTCTTATCAAGGAAGTAGTGAAAAAGTAAGTGATCAAGTGGCTGGACGTGGGTATCATCTTTTCTATATCTGATAGTGCTTGGGTGAGCCCCGTCCAATGTGTTCCAAAGAAGGGTAGGATGACTGTGGTAGAGAATAAAAACAATGATCTTATCCCCACCCGGGCGGTTACTGGCTGGCATATTTGCATGGATTACAGGAAACTGAATAACGCCACCATGAAAGATCACTTCCCATTGCCTTTTATTGATCAGATGCTGGATTGCTGGCAAGGAAGTCGCACTTTTGCTTCTTAGATGGATACTCGGGGTATAATCAGACATAGATTGCTCATGAGGATCTTGAGAAAACCATTTTCACCTGTCTGTATGGCACCTTCACTTTCAAGAGGATGCCGTTTGGGCTTCGTAATGCTCCAGCCTCGTTCCAGTGGTGCATGATGGCGATCTTTTCTGACATGGTGGAGGACATATTGGAGATTTTCATGGAGGATTTTTCTATGGTGGGAAATTCGTTTGATAAATGCTTGATTAACTTAAGAAGGGTGCTACAGAGATGTGTTGAAACAAATTTTGTCATAAATTGGGAAAAGTGCCACTTCATGGTACAAGAGGGGATAAGGGTGGGACACCATGTGTCGAGCAAAGAGATAGAGGTAGATCATGCTAAAGTTGAAGTAATTGAGCAGTTGCCACCACTTACCTCAATTAGAGTAGTTAGGAGTTTCCATGGGCATGCCTGCTTTTATTGACGGTTAATAAAGGATTTTTATAAAATTGCCAACCCCTTATGTAAACTGCTTGCAAAAGAACACCCTTTTCTCTTTTCTGATGAATGCAGGTTAGCGTTTGAGGATTTGAAGCAAAAGTTGGTGTCAACACCTATCATTGTAGCACCTGTTTGACTTAAGTGTGATGCAACTGACTATGCACTTGGTGCAGTATTGGGGTAGAGGAAAGACAAGATTATGCACCCCATATACTAACTAGCCGGACTATGAGTGGAGCCCAGTTAAATTAAACTACTACGGAGAAGGAGATGTTGATGGTAGTGTTTCTTCTGACAAGTTTAGATCATATTTGGTGGGCTTCAAAGTGACTGTGCATACAGACCACTAAGCTATCCGACACCTGGTTGAAAATGAGGATTCCAAGCCATGATTAATTCGTTGGGTGCTTTTATTGCATGAGTTTGACTTTGAAATCAGAGATTGAAAAGGTACTGAAAATTAGGTTGCACACTACTTGTCTAGATTAGAGGGAGCTGAAAAGAAGATAAAAGTGGAGGACAGTCTAGAGACCTTTCTTGATGTGCAGTTACTAGTAGGATCACTTGATGAGGTACCTCCTAGTTTCTCTTCTGAACAAAAGAAAAGGTTTTATAGAGATTGTCGTTCTTATTTTTGGGATGAGCCTTATCTGTTAAAAATTTGTGTTGACAATATGATCCGAAGGTGTATCCCCGAGATAGAACAAAATTCTTTTTTGCAGGCTTATCATTCCTCACCATATGAAGGACATTTTGTAGGAGTCAGGACAACATCAAAGGTCCTAAAATCTGGATTTTAGTGACCAACATTGTTCAAGGATGCACATAATTTGGCCCAGAGTTTTGATGAGGGCCAGCGCAATGGTAATTTTTTCCGCCATCATGAAATGCCTATGAACCCAATCCAAGAAGTTGAAGTGTTTGAAGTGTGGGGAATAGATTTCATGGGACCATTTGTCAATTCATATAGCAACAAATACATACTGGTGGTTGTAAATTATGTACCGAAGATGGTGGAAGTTGTAGCATTTCCAACAAATGATAATAAGGGAGTCATTGGATTCCTGAAAAAGAATATTTTCACCCGCTTCGGCACTCCGAGGGAGATTATAAGTGATGGTGGGACTCACTTCTGCAATCAAGCGTTTGAAAAGTTGTAGAGTAAGTACGATGTTCATCATAAAGTCGCTACGCTGTATCACCCTCAGACTAGCACGCAAGTGGAAGTCTCCAATAGAGAGATAAAGAGTGTACTGACCAAGACAGTGAATGAAAATAAGACAGACTAGTCAAGGAAGTTAGATGATACAACTTGGGCGCATTGAACGGCCTTCAAGACACCAATTCACATGATGCCATATAAATTAGTGCTTGGCAAGGCTTGTCACTTGCTGGTTGAGCTAGAGCCAGGTGATAGAGTCCTTTTGTACAACTCTAGATTGAAGTTATTTCCTAGCAAGTTGAGAACACGATTGTTTGGTCCGTTCAAAGTCGTGCAAGTGTCGCCTCATGGTGCTGTAGAGGTTAAAGTTGAAGATGGATCCCGTAGATTTCGTGTCAATAGGCAAAGATTGAAGCTTTACCACGGGACATTGGAAAAGGGTAGACTCGTGTCCGTTCTCTATTTGGATGAATCTTGAAAAAAGAAGCACCGTCGTGCCACGACGTTAAATCAGGTGCTTCTTGTGAGGCAACCCAAGTATTGTACGTTTAAAAAAAAGTGAAAAATATGAAAAACACAAAAAGAATTGTGCCCCGAAATTAAATCAGGCGCTGGTTGGGAGGCAACCCAATTTTTACTTGCTTTATTTTTATTTTTAGTTGTTCTAGTTAAGATATTACGCTTGGGTTTTGTTTATGGTGTGCAGGACGAGGTAGCAGCACAATGAGGTGACTCAGTACTCGACAATTTGCCACAAAAAGGATTGGAACATGAAAAGATAACTCCAAAATGATTAAAAAAATTGAAGTCCCAGGAAAATTGGCTTACGGCAATGCACAAGGCAATGCGCAAGGTGCCGACGTATGTTGAAATATGTAGGTTTTGCAAAAAAAGTGAATTCTGAGTAAATGGACCCTACGACAACGCACAGCGCAACGCGCTGCAGCAGGCTAATTTTTGGAGATTTGAAAAAAAAAATAACTGTCAGTGACTCCACACTACGGCAGCGCACTGCTCAGCGCGCTATGCACCACAAAAGGCATATATTTTGTACAGATTTTTGATTTTCGAATTTTACTTAAGAATAAAAAAGGGAAAAATGAAAAACAAAAAAATAGAAAAACAAAATAAACGCAGCAGACTCTTCAGTCTTCACATAACACACACAAACACTTCAAAAAGCTCCCCCTAACCATGACGATTCCCCCACCCTATTGCCTCCTATAGTCCCCCGCCGATCAGCACAGGTATGTCGTTTTCTCTCTCCTCTTATCCTTCTGTTACTATATTTAATCCCTTGGTATCCCTGTTAAATCCCCCCTGATTCCCCCCTAACCCCACTGCCCCAATCCTATTTTCTTACCCCTACTTCTGTCCTAGCATATATGCTGCCACATAGAGTTCCCCCACCCCAATTTTACATGCTTTCTACTACGCCATGGTTGTAATTGTGCCTATGTTATAGTTTTTAAAATTGAGCCCTTGTGTGATGTTATGGAAGTTAATGGGGTTTTTAGAGTGAAATTGTACTTTTATATATGCCATATGTAGTACTTGCCATATTTTAGTGAAGTCTGAGTAGCTAATGGTCTATTTGCTAGTACATTGTTACTACGTTTGGCATGACACATTGTTGGCACTTTGTGCATAAGTGTTTGTGGATAGTGCATATCTCTAACTTGTGATCAAGCAGGCGATGATGCATTTTTATGGTTAAGCATATGTTTGTGTTTTTCTTGTTGCTTATCTTGGGAACCTAGTTCAGTCATAAAGTGTGGGGTCGTTTAGACCGCTCTTGGTATTTTCTCTTACTGTATTATCCTTACTTATTCATATCCCTTTTATGCAAGGATAGTGCATCAAAAGAGAGCAAGAACCACACCTAAGCCTCCATCTCAAGTTCCATCTACTAGCCGAGGCATGAAAAGAGGGTCGGCTACCCAAGAGATTGAGCTATTCACGGAGAGGCCTAGGGATACTTTTGGCTAAATGGCAGTTGAGGATCACGGTCTTCGTTGGTACATAAATTTCACACCTGCAAAGTCTCCTAAAGCTGAGCCTCGGATTAATAAGGTGAGATTGCCCTCTAAGCACATGAATATTTGGGAGATTATCCGACATATGAAATGGGGTTGCATGTTTAAATTGCCGGGTCCTGCTAATATCTCGGTTATTACGAAATTTTATGCAAACTGGATAGTTGGGGTGGACACAGTTCATGTTCGAGTTCAGCAAATCACATTCACCAGGGAGAAGCTTAACACCTTCTTAGGAGTCCTTGATCATCTTGTAGAGGTATTTCGAGAGTTTTTGGACTGCCTTGATTATGCTGACATCTGCTGCTCCTTGTGCGGGGATAACACTAAAGTTGTGTGGGTTTGGGATAAGTGCACCATAGCTCGCTTAATAGTTCTTACTTTCAGATTCCGGCCAAGGTTTGGTTGCGATTAGTGAATGCAAGTGCTATTCCTTCTAGCAATTTCTCTGCGATAAGAAATAAGCGTGTCTGTTTGGTCTACTGTTGCATGAAAGAAATTCGAATTAATCTGGCATACATCATGATCCAGGAGATGGGAAAGACGCGAGATTTGGGTAAAGCTCGCCTGCACTATCCTTCTATTCTTACACAATACTTGATGAACAAGGGTATACAAAAGGATTATAGGGACACTATCCTGCCACCTCCAGAGAAGATATGGGACATTGCAGCTTTGAAGGTGACAGCTCCAGTGAAGGGCGCCATCCCTTCATTTTTGCTTGAGAAGCAGGTGGCCTGTATGTCTGAGACTTTGCGTCAGCTATTTTTTTGATAGGCGAGAGGGGAAGACCGATGAAGAGAATGATGCAGATGATGTGCGCCTGTCCTCTATCTCTAAGCAGTAGCTAGGAATTGAGCTACCACAGCTCCCCTCGGATGAGGACAACAATTTTATAGACCGTCCTCGGTTTGATGATGATGATAATGACGAGGAGGAGGACGATGATGGTTCTTAGCCTTGGGCCTTAGGGAGTTCCTTCAATCCTTGTTTTCTTTTTGATGCGCCTGGGACAGTGCATATGCTAAGTGTGGGGTGGGGAATACCTTATTTTATGCGTCGCTAAGACTATTTAGTAGTTATTGTTATTTTTTTGTTTGCCAGTTGGCTTTGTTTGATTTATTTCATGTTTATATATTTTGAAGCCAATACTTTAACTCTGATTTCATGATTGGCCTGTAATAGTTAGCAAGTACTTTTTAGTAATATAATAGTGTTTGGTATATTAATTCATTAGTCTTAGTTCTTTTATTCATGCCTTTAAGTTTGATTTAGAAAATTAAAAAAAGGTAAAAGAAAAAATAATTAAAAATAAATTAGGTTTAGGATACTTATGTATTATCTCCTTATCCGATTCATGATTTACGTGATATGTAGGCATCCCAATTGGGTTCGATTTATACATCAATTGTAAATACCATTTTTCAGTTTTTTCCTTAGATAAATAGCAAGAATAATCCCCCTAATTTTTTTTTGCTCCGACTCTTTTTTAAGGGCGGTAGTTTGAACCGGGTATAGGTTAGATTTTCTTTGTAGTATTAAAGCAATATAGAGGATAAGTAGTGTGATCCTCTATTTATGGCTTGTTTTATGAACATTTAGACCAGAATATGTGGACTACATACACTATTTATGACTTGTATTGTTCTTCCTTGATGACTATTGAGTTCCCTGGTCGCGTCTAGGCTCAGGTTTTTGACTCTCTTATGTGCTACGCTTGAATGCATGCTCGCTTGCTTTAATTTGAGAGCTAGAGTTGAGCAATCCTGAGTAGACCGTGTGCCATGTGTGTTTGAGATTTGTTGTTGCTCTGTGCTTACATGATGATGTCTAGAACTGGCCCAAGTGTGTGCAAAGCGAAATGATGAGTCTTCCTCGGTTTAGGAAGTGATATAGGCAATTCTTTATTAGCCTATGAAGTGTTTGCCTACCCAATTAAAGTTGACCCTAACAAGCCCCTTTGAGCCAGGAACCTTTTCTTTGGCAGCCATATTACAAGCCAAAACCCCTTTGTTTTGAATTGACTATATATTGAACCCTTTTACCTCTTTTGAGCATTTCTGGCTCTAATGAGCTTTGACATCTATGATTAGAAGAGTGGGGTGTTGTTGAGACCATTGAGATAAAAGAAATGTGCATTACATGGGAGAAACTACTGGTAAGGACTTAAAAAAAGACAAAGAAGAAAAGGAAAAGAAACATGAAAAAAAACAAAATATATATAGTCCTTTACTAGTGGTTACTCTTGAAAGCTTAAAGAAAAGGAAAGCTTGATTGAGAAAGAATTGGGAAATTATGATGAGTTGAGTGAGAAAGAAAGTGCTTAAAAATGGTGTGATGTATTAAAATATTCAAGGAAGTTAGTCACTTTTAACTAAATGCATCCTACATGTGCTGCAACCTACATTACAACCTATAAAATTCTATTGATTTTAGACTGAGTGAGCTTACATTAGTCGAGTCCTACACCACGGACAAGCCTATTGGTGCAAGCTGAAATCGAAGAAGATCAAGCTCAGCAACTGAAGACAAAATTAGCGGAAAGTAAAGATAAAAGAAAGAAAAATCTTTTGCTTCGTTGGAATAAATCCGAGAAACTAGTCTCGGTTCAAACAACGGAGAAACAAGGAGATGCACCTATACTATGCAACAATCCTCAAAAAGAATTCATGTCTTGCAAATTGAATGACCAAGAAGAAAATATTGAAACAACTAACACCGAATGACACAAGTTCTTTAAATTCCCACGATGAGGTTCCGCTCCATCGGAGACACAATTAGCATTCAGCTAAATTCAACATTCATACAAAAACTAGCTTCTTACAAATGAAATGAAAGGAGGTTTATATAGACTATTCTAAGGGAAAAATAGTAAATCGATCGCATACGACCAATAGGAGTAAGCCCCACAGGGCTGAATAAGTTTGAGTGTTCAGAAACTCCTTCAGCTGAACACTTGAATCTCGAACACTTGACCTCAGACGCTCTCCCTTCGGTTGGTTGTTTGCTTTACTCTTCAGCGTCGATGTTGAGTGGTCGGTTGGGTGTTCCGTCGCTCCATTCTTCGAGCTCAAGCTTGCAGATGAAGCCTTCGAATCTTGAGCTCGGCCAATCAACTTCGAAACGTTTGCTTTCTCCCGACTACGCCAATTGAATTTGAACATCGCGCAACAACTTGGCTTGGCTTCGTGTCAGCGGCCTTAAAGGATTGAACACTTGATCAGCATGTGTTCGGGCTGCATCATCCTCCCCTTCTTGGGAAGATTTCATCCTCGAAATCGAGCCCTCTTCAGACTCCGATACTTGGCCTACAATATAAGGAGTTAAGTCAGTAACGTTAAAGGTGTTGGATATATTATACTCACCAAAGAGATCAATCACATAAACATTGCTATTTATTTTTGTAAGCACTTGAAATGGACCATCAATTCGAGGAGCCAACTTGCCTTTCCTTTGGTACGGAAAACGTTCCTTTCAAAAGTGAACCCACACCCAATCTCCCTTCTTTAACTCCAACTTCTTCCGCCCATTGTTTTTCTTTGATGCCAGTTTTGCGTAAGCTTCCTCAAGGTTATTCTTCACTTTTGCATGCAACTCGATCAAGGAGTGGCTCGTCGAGTACCTTCAAAATCAACAACAAAATCTCGAGGCAATGGGGTGAAATCAAGTGGAATTAAAGGGTTAAAACCATACACACATTCTAACGGAGTCATTCAAATCATATGTATTGTTCGATTGCACGCAAATTCCATCACGGGCAAACGATCAGCCCAGTTTCCGACCTTACCTTTGGTCATAGCTCTAAGCAGAGCTCCCAAGGTTCGGTTGACTACCTCGGTCTGTCCATCATTCTGAGGATGGTGAGACGTCGAGAATAGTAACTTGGTGCCAAGGGCACCCCATAGGCATTTTCAAAAATGACTCAAGAATTTGGAGTCTCGATCACTCACAATAGTACGAGGCACACCATGCAATTTCAACACATTAAAAATAAACAAAGTAGCTGCATGTTGAGCATCATCACATTTCTTGCAAGGAAGCCATTTTGAAAAATCGGTCGACTACGTCAAAGATGCTATCATGTCCACCCCCCGACCTCGGTAACCCCATAAAAAATCCATGGATATATCAACCCACGGTCAATTAGGAACAGGTAACGGAGTCTACAAACCATGAGGGTTGGACCTTGATTTAGATTTCTTTCCATCTATACAAGCATTCAATGCTTTTCCACATCTCTTCGCATTTATGGCCAATGGAACTGTTCGGTCAAGATACCAAAAATTTTATCGACATCAAAGTGTCCCATCAAGTCTCCGGAGTGAGATTCTTGAACCAAAAGCTCTCTCCATGACGACACAGGCACAAAAACCCTCCAATTATTGAAGAGGTAGCCATCATGTCACTGATATTTCGTAACTCTTCGTCCACTCAAGATTGCATCATAGACCTTTTTCAGCTTGGGATCATTTTCGTACATTAACTTGATGCCTTCGAATCTCATGAGCCTCGAGGCGAGAGTGGTCGCTAAAGCAAATTTCCTCGATAAGGCATCGGCCACAATATTGTCTTTCCCCTTTTTGTAATGAATTACATAGGGAAAGCTCTTAATGAATTCCACCCACTTGGCATGTCTTCGATTTAATTTCTCCTGGCCTCGGAGATGTTTCAAAGACTCATGATCACGTTCAATCACAAACTCTCTCGGCCACAAATAATGCTTCCAATGGGCGAGCGCTTGAACGAGGGAATATAACTCCTTGTCATACGTAGAGTAATTCAAGGTTGCACCCTTAAGCTTTTCGCTTAAGTCCTTAAGTGTTCGACATGTTCATCTACATATTTACTATAAACAAGTATGTCATCGAAGTAAACGTCAACAAACTTATTTATGAACGGTTTGAGCACATGGTTCATCAGTCGCATGAATGTGCTCAGTGCGTTAGAGAGGCCAAAAGGCATCACTAACCATTTAGCGAGACCGAATTTGGTCTTGAATGCGGTTTTCCACTCGTCTCCGGGTTTCATTCGGATTTAGTGGTAACCGGACCTAAGGTTTATCTTCAAAAAGCATGAAGAACCTCTTAACTCATCTAACATGTCATCTAATTGAGGGATAGGATGATGATACTTTACCGTGATTTTATTGACTGATCGGCAATCAACACACATTTGCCATGTTCCATCTTTCTTCGGGACGAGGATAATAGGAACGGCACAAGGACTCAAATTCTCTCGAACAAGGCCCTTGTTCAACAATTCATCCACCTGCCTTTGGAGCACTTTGGTGTCTTCGGGATAGCACCGTTGTGCAGGCCTGTTGTGGATTTGAGATCCCGAAATGAACCCAATTTGATGCTCGATTTCTCTCAACAGAGGCAATCTACCAGGCATTTCTTTGGGAAACAAGTCTCTGAAGTACTGCAAAACACTTTGTACGGCAGTAGGCAAAGGGTTATCGTTAGAAAAATCATCATTAGAGTTTAGCAAGATCCTTTGTGCATGAGGCAAATCACCAGTTGACCGTTGTCGTTTCCTCGTAGATACTCACCCGATCGCATGATTGCACAAATATTTCTTACCTCGAGCGGTGAGTTTTTATCTTCGGCCACAATTTTTGTTCCCATCGGAAACTTAGCTTTGGCCGCTTCTTTCAATTCCTTAATTCTTTTATAGTCCTCGCTGACTTGTTTCGGAAATAATGGTTTGAGTATGAAACTGTCCCCTCTGAGCTTAGCAGTGTACGTGTTGGATCGTCCGTTATGAATAACAGACCGATCATACTGCCATAGTTGACCCAATAGCAAATGAAAAGCTTGCATCGGTATCACATTAAACATCATCTCATCTTGATATTCTCCCGCTTTAAACTTGATCCATACTTGTTTGACAACCTTCAATTCTCTACACTCATTTAGCCATTGCAATCGGTAAGGATGAGGATTTTTTGAGATTGGTTATCCCAATTGTTAAACCAAGGTTTTGCTCACCACATTTGCACAACTACCCGAAACAATAATCATCAAACAAACTTTCCCCCTCACTCGACATCTTGCATGGAAAAGATTCTCTTTGGTTGTCCTCTTCTTCAAGAGTCATGCATCTCAAATTCATTCAAACCACAAGAAACAATTCTGGATGATCAGCTTCGGCAGCTTCACGACCATCATCATTTTCAACTTGATCAGTCTCCTAAAAATGTTCATGGACGGTTCCAACTTCGAGCAAAAGCATAAATTTGCGAGTTGGACAATCTTTTGCCATGTGACCATAACCCTTGCATTTATGACATTGAATGCTTGAAGCACTAGGAGTATTGAGTTGAACTTTACCTCCCACTTTCCTTGGTTGGTTAATGGTCACTCCCCTCTCGAAGGGTTTCTTCGAATCTCGGCCAATGTTGGCACTTACTAGATTCGGACTCTTCTAATCTTTACCTCGGTTCAAAGGAGTTGAAGTATTGACACCTCGGAACCGGTTTGCTTTGTCATCCTTCACCCGTTGATACACATGCAGCCTCAATTGAGATGACACATATCGAGCCAAGGAAATTTTGAATCGAATGATGGCTTGCTCATCATCTTCTTCCATATCAAGAGCCAATCGAATTCTTTCGAACTCATCATAGTACTCTTCAATCGATTTTGACCCTTGTTTCAACTCGAAAAACTTCTGAAGTTGTTCCTGCCGATATTTGGTATTCACATACTTAGCATCCACTGCTCTCTTCAACTGCAACCATGTGGTTACCTCGGGATAAGAATTTCTTCGCCTCAACCTTTTGTCAGCTTTCCACCATGTTGATGCATATGCCTTGAACAAAGCTTGCATGTGGAGCTTTTCTCTCTTCGGTCATTTGTTTCAAAGATTTGTTCCAATGGAATCTTCCAATCAAGATATTGGTCTGGATCAGTAGTTCCTCTGAAGGGTGGAATAGTGATCTTGACACTGTTCAAGTTTGAATCTGGAGCACCTCGGATCAGCTCCGGATACTCATCATAATAATCATCATCCTCACGCTCAAAGTGTAGATCAACATTTGCGCCTCGGCCTCGACCTCAGACATTTCCACGACCTCGTTGAACCTACCTTCGTTGAACGAACGACAGCTCATACACAGTTTTGACCTCGAGAAATTCTCCTTAATTGACTCCTTCATCAACGACCACGACTTGTCTTCGGACCCTTGGAAGTAGTAGTCTATCACATCGGGGATTTCCTAAGTTTTGATAATCAGCTTGGGGATTGCCCAAGTTTTGTTGTTCCGGTTGGGGATTGCCCAAGTTGTGTTGTCCAGCTTGGGGATTTCCCAAGTGTTGTTCAGCTGGGGGATTGCCCATAGCTTCATTTCGAACAGCCACATTCTTCAACCGTTGTTGTAGAACAAGCTTAGCAAATTGCTCAGGTTTCATTGGAGTGGAGTTGCTAGTTCCAGTGCCGGACCCAAGTAAGGCCATGGACACACTCCCTTGCTCGAGGTTAGCTACTCGAGCACTCACTCCTCATACATCGGTACTGATGCCTTGTATCGTAGCCATGAGATCGGCTAACGATACCTCGGGCATCTCAATGCCTTTTTCCATCGCCTCCATTCGCAGCCATGGTACCTTACAATTCAAAGGCCAAGAAATTGTTAAGGTTAGAAATCACCTCACACACTCCCTCACTTTTATTGGGTGGCGCTTGGGTTCACTCAATTTATGGTTTCACTCAAGAACTTGTAGCCAATGGCTTTCTCGGTTGATAAACTTCTCTTAGTTCCTTCGAATTTGATAAGTTACACTATCTCATCAGGAAGAGTGAATTGATGTTGACTCGATGGAACGGATGCTATTTAACTGTGCTCGAAAAGTCAAAGAATTTTCTACGAAATTTGGACTTCGATCACTCCTCGCACGAGTTCCTATCGACCTCGAGTAGAAATAATTACTCTAGAGATCCACCAACGAGATTTATAAAACACAAGAAAAGTGAAGACCTAGGAGAATCTACACTTAGATTCCTCTCTGTAAATCCCCCGTCACGTCACCTCTATACAGATTAGGATTTACCTTTATCCACTTTCCTTCTTCTTGTCGACAAAATTTCACCTGGGGTTTTGAATGTAATAGTTTACCCCTTTCTTCAATGGAACAGTGAACTTATCAATTCTAATGTACGGACAAACTTAACTTTGTTCACAGTCAACGACTTAGCACAGATTCTGGGTCGCTTTTCAATCCGGTAACTTTCAACGTCAGAGAAAATCTCAGTTCCAAAATCGAGCTAAGACGAACTTCACTTCGTCCGTACACTGTTACAAAATAACAAGTTTCCAGTGTATGGACGGTGGCTCAAACACGGAACTTCAAATTTTAAGCTCAAAACACAACCAAATCTAATAAGAACCTCCAGTCTTCAACGATAACAACTAAAACTCAACTGGGGTTCGATAACAATCACCACATCAAGAACAACAAGAAAATCAGCGAGAAACCCTTGACGTCGAACAACGTACGACAACTTCTCGTTTGATTCCTTAGACATTAGTGAACAAGAATATGTGGTTGTTTAATCCAAACAACTAACCAATCAACTAAAATTTTTGGAATTTTCTGTTCTACTTTTTTTTTTTTTTGGAAATAAAACACAACAGTAACAATAACCAATAAAGAAGATGAAGCTGAAACTGAAAGATACAAACGCACGAGATAAAGACGAACAGGATTGGGGTTCTAAGAACAAGCCCAAACCGTGATCTAATACCAAGAAGGTGTAAGCTAAAATTGATTAAGAACAAGCTTAGCAACTTAAGACAAAATTAGCGGAAAGTAAAGATAAAAGCAAGACAAATCTCTTGCTTCGTTGGAATGAATCCGAGGAACTACTCTCGGTTCAAACAACGGAGGAACAAGGAGATGAACCTATACTATGCAACAATCCTCAAGAAAAACTCATTTTTCTTGTAAATTGAATGACCAAGAAGAAAATGTTCAAACGACTAACACCTAATGGCACAAGTTCTTTAGATTCCCACGACGGGGTTCGGCTCCATCGGAGTCACAATTAGCATTCAGCTAAATTCAACATTCACATAAAAACTAGCTTTTAACAAATGAAATGAAAGGAGGTCTATATAGACTATTCTAAGGAAAAAATAGTAAATCGGTCACAGACGAACAATAGGAGTAAGCCCCGCAGGGCTGAATAAGTTTGAGTGTTCGGACACTTCTTAAGTCGAACACTTCGGTTGGTTGTTTGCTTTACTCTTCAGCATCAATGTTGAGTGTTCGGTTGGGTGTTCGGCCGCTCCCTTCTTCGAGCTCAAGCTTGCAGATGAAGCCACCAAATCTTGAGCTTGGCCAATCAACTTCGGAACGGTTGTTTTCTCCCGACCACGCCAATTGAATGTGAACATCGTGCAACAACTTGGCTTAGCTTCGTGTCATCGGTCTTGATGAATTAAACACTTGATCAGCACATGTTCGGGCTGCATCACCTATGGTACGTCTAGTGTGGCGCATGCTTTTTTTGAGAGTGAGGGAATGTTGTATTTGTTAAGTCCCAATGTTACTTGAAATTTTGTGTGAGAATGGGACAGTTTCCTTATTGTGAGGGCACTTGGTTTATATGGTTTTTAAGGGATTGGTGAAGTTATTAGGCTTCTCAGTTAGAGTAGGTGAGTGAGTGTGAGGGTTGGTGCTAATGAGTCGGTTCTTGAGGTTAGGAAGTTATACGAGGGAACTTGGTAGTTTTAAATATTATTGGCAGTCATATTTTTGTGAATAATGGTGTGAAATGTGCATATGCATCATTCTAAGTTTTCCAGTCTAGCTAAGTCTAGGTTTGCTCAAGGACGAGCAAAGGTTCAAGTGTGAGGTATTATACGTGGCAAGAAACATATGTTTAGAGTCTTATTTTGCCTCATAATTGTGACCTTTGTGTATCGAATGAGTTGATATCTTAGTGTTCTTGACCTTATTATATGTTTGTAATCCTATAGGAACGTACTTGGAGATAATTAATGGATCTGTAGCTAAAATAAGAAGAAATGGAGCTTCGAAGTCTGAGTAGAAGCCCGAGACTCGACCGGAAACCATGGTGTGGAAGGAAAAACAATAAAAAAAAATTAGAGAACAGTAAAATAAGCCTGTTGTGCCGTGTTGGGCGTTGCGTTGCGCGACGCAACAAGGGCGAGATTCAGAGAATAGGGAATTTTGAAATCCTCTAGATTTTTGCCTACTGCACCGCGCCGCGCAATGTGATGTGCGGCGTAGTAAGCTTAAAATCTTGACATTTTAATTCCGGTATTATATTGGATTCCCAACTTTTATGGGTCTATGGGGACAGTATAGAAGCCCTAAAACATTTTCCAAATCATATTTTTTGACAGAGAGAGAAGAAAAAGTGCTTAGAGCATTGGAGACTTCAAGATTACAAGAGTTTTTCTTAAAGTCTTACTTTACTCTTGTAATTTATTCATTAATAATTTATCTTGATATGATTGTGATGAACATGAGTGGCTAAGTCACCCTATCTAGGGTTTGACTGAACCACTATAGGATGTTGTACTGAATATTGCATCAATTTAATCGACCTTGACATCATTATCCGTGATTATTCAACTACATTTTGATTGCTTTTGATTGTAAAGCTAACAATTGAATTTGCCGTTTATTCTTGTAACTCTTGGAAGATTGTTTAATGTTAGGGTTAGAAGAATAGCGACACTTTAACACAAATAATGAATTACTTAGGGAAGAAGAGCAGGGTGAGTTCGGGATCAACGATCCCTTGTGGTGGTCATGTGGGTAGTCTAATTTATCATCTTGTGTTAACTTAGAAAAGTATCTCAGGATATTTATTACTTGTTATTGGAAAATACTAGCGGTAAACTAGGAGCTCACGATCATTAGGGATAGTCAGGTGATATTGAGTGAGTAGTATTCGGTACATCACTCTTATAATTGGGGAAGTCATGTCCTAGGCTTTTTTCTTGAAATCTTCTCTAGTATTTACTACTTTCTTCTAGTTAACTGTTATTTATTTCTAGTTTTCACACTAAAAATTATTCTATTTTGTTCTGGAAGTTGTTTTAATGTGAACTTGTTAAAAGTTAAGATGAACTATAGTTTGCTCCCTGTGGGATTCGACCCCAGACTTGTTAAACAAAGTTATATTTGCAGCGATCGCGTATCCTTTGGAGGACGGGTTTTGGACGTGATCACATTGATTTTGAAGGATGATGCGCTAAGATTGGGGATAGACCAGTGATGCAATCGAAACTACAAAAGCGATAAAGAGATAAAAACGAGACGAAGACTCACACAATTGTTCGAGTAGCGATAAAGAACTATGTTTCGCTACACCCCAAACGATGGCAAGGATCACCTACGCTATGCAACTATCCTCAAGAGACACGAGGCTCGAGCAAATAGAATGATCAAAGACGGATTGAAGAGCAACTTGGATTCATCCAATTGATTCAAGCCAAAATAGTTACAAGGTTCAAGAGCTATGCTCATTCAATGTTTTTGTGTTCAAAGTAAGGTAAAAAGACAATAAATGAAGGAGGGGTGTATTTATAGCACCCCTCTACAATGTTTAATCAGATTATGGTCCGCTGCTCCCAAACTCCTCTGCGTGATCGCGCACGAAGTAATGCGAGCGTGATGCAATTTGAACTCTGAGGCGCGCGATCGCGCGAGACATGGCGCAAAGGCGAAGATTAAACAAAACCTCTTCGCGATCGCGAGGGTGTGCACGCGATCGCGAAGAGTAAATCTCCTTCGTCAGACAGTAAGCTCAGCAGGTGTTCCCCTGTTTTGCCCTGTTTTGCTCCCCTGCTTCCTGCACTGTTTCCTGCCCTGTTTCCACTTTGATTGAGATCCAATGCATTGTCTTTAAGTCATCCCCCGAGCTCATATCATCCATGCCTTTCCAAACCAAGTATAGGTGAGCGTCTTGTATATCCTTGGCTTGACTTCGAGTGAATGGTCTCGATGCAATTTGGGTTGCATCATCCTCCCCTTCTTGAGAAGATTTCGTCCTCGAAATTAAGGCTTCCTCCTCCAAGGTATCATCACCTACATCAAAAGAAGTCAAGTCACTAACATTGAAAGTAGTCGACACATTATACTCACCGGGCAAATCTATCACATATGCATTGTTGTTGATCTTTGACAACACTTGGAATGGGCCATCGCCCCTTGGTGCCAACTTCCCCTTCCTTTGGTTGGGAAATCTATCCTTGCGAAATTCACCCACACCCAATCTCTCTTCTTGAAATCCACCTTCTTTCTTCCTTTGTTTTTCTTGGTTGCTATCTTCTCATAGGCCTCCTCCAAAGTCTTCCGCACCTTGGCATGAAGTTCAAGCAAAGCCTTGGCCCGAGCTTTACCTTCAAAATCAACAACCACATCCCTTGGCAAAGGGGTAAGATCAAGAGGAATCAAAGGGTTAAAACCATAAACAAACTCAAATGGAGTCATGCCAATCATACGATGCAAAGTGCGGTTATATGCAAACTCCATGAGTGGTAGCTTCTCAATCCAAGTCCCGGCCTTTCCTTTGGTCATAGCTCTAAGTAGAGCTCCCAAAGTCCGGTTCACCACCTCGGTTTGCCCATCGGTTTGAGGGTGGTGGGACGTGGAGAATAGCAACTTGGTGCCAAGAGCACCCCACAAACACTTCCAAAAATGGCTAAGGAACTTGGAGTCCCTATCCCTAACAATGGTGCGAGGCACCCCATGCAATTTCAAGACATTATCAATAAACAAGGAAACTACATGTTGTGCATCATTAGTCTTTTTGCACGGAATAAAGTGAGCCATTTTGGAGAAACGGTCAACGACAACATAAATGCTATTGTGTCCTCCTTTACTCCGGGGCAAAGCCATAACAAAATCCATAGAAAGATCAACCCACGGAGTAGTAGGTATGGGCAAAGGAGTGTATAAGCCATGGTTGTTGGATCTAGACTTGGCCTTCTTGCAATCCAAGCATGCATTGCAAAATCGCTCCACAAGAGGCCTCATTTTTTGCCAATGGAATTGCTCTTTAAGTATGTGATGCAATCGAAAATACGCGGAAGCTAAACAACGACACAAATAATGCGGAAGCGATAAATAATAAGATAGGTGATATCAAAGATATCGGGAAACAAGGATTGGGGAGTCAAGAAACGAGAAGAAAGAACGGATTAATGAATTCAAGACATGAATTAATAATCCAAAAGGGAGAAAGTGAAACTCGAACCTTACAATGGACTCAACTAGGTGTCGATCGCCATAGGTTCCAAGTTAACGAGATACATGAAGCCTCGGGCTTCGGACTAGAAAGGCTCGGCCTTCTCTAATTCTCTCTTCTCTCTATTCAATTCAAGCTAAAAACTATGAAATGAAGATCAAAATGTGCTATATATACATTTACATAGAGTTTTGGACAAAAATGGCCCTGCAGCTGATTCTGCCTCGCTGCTCAATACTTCTTCTTCGCGATCGCGCCAGGAAGGCTCGCGATCGCGCTGGGCATTCTTCAAAGCACCGCGATCGCGCTTGCTTGGTCGCTGTCGCGCAGAGATCGATCTGGCTGGACTTCAACTCCACGCGATCGCTCAAGCTCACACGCTGTCGCGCAGGGTAATGGACTATTCTTCGCGATCGCGTGAGTAGTGGCGCGATCGCGAAGAACACTTGTTCTTCCTCAGGCAGTGAGCTCCCAGATTGCTCCCCTGTTTTGCCCTGTTTTGGGCTGCTTGTTTTCCTGCCCTGTTTCCTCCATCCGTTGGCGCTCCAATGCATGATCTTCCAAGATGTTTCCGGAGGCCTTGACTCGTATCCCTTGTGCTCTCGAGCTTGGCTTTTGATGGTTGTCGTTTAGGCCATTTTGGGCTGCATCATCCTCCCCTTCTTGAAAGGATTTCGTCCTCGAAATCGAACCATCAAAACCTACAATCAAAGCAAGCACAACCAAAACGTCCTACTTCACAAGTAGGTTAGCTTAACAAGGATAAGTGCAAGTGGTGTGGAAAACACACTCTTGTGATAGAGCCAAGCATCAATACCAATTAAAAAGCGTACGTCCCCAAAGGAGACAACATAGTCTTGGCTCGACAAGAACAAGCACTCATTTTCAAAACAAGCAAAGAGATCAAGGTCATGCAATATGTAGCATTCAAATGTCCTATGACCCCTAAGCTTACTATCAACACACCAAGCCTTCAAACCAAATTTATCACCAGGGGACACATTGGCTTCGGCATGCTCGACACTCAAGGTGTGCTCAACATATGGGATGGAGTAAGTAAGATAGTTCAAGCGACAACTAACATCGACTACTCCACTCCCCTTCTTAGAAGCACTCCTACACACACCAAGAGGTACCTCCTCACCTCCAAATACTCCTCCAAGATAACCCTCGCCACTAGACAAACTCCCAAGGGAGGTCTCAAACAATGGGTTATCCATAGAGTTAGGCATTCCAATCCATGGAGGTCCAAACTCACACTCTACTCTAGCTTGATACAATTCACCATTTTCATTGAAGTTGCGCTCATACAAAGGATTAGTATAGGCACACTTCTCAAGTTCATTAGCAAGCAAAGGTGAAGTTCTCAAACTAGAGACAACATCGACACTTGAGGAGTCACCGAACACAAGTCGATCGAGCTCATTCTCAAGAGACCCCTCAAGGTTACAACCCTCCTCACTACGACACAAGATGCCACCACTAGCAAATAAACAATCAAAGGGAAGAATAGGGTAATCATGCAAGTCATCTTCTCCTTTATCAAATACGGGTGGGGTGTCATAACAAGGCTCACTCACATGGTCAACTTCAACATTTGCACTAAAGAGAGGTTCAATGAAAACCGAGCTCACATCATGATGTGGCTTTTCAACCCTCTCAACTAGTGGTTCATTTTCACATACAAGTTGACCCAAAGGCTCTACGCTAGTTGCAAACACATTATAGTCATGCAAATCATCAACTAGCCTAGAGTTTTCACTAACAACATCACAAGACAAGGAAGTATCATGCTCAAGGAGGGAAGAACTAACACATACCGTTGAAGTGTCATGCATGTCTCCACCTTGTAGCTCAGATTCGGCATCTCCTTCACCTTGTCTTTCCATCTTGGAACATGGTTGAGGCTCCATTGGTTTACCTCCAAGAATTCCTACACAAGAACTCAAACACATAGAAGAAAAAGATAAAGGGTTAAGGTTAGAATAAGGGGTGTCCTCACTCTCAATTATTCTTTTTCCCTCTTTCTTTTCCCTCATTTTTTTTCCAAGGTTGGGTGTAGATTCGGGTGGTGACAACCCACTCACATCACTCAACACAACCTCTCCTTTTTCCACTCGAGAGTTGTCACCGGTCGCTCCCTTACTCCTCTCTATCTTTTGTCTCTCAAATTCGGGTGAATTGGGACGAGGCCCAAGAATACCCATAGCCGGAGTAGGTGGACTCTTCACGTCAACCCGGAATTTAGGACTTGGAGACTCATCGCTTGAGGTCTCCTTCTTCTTTGTTGGTGAACCACTTAGTTTTGCAACTTGTGGTTGGTCCACCTTGTTGACATTCATCAACTCCTTTGTAGCACTTGTCCCACCACTTCTTGTAATTGTAGGACTCCTTGATTGCTCAACTTTACCCATGGAATGAAGATCTCGCTCCTTGCCCCTTTGCATTGCCAAAGAAGGTGCATTAGTAGGCACTTGGCTCCTCGCCCGGTAAGGCACAAAGTCATAGACCCTTTGCCCTACGCCCACAAGATACACACCCTTCACCACACTATATTGCACCCTCTTCCCCTCCAACCA
Organism: Petunia x hybrida; assembly: GCA_037355625.1. Classification (NCBI taxonomy): domain Eukaryota; kingdom Viridiplantae; phylum Streptophyta; class Magnoliopsida; order Solanales; family Solanaceae; genus Petunia; species Petunia x hybrida. Next base: position 1,530,914 of record JBBBVM010000037.1, read on the forward strand.
CGGCTCTCCCATCCACACATCAACATGACGCATGGGATACACGTCACACCACACATAGCATTTATACCCTCTATGAGATATGAGTACCCGAGCCTCCTTAGAAACCCACACTCCATCATACTCATAAGGATGCTCTAGCTTATGGCATGGTATCCTAAGCCTATCAACCAAAGAGGTGCTAATACAATTGGCATCGGTACCACCAATCTTGAGCAAGTATCCTCCAATACCATCTACCTCAACAACGAACCTACATCTACCCAAGTCTTGCACATTGGCACCCAAATGAGAATTTGGACGCCCACAAGTGTCAACACCAAAAACTTGGGTCTTCCTTATCCCTCCACTAGTGGCAACACCACTAGAACAACCTCCACTTCCCGTCACTCCCCCAACATTAGCAATGTTGTTGGAAGTCAAGGAAGGAACCTCGCCATGGAACCCATAAGTGCCTCTCGCCTTGGTTCCATAGCCCATAGTACTACTCCTACTACAACCATCCACGCCCCTCACGGCATACATCCCCTTTGTAGCAAAAGCAACACCATTTCTCAAACCATCCTCCACATGGGAATTAGAAGCATTAGGTCGCTTAGCGTATCTAGAAGATGCAAGCTTCTTCTTCCCCACGGAACAACCACCACCACCTCCCATACTAATGGAAGGCCCTCCACTACTCCCTTGTACTCCATTAGCAACACCAAGAGAAGATGCATAAGAACAATTCATATACTCAACATCATCATCATCCCTATCTATGTCACTATCATGCTCTAATTCATCACAAGAAGAGTAAGTAGGATCAATGTACCTTGAAGCGTCACCATCTTCGATTTCTTGACTAGAGGCATAGGCATCATCACATTCATCATCACAAGCTTCATAGTCTTCTTCAACCTCACGATCATCATAGTGAACCGCTTCATCATCATAGGAGCCATAGTCCCCCGAGTCATCATAGCAAGACCCATCATCACCATCGTAGGAACCATAGTCTCCCTCGTCTCTACATGAGCCATAATCTCCACATTCATTATCCGACATAGTTGCAACACCAAAAGATCAAACCTCCCAAAAGTCACTCCCTCACGTGTATCACTCAATATATGTACACTCAAGAGCGAGGCCTTATCAACTTGGGAACCAAGGTAATCACAACTAGCATGTCCAAGTTAAAGTTCGGAGTGGAATTAATGAGACTCTATGTACGGACGGCTATTTAAAGTGCGCACTTGAGGCCAAAAGGAGTTCTACGACTCTTCTTTGAATTCTAATCTCCTCTACGCACGAATACCTAATACGCTAAAGGATTAGTGTCTTTCAAGTAGGCCAATTACCTTCAAAACACTAACCAAGAGGTATGGTAGAAAACGGGACACAAAAGATTCGACTCGAATCGGCACCAAACGGATTTGGAATCGGATGAAAATTTGTTTGTGATCTACAAACTCATCATATTTAATGTTCCAATTGGAGTCATGATGTTTGGAATCTGTTCGGAAGCCGTTGCGAACATTCTGTCCCAAAACTGGAATTCTGAAATTTTTTTTTGTTCTTCGCTATCGCGACCAGACGCGCGCGATCGCGAAGGGTTAATTTTTCAAAAAATAATTTTGTTCTTCGCTATCGCGAAATTGCTCTTCGCGATCGCGAAGGGTTAATTTCTGCGATTTCACAGCAGCTCAAAAACGGGTTTTTTTGGCGATTTTGGCCAAAACTTTTGCTCGATATCAACCCGAAACACAAAACCAACGATACCCAAAGGTGTATACAACTATAACAACCAATCCCCAATAGTTTTCAACTCCAAACAAACAACAACAAGCTTCGATTCAAGATTGAAGCGTTTTCAAGAAATTTTCAAACTTTTGGATTTTGATTTTGGAAATTTTGATTCGTAACACCAAAACACGAGATATAGGTATCAAAACGACGGGAATACAATAAGGAACAAACCCCAATACTTTTTAACACTTAGGGATTCGAATCCAACCCGATCTACCAAATTTTTTCCAAGTTTTCAAGTTTTTCAATTTTTTTTTGTTTTCTTCTTTTCAAGAACAACAAGAACAACACATCAACAATACTAACATATGGAACAAGGAACGGGGGTTTGTAAGAACATAACCCGAGCCTTGCTCTGATACCAACTGATGCAATCGAAAATACGCGGAAGCTAAACAACGACACAAATAATGCGGAAGCGATAAATAATAAGATAGGTGATATCAAAGATATCGGGAAACAAGGATTGGGGAGTCAAGAAACGAGAAGAAAGAACGGATTAATGAATTCAAGACATGAATTAATAATCCAAAAGGGAGAAAGTGAAACTCGAACCTTACAATGGACTCAACTAGGTGTCGATCGCCATAGGTTCCAAGTTAACGAGATACATGAAGCCTCGGGCTTCGGACTAGAAAGGCTCGGCCTTCTCTAATTCTCTCTTCTCTCTATTCAATTCAAGCTAAAAACTATGAAATGAAGATCAAAATGTGCTATATATACATTTACATAGAGTTTTGGACAAAAATGGCCCTGCAGCTGATTCTGCCTCGCTGCTCAATACTTCTTCTTCGCGATCGCGCCAGGAAGGCTCGCGATCGCGCTGGGCATTCTTCAAAGCACCGCGATCGCGCTTGCTTGGTCGCTGTCGCGCAGAGATCGATCTGGCTGGACTTCAACTCCACGCGATCGCTCAAGCTCACACGCTGTCGCGCACGGTAATGGACTATTCTTCGCGATCGCGTGAGTAGTGGCGCGATCGCGAAGAACACTTGTTCTTCCTCAGGCAGTGAGCTCCCAGATTGCTCCCCTGTTTTGCCCTGTTTTGGGCTGCTTGTTTTCCTGCCCTGTTTCCTCCATCCGTTGGCGCTCCAATGCATGATCTTCCAAGATGTTTCCGGAGGCCTTGACTCGTATCCCTTGTGCTCTCGAGCTTGGCTTTTGATGGTTGTCGTTTAGGCCATTTTGGGCTGCATCAGTATGGCCATAGTCTTGTCCACCCCAAAGTGACCCATCAAGCCCCCGCAATGTGCTTCTTGAACTAGCACATCTCTCCAAGAGGACTCGGGGACATACACTCTCTCATTCTTGAAAATGTAGTCATCTACCCATTGGTATTTTTCCACTCTTTCCCCACTCACTAGAGCATCATGAATGCTCTTGAGCTTTGGGTCATGATCATACAATGATTTGATGCTTTCAAAACCCATAAGTCTAGAAGCGAGAGTGGTAGCAAGAGGGAATTTTCTAGAAAGCGCATCGGCCACAACATTGTCCTCACCCTTTTTGTAATGAATTACATAAGGAAAGGACTCAATGAATTCCACCCACTTGGCATGTCTCTTGTTCAACTTTTCTTGGCCTCTTAGATGCTTGAGTGACTCATGGTCACTCTTGATCACAAATTCCCGAGGCCATAGATAGTGTTGCCAATGGGCTAGAGCTCTCACGAGGGCATACAACTCCTTGTCATGCGTGGAGTAATTCAAGGTTGCGCCCTTCAACTTCTCACTAAAGTAGGCAACGGGTTTCCCTTCTTCCATGAGAACACCCCCGATTCCCACCCCCGAGGCATCACATTCCACCTCAAAAGCCTTCCCGAAGTCGGGCAATTGTATTAAGGGGGCGGTACTCAACCTACTTTTCAATTCTTGGAAACCTCTCTCTTGAGGCTCTCCCCACACAAAGGATTTGTCCTTTTTAACCAACTCGTCGAGCGGTGCGGCAATGGCGCTAAAGTCTCTAACATAGCGCCGATAGAAACTAGCAAGGCCATGGAAACTCCTCACATGAGATACGGTGGTAGGAGTAGACCAATCTCTAATGGCTTCAACTTTGGACTCATCAACTTCTACACCATTGACACTAACAACAAAGCCCAAAAAGACAACCTTTTCAACACAAAAGGCACACTTCTTAAAGTTGGAATAGAGCTTTTCGGCTCGTAGCACTTCAAGGACTTGACTCAAGTGGCCAACATGGTCATCTATTGACTTGCTATAAATCAATATGTCGTCAAAGTAGACGACCACAAATTTGTCGATGAATGGCTTTAGCACGTGGTTCATTAGCCTCATGAAAGTACTAGGTGCGTTGGAGAGGCCAAAGGGCATCACCAACCATTCATATAGACCAAACTTGGTCTTGAATGCGGTTTTCCATTCATCCCTAGGTTTCATCCGGATTTGATGGTAGCCGGAGCTAAGGTCTATTTTTGAAAAGATGCCAGAACTACTAAGCTCATGTAACATATCATCCAAACGAGGTATGGGATGTCGATACTTTACCATGATCTTGTTGATCGCTCGACAATCCACAAACATCTTCCAAGTGCCATCCTTCTTTGGAACGAGGATCACGGGCACGACACAAGGACTCAAGCTTTCCCTCACAAAGCCCTTGGTAAGCAATTCATCAATTTGCTTTTGTAACTACCTTGTGTCCTCGGGATTACTTCTATATGCCGGCTTATTTGGAATTTGAGATCCCGGACAAAGTCAATTTGACGTTCAATACCCCTCAAGGGAGGTAATCCATACGGCATCTCCTCCGGAAACATGTCCTCATAGACCTTCAAAATATTATCAATGGCACTAGGAAAAGGGTTAGGGTTAGATAAATAATCACTTTCGGAATTTCAAACCATACCTTTGTGCACTAGGCATATGAGCATCTTGGTGCCATCATTACCTCTCAAATACTCACCCGGTTGCATCATGGCACACATGCGACCGGTGGAAGACGGTGGAGTCTCGGCCAAAGGTTTGGCCACAACCGGGGACTTGGCCTTAGCTGCTTCCCTCAACTCTTTCATGCGCCAATAGTCTTCACTTACTTGCTTTGGGGTCAAAGGTGTAAGCACAAACCTCTTTCCCTCACGCCTAACCATGTCAGTGTTGGCCCGGCCATCATGAACCACTTGTTTGTCGTATTGCCAAGGCCTCCCAAACAAAAGGTGGCAAGCTTGCATTGGCACCACGTCAAACATGTGTTCATCTTGGTAGTTCCCAATCTTGAATCTAATCAAGACTTGCTTCACTACCCTCAATTCCCCACACTCACTTAGCCATTGCAAACGGTAGGGGCTTGGGTGTTTAATGGTAGTCAACTGCAATTGTGAAACCAAAGATTGGCTCACCACATTTGCACAACTACCCGAGTCAATGATCATGGAACAAACTTGTCCCTTCACTCTACACCGGGCATGGACCAAGTTTTCCCTTTGTTCATCTTCCCTCTCCTTACTCAACATGGTTCCCAAAATGCGACGCACCACAAGGAACATATTAGGATCATTCCCCTCCGTCGCTCTCTCTTCACCCTCAACTTCCTCACTCTCCTCCTCAACTTCACCCTCGGACTCAGTTTCACCCTCATAGACCAACCCATCATCAATCACAATCACTGTTTTCCGGGTAGGGCACTCTTTGGCAAAATGGCCATAACCCTTGCATTTGTGGCATTTGAAAGAAGAAGAAGAAGGAGTATTTAAAGTAGTTTTAGAAATACCTCCAACCTCTTTGTGGTCGCTTCTCGGGGTGGCCTTTTCAAAAGTCTTCTTCACATCTCGACTCCCACTTGCTCCACTAGCATATGGGCTTTTCCATTCCTTGGTGCAAGTTGATGGAGTGGTAGTGGTAGTACTCCTTTAGCGAGGAGCCTTCTCTTCTTTGAGCCACTTTTCGGCCTCAACCGCGGCATCACAAACATCTTGTAGAGAGTGGAAGATGTGTAGTCTCAATTGGGAAGCAATCTCCCGACTCAAGCCACTCTTGAAACGGATGATAGCTTGTTCCTCATCCTCCGTTTCCATATCAAGAGCCATCCGATTTTTCTCAAAGTCCTTGAAATATTCATCAATGGACTTGTAGCCTTGTTTTAATTCATAGAGCCTTTTCAGTTGCTCTTGTCGATACTTGGGAGTCACGTATTTGTTGTTCATTACTTCTTTCAAATCTTCCCAAGTGATGTTCATCCGCAACCCAAGTCTTCTTCTTGATCGCTTGATGGATTCCCACCAAGTAGAGGCATAGGACTCAAACGAAGCTATGGCATAAGTGGCCTTCTTCTCCTCGGTCATATCATTTGTGTCAAAGACCCGCTCCAATTGGACCTTCCATTCAAGAAATACTTCCGGATCACTAGCCCCTTTGAAAGGCGGGATAGTGATCTTCACATTATTTAGATTAGTGTCACGACCCCCACGGTTTGGTTCCTGTTGAACCCCATAGTTGTCATCAACATCCTCATACTCCCTTCCCAAGTTTCTTCCCATATAAGCTCTTGGAGGTCCTCGACCTCGCCCATGACCTCTATCTACACCTCGGCCTCCATTCATCACTCTCTTATTTGGATAGGGAGCATCAAAGTAATCATCATCAAGTCCGAGGCCCTCCCCTTCTTGAACCTCATCAACTTGTTCAAGGGGTGCAATGTTTCTCCGAGGCCTTAGGAATGGAACATCTCCTTGGGGATTGCCGAAGGGTTGGGGATTGCCCAACATTCTTTCTCTAGCAAGAGCCTCATCCCTCAACCGTTGTCGACGAACTAGCTCCGCATATTGGTCCGATTTCATGATTGAATCATCACTAGTGCCTTCATTGGCATCCTTTTGGACACTCGGGGTCCTCTCTTTTTCAATAACTTCCATTTTGAGGCTCAAGGCCTTCACCTCGGTTAACAAGCTAGCCAAGACGACGGTTGAAACCTCAATGGTACTCTTTGCTTTCTCCTCCGCCATGTACCTACAACAATCAAAAACAAGAAAAGAGATTAGAGTAAAAGTCCTCACTCACTCCCTCACTTTTGTTTGTCGCTCAGGTTCACTCAAGTTGGGGGTTAGGTTCACACAAACTTGAGATCAATGGCCTCCTCGTAGTTGCGCAACCTCCTCAATGATCAATCCAAGACACAAGAACCAAATGCTCTTCGGGAAGAGTGGATTCAATGGGAATCGATAAACGCTAAGCTATTTGGTGCGCACTTGAACAAAACAATTAACTACGAATCTTCTTTGAATTCTACTCTCCTTCTAGGCACGAGTATCCTATTCGCACAATGGATTAGTACTAATTAGGTAGAAGTGTTACCCTCAAAGTACTAACGGGAAGTGACGCGATCAAATGTTCAAAGATCGAATCGTCACTAAACGGATTCAAAATTGGATGAATTTTGGTTTGTGATCTAGAAACTCACCATATTGAATGATGCTATGGGAGTTTTGGTGGTTGGAAACTGTTACGATGCCCTTACGAACAATTTGTCCCAATTCATGAAATTCAGAAATTCAGTACCCTTCATGATCGCGTGAGATGGGGCGCGATCGCCATGAACTAAAGTGCAAGATTGGCGCGTTCGCATGGGACACTGCGATCGCGCAGGTCTGTACAGCAGAACCAGAAACCCGACTGTAAACTTTAGTTTTGGCACAAAAACAACCCCAATTCAATTTGTTTTTCAGTTTTCAAGCTTTCAAATGGTGTCTTCAACTGTAGTAAATACTACAATCCCCAATGGTATAGCCAAACAAACAACCAACAAACAACTTGTTTCAATGATTTTGGACAAGTTCTTCAAAAAATTTTAAAACCTTCAAGATTCAAAATTTTGATTTTCACTCCAATACTCCAAATGATGTTATGGGGGTATCAAAACGTCGGGAAAACTATAATGAGTAAACCCCGATACCAAACAACCAAGAATTCATACAATCAATAGAGTTCTCGCAAATTTTGGTGAAACCTTCAACCTAGGATTTAAATTTTCCAAACTTTGACTCTCAACTTGAAATGGTGTTTTGTTGGTACCCAATCAAAGAGAATACGTATTCAAACAAACCCCGATAAATGGCAACAACAAACGATTTCTAGCAATGTTTTTGTGATTTTCTAATTTGTGAATTTTTTTCTTCTTTTTCAAATAACAAGGACAAGAACAAGAAAATAAACAAGAAAAAAAGATGACAAGCACGAAGAGTAGGACGAGGGTTCGTAAGAACGTAACCCTAGCCTTGCTCTGATACCAACTGATGCAATCGAAACTACAAAAGCGATAAAGAGATAAAAACGAGACGAAGACTCACACAAGTGTTCGAGTAGCAACGAAGAACTATGTTTCGCTACACCCGAAACGATGGCAAGGATCACCTACACTATGCAACTATCCTCAAGAGACACGAGGCTCGAGCAAATAGAATGATCAAAGATGGATTGAAGAGCAACTTGGATTCATCCAATTGATTCAAGCCAAAATGGTTACAAGGTTCAAGAGCTATGCTCATTCAATGTTTTTGTGTTAAGAGTAAGGTAAATAGACAATAAATGAAGGAGGGGTGTATTTATAGCACCCCTCTACAATGTTTAATCAGATTCTGGTCCGCTGCTCCCAAACTCCTCTGCGCAATCGCGCACGAAGTAATGCGATCACGATGCAATTTGAACTCTAAGGCGCGCGATCGCGCGAGACATGGTGCGAAGGCGAAGGCTAAACAAAACCTCTTCGCGATCGCGAAGGTGTGCACGCGATCGGGAAGAGTAAATCTCCTTCGTCTGGCAGTAAGCTCAGCAGGTGTTCCCCTATTTTATCATGTTTTGTTCCCCTGCTTCCTGCACTGTTTCCTGCCCTGTTTCCACTTTGATTGAGCTCCAATGCATTGTCTTTAAGTCATCCCCCGAGCTTATATCATCCATGCCTTTCCAAACCAAGTGTAGGTGAGCGTCTTGTATATCCTTGGCTTGACTTCGAGTGAATGGTCTCGATGGAATTTGGGTTGTATCAACCAGCTTCAGAAAATAGCCATGGTAGAGAGAGGGATCGATCAAGGTCAGCAACATGTGTTAGGGGTGGCGGACTATTTTTCTAAAATGTGCCAAGATCATAATATCTCATCGAATAAGACTATCATCATTGACACCCTTCATTACGTAAAGAATGTGTTTCAGAAGGTTCACATATTGCGCGATGTTCTGAGCCAGCCTCTGTCACCAGACAAGGAAGATCCCGAGGAGCCACTTGAGTCAGATCCCGGATAGCCCTAGCAGCCGGAACTCGCATCCAATTGCCAGGAGTTTGTAGACATAGTAGTCAAAGATGATGCAGCTTAATTCTTTCTTTTTGTCACATTATTCAACATCTCGACATGTTGTACTTTATGTTTCTTTTTGAACTTAGTAGTTGTAATATATTTTTATTTCAGTTGTTGCTTTTACCTTTTGGTCGTGCTTTTGGTTTGTCTCTATAAAGCATTGTGTATATCTTGTTTAGTAATAAAAATAAAAATAAAAAAATCTGTTTCTTATTTTTTTTTCATGTGTTAATTTATTTCACCCTCTGGACCCTCTTGAAAAAAAGGAAGAAGAAGAAGATCAAACAATACATTTGGGAAACTAATCCAAACTACTTCAGGATGACGCATGACGACTTTTAGGCTTCTAGGTGCACTTCGTTCATGAAATATGTTATTTCCTAACCCGCTCTGTTTGCTTATAGCTTTGATTACCTGTGATTTTGGCACTAGCTCTCTGAAAGCATCCCGCTGTTACACAAGTGGATCAAAAGGACCTTTAACTATACTTTCGCCATGCCATTCAACGGAGAGAAATCTGAAATCGGTTCTGATGCCGGGAAAACCACGAGACCCTTCACTCGGAGCCAAGCTAAGGAGATCCACGAAGTACACCTACACTTGGTGAGGAAGGGGCAAGAAGAAGGGAGCGGTTGGAAGCCGTTTCGAGTGCTCAAAGTGCAAGGGGAGTAGCCCAGTCATCCAGGCGCTCCGCCTGAGGATCCAGGCGCTCCGCCTGAAGTTGCCTAGGCCTGGGCGCTCCGCCCCAACTCTGGGCGCCCCGCCTAGGCCACCCCACTGCTCACTTTTTGGGGCGCTCCGCCCAGAGCTTGGGCGCTCCGCCCGGAATGCTGAAGAACGAGATTCCTAACTATGTTAAGACTATTTTGACCCTACGTGGTCCTTTGTTCCTACGCCTAAGCGTGGGCATATTAGACCTTTCATATGGTGTCTAAAAACACCTATAAATAGCTAGATTCCTTGTTATTTTCATTAGCTTACCTTTGATGAAAACAAACACTTGTGTTGAAGAGTTGAACTCTTATTGAATGAAAAACCTTGAATTGGGACTTGTTCTTCCTCTACCGGATCTAGATGAATTCCAATCCCCCCCCCCCCGACCATTCTACTTGCGTGCTCATGTTAGCTCGAGGGTAGTTGCCTAGCGTAGGTGTTCTTGACCTCCTCTCGGGGTGTAACAGAACAAGTTCTCCGTTGCTACTTGAGATTTGAGATCGAAATATATCTCGTTCTTATCTTTTACTTTCCGCGTTTGATTATGTAGGAAATCAAACGCGGAAAGTAAAAGATAAGAACGAGACGTATCTCGATCACAAATCTCAAGTAGCAACGGAGAACTTGTTCCGTTACACCCCGAGAGGAGGTCAAGAACACCTATGCTAGGCAACTACCCTCGAGGTAACGTGAGCACGCAAGTAGAATGGTCGGGGGGGATTGGAATTCATCTAGATCCGCTAGACGAACAACAAGTCCCAATTCAAGGTTTTTCATTCAATAAGAGTTCAACTCTTCAACACAAGTAATTGTTTTCATCAAAGGTAAGCTAATGAAAATAACAATCAATCAAGCTATTTATAGGTGTTTTTAGACACCATATGAAAGATCTAATATGCCCACACTTAGGCTTAGGAACGAAGGACCACGTAGGGTCAAAATAGTCTTAACATAGTTAGGAATCTCGTTCTTCAACATTCCGGGCGGAGCGCCCCAAAAAGTGAGCAGTGGGGTGGCCTGGGTGGGGCGCCTAGAGTTGGGGCGGAGCGTCCAGGCCTAGGAAACTTCAGGCGGAGCGCCTGGATGACTGGGCTGCTCCCCTTGCACTTTGAGCACTCGGAACGGCCTCCAATCGCTCCCTTCTTCTAGCCCCTTCCTCACCAAGTGTAGGTGTACTCCTTGGATCTCCTTAGCTTGGCTCCGAGTGAAGAGTCTCCTGGTTTGCCCGGCATCATCCTCCCCTTCTTCAGACGATTTCGTCCTCGAAATTGAAGCATTATCATCCACAACCTCTTCATCACCTACATCCATAGGAACCAAGTCAGAAACATTGAAAGTATTAGACACTTGATACTCACTTGGTAAGTCGACCACATAGGCGTTGTTGTTTATCTTTGAGAGCACTTGGAATGGGCCATATCCACGGGGTGCCAACTTCCCTTTCCTAAGGTTTGGAAACCTTTCTTTCCGGAAGTGCACCCACACATAGTCACCCTTCTTGAGTTCCACCTTTTTGCGTCCCTTGTTTTACTTGGAGGCTACCTTTGCATAAGCTTCTTCCAAATTCTTCTTTGCCTTAGCATGTATCTCCATCAAAGCCTTGGCTCTAGCTTTACCTTCAAAATTAACAACCATTTCCCTTGGCAAAGGGGTTAGATCAAGGGGAATCAAGGGGTTAAAACCATACACACACTCGAATGGAGTCATACCAATTATCCGATGCACGGTTCGATTGTAGGCAAACTCCATAAGAGGTAGCTTATCTATCCAAGTCCCACCCTTACCTCGGGTCATGGCTCTAAGAAGAGCACCCAAGGTTCGGTTCACCACTTCGGTTTGCCCATCGGTTTGGGGGTGGTGGGACGTAGAAAACAAGAGTTTGGTGCCAAGGGCACCCCATAAACTCCTCCAAAAATGACTTAGGAATTTAGTGTCCCTATCACTCACTATGGTTTGAGGCACACCATGCAATTTCAAAACATTATCAATAAACAAGGTAGCAACATGTTGTGCATCATCACATTTTCTACACGGAATGAAATGAGCCATTTTGGAGAACCTATCCACAACAACATAAATGCTATCATGGCCCCCCCCTAGCCCTTGGTAAACCCATGACAAAGTCCATTGATATATCCAACCACGGACTAGTAGGTACGGGGAGTGGGGTATACAAACCATGGGGGTTCGACTTGGACTTAGCAACCTTGCACTCAAGACAAGAGTTGCAAAGTCTCTCAACATGGGTCCCCATTTTAGGCCAATGGAATTGTTCCCGAAGGATGGCCAAGGTTTTGTGCCTACCAAAGTGACCCATGAGTCCTCCACTAGCAATTCCCTACATGAGGACTCGGGTATGCACACTTTACCATTCTTAAAGATATATCCATTAACCCATTGGTATTTCTCAACTCTCTCCCCCTTTTCTAGAGCTTCATGGATGCTCTTGAGCTTTGGGTCATGAGCATACATCAATTTAATGCTCTCAAAACCCATAAGCTTAGAGGTGAGAGTGGTGGCTAGAGCAAACTTTCTAGAAAGTGCATCCGCCACAACATTGTCTTTCCCTTTATTGTATTGGATCACATAGGGAAAAGACTCAATGAATTCAACCCACTTGGCATGTCTCTTATTGAGCTTCTTTTGGCCTCTCAAATGCTTGAGTGACTCATGGTCACTCTTGATTACAAACTCTCGAGGCCAAAGGTAGTGTTGCCAATGGGCATGGGCTCTCACAAGGGCATACAACTCCTTCTCATACGTAGAGTAATTCAAGGAGGACCCTTTCAACTTCTCACTAATGTAGGTGATGGGTTTGCTATCTTGCATTAAAACACCACCAATTCCCATCCCCGAGGCATCACATTCAACCTCAAATGTCTTTCCGAAGTCGGGCAATTGCAATAGAGGGGCGGTACTCAACCCACTTTTCAACTCATGGAAGGCCTTCTCTTGTGGCTCTCCCCAAACAAAAGGTTGGTCCTTCTTCACCAATTCGGTGAGTGGAGCGGCAATGGAGCTAAAGTCTTTCACAAATCGTCTATAAAAGCTAGCAAGACCATGAAAGCTCCTCACTTGAGTCACGGTAGTAGGAGTAGGCCAATCACGTATGGCCTCTACCTTAGACTCATCCACCTCCACTCCTTGGGCACTCACAACAAACCCAAGGAAGACTACCTTCTCAGCACCAAAGGCACACTTTTTAAAATCAGCATAGAGCTTTTCAGCTCTCAACTTTTCAAGCACTTGCCTAAGGTGATCAACATGGCCGTCTATTGATTTGCTATAGATCAATATATCGTCAAAGTAGACGACCACAAACTTGTTGATGAATGGCTTAAGAACATGGTTCATTAGCCTCATGAAAGTGCTAGGTGCATTGGAGAGCCCAAAGGGCATCACCAACCATTCATAGAGACCAAACTTGGTCTTGAATGCGGTTTTCCATTCATCACCCGGTTTCATCCGGATTTGATGGTAGCCGGACCTAAGGTCAATTTTGCTAAACACGCATGAACCACTCAATTCATCTAACATATCATCATGTCGGGGAATGGGATGACGGTACTTAACCGTTATTTTGTTCACGGCCCGACAATCAACACACATCCTCCAAGTGTCGTCCTTTTTGGGAACAAGGATCACGGGAACGGCACAAGGACTCAAGCTCTCCCTCACCAAGCCCTTAGTGAGCAATTCATCAACTTGCTTTTGCAATTCTCTTGTGTCCTCCGGATTGCTCCTATAGGCCGGCTTGTTTGGGATTTGAGATCCCGGGACAAAGTCTATTTGATGCTCAATACCCCTCAAAGGAGGCAATCCATCCGGCATCTCATCCGGGAACATGTCCCCAAAATCCTTCAAGACATTCCCAAACACACTAGGAAAAAGGTTAGAAGTAAAATCACAATTAGAGTTAAGGATCATACCTTTGTGCACTAGGCATAGGAGAAACTTGGTGCCATCATTTCCTTTAAGGATCTCGCCCGGTTGCATCATGGCACAAATGCCACCGGTAGAAGAAGAAGGTGGGATTGCAACCATGCTTTTGGACAAAGGGCTAGTCTCAATGATTAACTTGGCCTTTGCCACCTCCCTCAACTCCCTCATCCGGTTGTAGTCATCACTCACTTGTTTGGGAGTTAGGGGCTTCAACACAAATTTCCTTCCTTCATGTTGGAGCGTGTAAGTGTTAACACGCCCGTCATGAACCGCTTGTCGATCAAATTGCCAAGGCCTTCCAAAGAGAAGGTGGCAAGCTTGCATGGGCACCACGTCGAACAAGTGTTTATCAACATAACTACCCATTTTGAACTTGATCATTGCTTGCTTCACTACCTTTAGCTCCCCACATTCACTAAGCCATTGCAATCGATATGGCTTGGAATGCTTCACGGTAGGCAACTTCAATTGGGTTATAAGAGATTGACTCACAACATTAGCACAAGTCCCGGAGTCAATGATCATAGAGCATACAACACCCTTAACACGACACCTAGCATGGAAAAGGTTTTCTCTTTGCAAGGTTTCACCACCCTCCACAATCATAGCTCCTAAGCTCCTCCTCACTACTAGAAAAGTATGAGGTTCCCCATCCTCCACCGTGTCATCTTGATCATCCTCCTCTACTCCCTCATCTCCCTCTACTCCCTCATCATCCTCCGGTTCACTCTCTTGTTCATATGCATTTTCACCAACAAGAACCATGGTCCTCTTCGTAGGACACTCCTTAGCAAAGTGTCCATACCCCTTGCATTTGTGACATTGAATGGAAGAAGAAGTAGGAGTATTCAATTGGGTTTTAGAATTACCTCCCACATTGGGTGTGTACTTCTCAAACGGCTTCTTCACATCTTTGCTAGCACTTGCTCCACTAGGGCCACTTGCATTTGTGAATCTTGCATTGGGAGTAGGATTTTTCCAACCCTTTGACTTGTTCATGGAGGTAGAAGTGTTGCTCTTGTAACGGTTGGACTTCTCTTTCTCAAGCCATTGCTCGGCTTGAATAGCGGCATCAAGAACTGCTTGAAGGGAAAGATAAGCATGCAATCTCAATTGTGAAGCTATACCATAGCTCAAACCATTCATGAAACGGATCACGGCTTTCTCTTCATCTTCGGTGTCCATATCCAAGGCCATTCGAGTTCTTTCAAACTCATCATAACATTCCTGCACCGTCTTGACACCTTGCTTCAACTCATAAAGTTTCTTGAGTTGCTCTTGCCGATATCTAGGAGTGATATACTTGATACTCATGATACCCTTTAAGTCATTCCAACCCACATTCACGGGAACTCCCGCTCTCCTCCTTGATCTCTTGACGGATTCCCACCAAGTAGATGCATAGGATTCAAAGGATGAAATAGCATAGGTAACTTTTTTCTCATCGGTCATCTCATTTGTGTCAAACAATCTTTCCATGTGTAGCACCCATTCAATGTAAGCCGCCGGATCACAATTCCCATTAAAGGTTGGGAGATTAAGCTTCACACTATTGATGTTGGTGTTGTCACGACCTCCACGGAAAGGCTCCGGTTGGCCCCCATAGTGATCTTCATTCACACCATACTCCCTCCTCGCATTCCCTCCAACATACCCCATAGGTGGCCCTCGACCTCGGCCACTACCTCTATCCACATTTCGACCCCAATTCATACCTCGCCTTGGTTGAAAGTGATCATCAAACCCATACACATTATTTCCATAATCGGCTTCCTCCCCTTCTTGAGCTTCATCGGCTTGCTCAAGACGTTGCACATTTCGGATGGGTCTTGGTAGTGGAATGTTTCTTGGGGGGTTATCCAAGATACGGGCAATGCCCGTTCGTTGGGTATTGCCCAACACTTGATCAAGTCTCTCTCGATCATCCTTTACCCGTTGTTGATTGAGCAATTCAATGACATGGCTAACTTGCTCCGGGGTAAAGTTAGGAGTACTTGAAACTTCAACTTTGACACTCGGGGTCCCTTTCTCAACTTGGACACTCGGGGTCCCTTTCTACGATTGGACATTTGAAGTCCCTTGCTCAACTAGAGCACTAGAGTTCACCCTCTCAAGGCTTTCAATCCTCAAGTTCATACTATCCAATTTGGCAAGGATAGTAGCAAGGGCACTCTTTGCAAAATCATCTCCTTCGGAAGACATTGTACCTACACAAGTAACAAACGTTAGTAAAACAACCTCACACACTCCCTCACTTGAGATCACTCGGCTCTCTCGTTTAGTGGCGGTGGGTATTTCACTCGACTTGTGGTTCCAAAGCTTCACGTAGATGAGTAGCAATTCCTCACTCAACCAAACTATTCACGAGTCAAGCACACTCCGGGGTGAGTGGAGTTAATAGGACTCAATGAAAGCTAGGCACTTTGACGTGAGGACTTGAATAAAAAAGAATCTAGGAATCTTCTTGGAATTCTACTCTCCACTAATGCACGAATTTACCTAAAAGCAATGAAAGATTAGTGCTAATCAAGTAGAAAGATTACTTAGATAGGCACTAATAAGAGGTTATGCAACAAAGAACAAGCAAACCTAAAAGAAACTACCCAAAAACAACCCTTCAGTGATTCAGGCGGAGCGCCTAAGAAGTGAGGCAGAGCGCCCAAAAAATGATCAGTGGGGTTGGGCAGGCGGGGCGCCCAAAGTTTGGGCGGAGCGCCTGGAGCAAGAGCAGTTCAGGCGGAGCGCCCAAAGGTCTAGGAGGAGCGCCTGGACGAAGAACACCTGGGTTTTTCTACTGCGTGTTCTTCGTTTTCAATCCAATTTCTAGGCCGATTCCAAGATGTTTTGGCCAAATTCAAGGTAACCAAAGTTGCTCCTTGATACAACCTACAATCCCCAATCAATTTCACACCCAAACAACCAACAAATAATGTTCAATCAAGATTCAAAGTTTTCAAGTTTGGGGTTTCAACATGGGTTTCAAGGTTCAATGGTGGGTTTTGATTCTTCAAAAACTATGTTACCGAACTCCGAATCACACGATTCTTGTTGCAAATTGTTCGGTTTTCAATAGAGATCAATCCCCAATAATCAATTCCAAAACCCCACAAACACACAACCCAAAATCAATCAAATTTCTCAAGAACAAGGGTTTGATAGGGTTTATCAACAATTGGGGTTTTCAATTTTCAATTCAATCCAATCCCAACAAATTTGGTACCCAATCGTTAAGTTTTCAACAAGGATTGATAATCTATAACACCCACTTCAAGAATCACAAACACCAAAAAGTTACACCAATTTTTGAATTTTTCAATTTTTCAATTTTTTTGTAATTTTCTTTTTGCAATAACTTCAACAACAAGGAATCTAAACAAACTAACCTAAGCACGAAGAATCAAGGGTCGGGGTTCGTAGAAACGATACCCAAACCTTGCTCTGATACCAAATGATGTAGGAAATCAAACGCGAAAAGTAAAAGATAAGAACGAGACGTATCTCGATCACAAATCTCAAGTAGCAACGGAGAACTTGTTCCGTTACACCCCGAGAGGAGGTCAAGAATACCTACGCTAGGCAACTACCCTCGAGCTAACGTGAGCACGCAAGTAGAATGGTCGGGGGGGGGGATTGGAATTCATCTAGATCCGCTAGAGGAAGAACAAGTCCCAATTCAAGGTTTTTCATTCAATAAGAGTTCAACTCTTCAACACAAGTGTTTGTTTTCATCAAAGGTAAGCTAATGAAAATAACAAGCAATCTAGCTATTTATAGGTGTTTTTAGACACCATATGAAAGGTCTAATATGCCCACACTTAGGCTTACGAACAAAGGACCACGTAGGGTCAAAATAGTCATAACATAGTTAGAAATGTCGTTCTTCAGCATTCCTGGCGGAGCGCCCAAGCTTTGGGCGGAGCGCCCCAAAAAGTGAGCAGTGGGGTGGCCTAGGCGGGGCGCCCAGAGTTGGGGCAGAGCGCCCAGGCCTAGGCAACTTCAGGTGGAGCGCCTGGATCCTCAGGCGGAGTGCCTGGATGACTGGGCTGCTCCCCTTGCACTTTGAGCGCTCGGAACGGCCTCCAATCGCGCCCTTCTTCTAGCCCCTTCCTCACCAAGTGTAGGTGTACTCCTTGGATCTCCTTAGCTTGGCTCCGAGTGAAGGGTCTCGTGGTTTGCCCAGCATCAGGTTCCAAGGAACTATTGGCAGTAGAAAATGAAAAGTTGACCAAGGAGGTCGAAAGCTTGAAAAAATTCTTGGTTGACATGCATCACACAGTGAACACGGGAGAGGCACCTCCTTCTAAGCCAGCCATTCTATATGGGCTTATACCAACAGAGGTCTTGCACATACCGGGAACATCTAGGGCGCCCAAGGATCCGTCACATCTCCTAGTGCTGGCATTGTACATGGTGTAACAAATGAAGCTGAAGTGTGTCCTCATGCACAACTCTCACAGCAAGGACAACATGGCCCACCCAAAGTTCCTGCCCAAGAATTCACAGTTCTTGAGGGACTTACTTTGCAATGGTAGAATGGCGGCCCACAGCTAAGGAAAACCAGGATCAATAATTTGGTCAAGCTCAAAGAAATATTCTCCGTCCGACTGAGTCATATGATCAAGGGCACCCCTTAGAGTCATATGGTGGTATTGACAGATCAGGAAAGACAGAAGAGAATGATTTTTCTCGGAAAGTGAAAAGATTTTAGTAGAACTATGAAGATATACAGGACAAAGGGGGTAAAGCTAATGTTTCATACAAAAGTGTTGTATTTGTTCCCTCATGTTCTACTGCCTGAAGGTTCTTTTGTGCCAAAGTTTGATCTATACATTGGACAAAGCGACTCTAGGATTTACTTAAAAATATACCTTAACAAAATGAGTGGCCTTGACAAAGCTGAATTACTGATGGCGTACATTGCAGATAGTTTGGGAGGGCCGGCTAAGAAATGATTCATACAACAAGATGTATCGAAGTGTATCACCTTTGATGACATGGCCAACGTGTTCCTATACCATTTTGGTTACAAAATAGATGTTGCTCCTGATCGTTCTTCTTTGAAGAGGATCACAAAGAAACCAAGTGAAAGTTACAGAGAGTATGCCTATAGCTGGCGTGAACAGGCGGCGCGTGTGAGCCCTTTGATCCCAGATGATAAGATAGTTGAAGAGTTTGTTGAAGTGTTCGATGAGACATAGTACCAAGCGATGGTCTCTGCCATTAGAGAATACTTCAGTTAAGAAGTAAGAATTGGTGAAATGATTGAAAGAGGAATCAAGACTGGCAAGATTGTTGGTCAAACAACTTTAAGAGCCACTACCCAGGCACTACAGTCTGGATCAAATGGTTTTGGAGAAAAGAAAGAGAAGAAAGAAGTGGTGGAAATGGTAGGATCTCAGCCAAGAAGAAGTGACGGAAGATACAATGACCGTCCGGGATACAATCAGACAAGTTCACTGCAATAATTTTATCTACCTATGGCAAACAATACGTTATGAAACAATTCTCATTTCCTATAAGTGAAGCATCTTATGCTCAACCAATGTCGGGTCCACAATGGCATGCACCCTCTACCCTAGTTCAGTATAACAATAAACAGGCACATAGTCAATTCCCAGCTCAGTGGGAGATGCCTTATCGACCACGGGGTCCACCAAGTTTTCATCAGAACATACAGTAAAGGAACACACATCAAGAAAGGGAACAGTTCACCCCTTTAAGAGAAACTTACACCAATCTGTTTGAAAAGTTGCACCAAGCTAATTTGTTAAAACCAATCTCGGGAAACATGAACCCAATAGGGAGAATTGATCACACACGACATTGTGCGTTCCATTCTTGAGCGCCTGGACAAGACAGAGTCCTGTTGAGAACTTAAAAGGGTAATCCAAGAAATGATAGATAACAATCAGATAACGATGGTATCCACAGAAGAGGATATGAAATAGAAAGCCGCCAAACAGATTGTGGCAGTTGATCCCTCTACTGATGTTTGAAGCCATAAGCCGTTCATTGTTATGTCGGTTGCGAATCTAAATGCATATTCTGTTAGCAAGGCAAAGCAAAATATGGCTATTGAACTAAGTTTCACAATCCTAGCCATAAAGCAAGAAAAAGTTCAAGCTAGTGGACCAGTGTTTATTATGCAAGGGACACGATGCCAGAATACCCCGGCTTTTGAAGTCAAGGCAAAAAAGTGTAAACCGGTTATCATCACACAGACAACACAACTCCCCATCAAAAGTACAAAGGTTGTTCCTTGGAACTATAATGAGACGATCGTGTCATACAAAGGGAAGGAACTTATAAAGGTTGTTGCTGATGTAAATGGTTTGACTCGGTCCGGAAGATGTTTCACCCCGGATGAATTGAGAAAGGCTAAGTCAAGTCGAGAGGACCAAGGACAAAACAAAGAGCCCGCGAGAAAATGAGAGCGACAGATTATTCTATCATCGAATAATTAAGAAAGACTCCAGCTCAAATATCGCTTTTTTCCTTGCTTATGAACTCTGAATCACACCACAATGCATTACTGAAAATATTGAGTGAGGCTTACATTCCAAAGCAAACTATGGCTAATCTAGAAGCACCTGCTGGTCAAGTATTTGAGACTAATCGTGTGACGTTCACTGATGAGAAGCTGCCAGCAGAAGGAACCGGTCATAATAGGGAACTTCATGATTCAGACAAGTGTGAAAACTCTGATGTCTCACATGTTCTAATAGATGGCGGTGCAGGATTTAACATTTGTCTTTTGTGTAAAGTGAAAAGTCTAAAGGTGGATATCAGCAAAATCATAGCTAGATCATTTACTGTTCGTGCTTTTGATGGAGGGGTTCAAGAATCTTTGGGAATTATTAATCATGAGTTAACCATGGTCCCGCAACCTTCAGCATTGAATTTCAAGTTACGAAAACTAATGCGTCTTACAATGTGTTACTAGGCCGACCATGGATCCACATGGCATGTACTGTACCTTCCATGGTCCATCAGGCAGTCAAGTTCACTTCGAATAATCAAGCTGGCGTGGTTTTTGGAGAGGATGAGTTGCAATTTGACAACAGTCTAGATGTACCAAACATTGAAATTGTCACCACTCGTCTGATTATCTTGTATCAAACCTTTGACATAGTTTATGTAGAAAAAGTAACAGAAGGCAAAACATATGCCGATCCCAAGAATGTCAGAGACGTCCATTATGATGGCTTATGAAATGCTGAAACATGCTTTCAAATCTGGAAAAGGTTTAGGAGCATCGCTACGAGGTAGAGTGAACCAGGTGGAACTAATTGGCGTGCTAGGCACGTAGGGACTAGGATTTAAGCAAAAAACAACTGATCACAAGCAAGCAAAGAAGAAGATGTCAGAAAATTGGTCTCTCCCTAAGCCAAATCCTTGTCTTGCCCAATCTTTTGTGGGCTATGTCATGAAACCAAAAGCTGTTGTTGAAGATATAAACACATTGAATAATGATCAGGATGCACCATTTGACTTGGGTGAAATCTTTGAAATCTGCATGATCCAGCGGGGTGAAGGCTCCAGCAATGCTTAAATACAGTACATTGGCCCAGATGTGCACCTGACTAACGGAATGTAACTCCCCTCCCCATCAGGAGAGGGTCTTGGAAGACTGTTTGTTTTGCAGTTCTCTTTTGAATACACTTGGATATTCTAAGGGCTGTATGCCAAGTGTATTATTTTGCTAAAATGCTTTGTAATTCAAACCTTTTTCATCAATGAAAGGCCTGACAACCAAGCTTTCCTTCAATCTCTGTTCATATTCCTAATTTTACTCTACTTTCATTTATCTGTAGTGATGTATCTGCTGGTTCTGATATCATGACATATTCAAGGAACTTACTGCCCATCCAGGAACCGCGACCTAATTTTTGCTTTGTAACCGTAGTTGAGGTTGAAAGTGAAGAAGAACGAAGTGAGGAATTTGTTAATGAGATTGAGTATGATGAGGAAAAGGCCGATTTTGAAATCGATTTTGAAGTGGAGCTCCATGAAGGCAATTTGGCTGATACAGAAGATGTTAACCTGTGAAGACCTGATTGTGTGAGGGAAATCAAGATAAGCACGTATGCTAATCCTAATGTTAAAGAAGATATTCTGCAAGTGCTTTTCGAATATCAGGATGTTTTTGCATGGTCATATGATGAAATGCCGCACCAAAGTTCAAATTTGATAGTCCACATATTGCCTATTCAACCTGGTTTCCCTCATAGTGAGACGAATGCAGCAGAATTTCAAAATCAATATGATCAAGAAAATTCATGAGGAAATCATGAAATAGTTTGCGGCGAAAGCCATTCAACTAGTCCAGTACACTACTTAGGTCACGAATGTTGTTCCAATTCCTATGAAAGATGGAAAAACAAGAATATATGTCGACTATCAAGATATGAACAAGGCAAATCCAAAATACAATTTCCCGTTACCTAATATTCTCACTCTCGTAGACAATTGTGCCAAATACGTGATACAATCCTTCATTGATTGCTATGCCGGATACCACCAGATCTAGATGGATGAAGATGATGCATAAAAAACTACGTTCACTACACCTTGGGGAACTTATTGATATAGAGTGATATCGTTTGGTTTCAAAAATGTTGGGGCAACCCACGTGAGGACAATGACCTCCCTTTTCCATGATATGATGCATAAAGAAATAGAAGAATACATGGACGACGTGATTATTAAATCTAGGACGGCTGAAGATCACGTGGGAGATCTCAAAAAGTTATTTGAAAGGCTTCGTAGGTACAATTTGAAATTGAATCCAGCCAAGTGCGCATTTGCCTTGCCCGCAGGAAAATTGTTAGGTTGCATTGTCAGCAGGCGAGGTATTGAATTTGACCCCGCAAAGATTAAAGCAATACAAGAACTACCTTCGCCTCGAACCAAAAAGGATGTTAAAATCTTTCTAGGCAGACTGAATTAATCAGTAGGTTCGTTGCTCAACTTACCACAATATGTGAGCCAATCCTCAAGTTGTTGAAAAAGAATGCATCAATTGCATGGACTGAAGAGTGCCAAGAGGCCTTTGACAGGATCAAGCAATACTTATCAAATTCTCCTGTTTTGGTTCCGCTAGAGCCTGGTCGGTCGTCTTCTTGTATTTGTCAGTCAATGACAATTTCTTTAGTTGTGTACTGGGGCAACATGACACTGCAGAAAAGAAAGAGTATGAGGTATATTATCTGAGTAAAAAGTTCACAGACTGCGAGGCCAAATACACTTTGTTGGAAAGGACGTGTTGTGCCCTGACTTGGGACGCACAAAAGCTGAAACATTATTTGTTTTCCTACACCACTTATCTCATTTCCCAGATTGACCCATTGAAATACATATTTCAAAAGTCAATGCCACCTGGAAAACTTGCAAACTGAAATATCCTGCTTACAGAATTCGACATAGTTTATGTTACCAGAACTGCAATGAAAGCTCAAGCCTTAGCTGATCATTTGGCTGAGAATACGGTGGATGATGACTATAAACTATTGAAAATCCACTTCCCTGATGAAGAGGAAGATGTGCTTGAAGAATTTACTAATGCAAAAGAGCACGTGTGGAAAATATATTTTGATGGTTCTTCTAAATCAAGAGGTCACACTGTTGGGGCAGTCCTCATCTCTCCTATGGGACATTATTACTCAGCGGCATCCCAGCTCCATTTCAGTTGCACTAATAACATATCTGAGTATGAAGCATACATAATGGTTCTATGTATGGAATTAGACATGGACATCAAAATTACTTGTGGTCGGAGACTCTGACCTTTTGATAAGCAAAAAAAAGGTGAATGGGAAACTCGGGACCTTATATCGATCATGTATAAGGAATGTATGGACGATCTTTGCCAAAAGTTTGATGTTTTAAAGTTTAGGCACGTTCTCAGAATGCACAATAAACTGGCTAACATATTGGCTACGCAAGCCTCAATGCTTGTCCATCCTGATAAAGTCCATATTGATCAGTTGGAAATTCAGGTCCAACATCAACATGTTTATTAAAATATGGTTGAAGAAGAAATTGGTGGTCTACCATAGTATTCTGATATCAAGAATTTTCTTCAAGATATGACGTATCCGCCAATGGTAAAAACCAATCAGAAAAGAACCCTTCAACGACTGGCAAGTGGTTTCTTTTTTAGTAGGATAGTGGTGTATAAACGAACACTAGATTTGGGACTATCAAGATGCGTGGATACAAGAGAAGCTGAGTGCATCATTCTCTCCTTCTTGAAAAGAATTCGACCACAAATTCATTTGATCATCAATCTTGAAGGGAGACAAGTCGCACACTTTGAATGTATTGTGCACTTGATAGTCTCTAGGCAAATCAATCTTGTAGGCATTGTCGTTGAGCCGCTCAAGGATTTGAAACGGGCCATCACTTCTTGGCATCAACTTGCTTGTTCTCTTATTAGGAAACCTGTCTTTCCGGAAATGAATGTTGACACCCAATTTTGTCCCTCCTCTTTGCAATTAATCATATCTAACTTTAAAATACAATATTAATTTCTCAAACAAAATCGCATTATATATCATGCATTTATCTGTATCGCCCCTATCATTAATCCCTTATCTAAGTACACATATATTTAAATGTTATTATATTACATATTTGCATCATTTGGGTTGTTTTTGAAACACTCACTCAATTTTGAAACTATTTGTACAATTAATGCATTTAAGTACCTTTTTGCAATTATTTACACCTAAACTCTTTTATAATTATTTTGAATTAATTATTATCTTTTTCTAGGTCATCAATATTATGTCTTATGTTTTATTACTTATTCTTTCATTTATTAGCAGTTTTAAGTTAATTATTGGCCAAATATACTCATATACACAATATATACACTTCTATACACTCAATACTTATTCTCCATACATACATTAAAATTTGGGTAGGTCCGCACGTGCACACGTGGAACATACCTCAACCTCAGCTATCTACACGCCCACCCATTGCCGATCCATTTTTTCAATTTTTTTCCCTTATCCAAACAATCCCCTCACACAAAGGAATCCCTAAAACATTTCCTCTCCCATCTTAACACTCAGTTGCCGCCCCTTCCCCTCCCCCCCCCCCCAACCAAAAACTGACCAAATACACTCATTCCCACCGTGACTCCACCCTAATCCCGTCCTCCACGCCACCCTTCTCTCTGTCTATCCTGTCCTTTTCACGACAAAATGGGAAAACAAGAAAATAAAATAAATCCTTTCAAATCTGAACCAATCAAGGCCAAATCGGAGTAATATGACACGTACAAGGCAAGAAATAGAGGTTGCCGAATCCGGATCTCGAAAACCAAGCAAGAAACAAACTGGGTCAGCCTGACCCGACCTGGATCTGAAACTGGTACACTTCTTAGTTATTCTTTCCTTTTTGTTTGTTGCTATGCAAGTATATGTGAGCCTGTATGACAACACATGCTCGAATACGATGTTTCATTTCATGAAAAGATAATGATTAGAATACTACGCTCTTAGCTTAATGAAATAGGTATATGACTCCATTAAGACTATTTTTTACCCCGTTAATATAAGTCCATGTTTGTACGAGATTACAAGCAAGTTGAATCAATTTCAAACTAAAATAATATTACGATCACTTCGGCTTAGTGATTATTTTTTACGATTGAAAACTAGTATGCCCTGTTGATAATATTTTATGATTTTTTTAGAGTTCCAAAACCAAGAAAAGACAATTAAAGCTATAACCTTGCTGGGAATTTCATCGCACCTAAATAGTGTCCCAAATCTTGAATGTGTGATCGAATCAATTTGAATTAAACAATTGACGGACAAGCTGAAATCCTCTCTTTATCACATGTAAATATGCATCAGTGTGAATACAATTATGCTATAAGTCTGAACTTGTTATTCTTGTTCACATGATTGGGTGTTTAGATTGATTTTAAGCTGAATATGTGTATGAGATACAGTATGGAAAAGATAGAATACAACCACTTCAAATTTGAATTGGGATATGATTGGGATTACTTTTTTGTACCTGGACTGTTTTGTGGTGAAATTGAAATAATACCTTGAATAAAAATTATTAATATTATTTAGAGTGATTGAGGATATTTTAAGAAAAAAGGAGCAGGAAATCAGTATTGTGGGATGTGAGCGTGAGTTTTGACTATGGGATTCTGGAGGAATATTTCAGAAAAAGAAAACTTATTTTATTTTATTATATATTTTTTTCTGAGATTAACTGAATCTTTTTAAGAAAGTACATATAAACATGATTTCCTTTGATTTATTTAATTGATGAAAACAAGGCTTTCTTTCCTTCTTTAAAAATACAAACTTTATTTCTTTTACTCTTTTTTACACCTGGTAATTAGGATTAAGACCTACGATTAAAACTATAAAGGGGCAGTCCCCCCCTCTATTTTCTCACGGTTAAAAATACCAATCGATACTCATCTCCTTCCTCTCAAGTAAAAGAATGTTCTATGTCAGTTCCTATTCCATAGGCTCACGAGGCTCTAGTTTCTCTTTTGTTTTTACACGCTGAATTTGCTTTGTCACTTGTCTTCCTGTTGCTTGTTTGCTACTAAGGTAAACCCCAAAACTGAATGGTCATTCTTGATTAGTTGTAGTAATTTGTTTACTTGATACTTTGAACATGTCTGCCATGCAAAACTTGTTACGGGTGATATTTGTTTGGCCATGTTTGGCCCTCTACTAACAGTTTTTTGCAGGAGAGTAGCTGTTAGTTTGATATCCCTTAAGAGTTATACCACGTTCATTTTTTATACGTAGGACAAAAGCATGTCCTTCGATTAATTGGCTTATGCAAGGGAAAGAAGGTCCTCTTTATAATTATAGAACTTGTATAAGTGTATTCAGGGTACTTCTTTTTTCTCTTTTATTCCTTTTCTAGACCCTTTTGTGTATGTATTTGCGAGGTTGTTCTTGCCTGTACATATAATGACTATGATTGAGTATAGTAATTAGTAAGTAAAGAACACTTATAAGGTTACAAACAAGTGAATTAATTAAGGCTATACTTGTAAAAAACTTGTTGTGAATGCACAGGAAAAGTGCAGTAGTGAGATTCCATGTCTGGGTAATACAGGGCGGCCGTTCTTTATCCTTTTTTTTTTTGGCTAAACTCACAATCTGGGTTGTCTCTACAAAAACCGAACTTCAAAGTTATCGTGAAAGACAGATTGTTTGTGCAATTCAGGAAGATCTGCATTTTTTTCTCAAGTAAAATAGGGGCTGTTCACGAGAAAATGGTAATTTGAAACAATTTCTTTTACACAGAGGTTGCTTTCAAAATTTTTTCCAACTAAGGATATTTCTGCAAAAGTTACAAACTGGCCAGTTTTTCTAAAGCAAGGCCTGATTTGTCTGAAGATAACAATAGAAAAGTAATTTTTTTTTAAAGAATTGACATTCTTCTACATGCTAAATAATATCATGGAAGGGGAAAGTAAAAGGCTTTGGTGGTCAAGCTGTAATACTCTATTAGATATAGTTATTTCGAAAAGATCAAAGTAGTTAAATTAACTATGTGTATAATTTGACATTGAAATGACATTGCTTAAGGTTATGAAATGCATCTAAGAGAACCACGATTATATGTAGTTAGCTTGAATAGGCTTGGATGTTTTGACTGATGATAAAGGAACAATCTAAGGACGCGTTCGTTTGGATTACGGCAGCTGAATGAATAAATATGAAAAAGAAAATAAAGTGTGAAAATTAATTGTTATCCTAAAATCTAATGTTAATCTTGATAATCATGCAGTGATGTACGAGATAAGAAAAGATTGCATAAGATTGAGATAAGGCTTGAAGATAAGCAAGGAGTTCAATTAGGACTCAAACACTTGAAGAGTTTTGGAGTTCTAATTGCTCAAGACTTCTAAAGGTTTCAAGGCTACAAATTGAGAAGTATTTCAGCTGTTGAACACACGCACAAATACAGAGAGTTTAGAGCAGCAACATAGAAGTCATTCTAAATTCTATTTGAGTAGTCGTCTAGCTACAGGGAACTAAGTGAAGAACCTATTCCTTAGGATTAAGTTTATATTGTTCTCAATCTTAGTTCATCTGTAGTACGATCGCTCGAGTTGTACTATTTACTTTTATAGAAGTTTTTTAACAGTACACATCACTCAAGTCATATACTTGGAGAAACATGACCTGATTGTGAAAGAGGTCATTACAGGATTAGAGTTAGTCCGAGGTTAGTAAGAAGGAAGTCTTGTAACCAAGTGAGTCTTTCAAATAGTGAAGTTGAAATCCTACTTGAGAGAGTAGGTCGTGGTTTTTTTATCACAAGTCAAAGGGGTTTTTTCATGCTAAAATTCAGTGATCATTTACTCACTTTTTCATATTCTGCACTTAATCAGTAAAGGAACACATAGAAGGAACTCGTCTTTCAGTAGTGGTGTATTGTGGCAAATAACAATAGCTATCAGAGCAGGTTATCCTTGAAGAGGCACCTTAGGATTAGAATGACTGCACCACAAGGAAACTTTGAGGGTCAGTCGACTGTTAGGCCACCATTTTTCAATGGTAAGTACTACTCTTGGTGGTAAGACAGAATGAGGGATCACCTACAAACTGAAGATTATAAACTATGGGACATAATCACTGAGGGTCCCATCATTCCTATGAAGAAAGATGTTGCAGGTAAGGAATCTCCTAAAACTAGGAAGGAATGCAATCGTGAGGACTTAAGGCAATGGGAGAAGAGTGCCAGGGCTAAGAATTGGCTTATCTGTGGACTTGGTCCTGATGAATACACAAGAATTCAATACGACAAAACAAAGAACGATAGGAGAGCAAGACACTTCTCAAACTCCCTTCGAAGTATACCCGGGGAACTTGTCCCGAGATACCCTCGAATCGGCGTCTAGAAGGACCTACACTATGCAACCACCCTCGAGTCGCACCCGGGACTCGCAAGTAGAATGATTGGGTATTGGATCAAGACTCAACTAGGATCCGCTAGTGAATTCAAGCAACCAAGAAAGGGTTTCTTCATAACAAGAGATAAACTCGATTCTTCATTCATAAGATTCAAAGGTAAGCTAAGGTTTCAAGAGGTTATGTGAAGTATTTATAGACTTCACTTACACATAGTAAAAGCTCTAAAATACCCCTAAAGTGGGTCAAAACAATAAAGGCCACGTAGGGCTATAGTTGTCAAAGTATAGCATAAAAACTAGGAATCCCGCAACCCTTCACAAAGTAGGCGCCCAGCCTACTAGCACTAGGCGCCCCGCCTGATGTCTTGAAGGCTGAAGGAGTAGAACAGGTGCCCCTGCTAGGCGCCCCTACTAGGCGCTCCGCCCACCTTGTAGAGGCGGTCCGCCCATGCCGTTTCTAGAGAGCTGATCAAAACTAGGCGGTCCGCCTAGTTGGGTAGGCTGTCCACCCGTTCCTGTGGCTTCTTGATTTGCTTACAAACGCGCCCCGGATGCCTCTCCAAGTGGACTAAGTGATCCTCCATTCATGGCACTCAAAAACATGATCTTCAAGCTACTCCCAGGGCCTTCATCCATGTCCTTCCATGTCAAGTGAAGATGGGTGTCTTGAATCAACTTGGCTTGACTCCTAGTGAACGTTCTTGAGGTATGCCCCGCATCATCCTCCCCTTCTTGGGAAGGTTTCGTCCTCGAAACCATGGCTTCCTCCTCTCCGGCATCACCATCCCCTACATCAAAAGGGGTCAAGTCAGTCACACTGAAAGTATTTGACACATTGTACTTACCGGGTAGATCAATCACATAGGCATTGTTGTTGATCTTGGAAAGCACTTGAAAAGGTCCATCTCCACGGGGTGCCAACTTCCCTTTCCTAAGGTTTGGGAACCTTTCTTTACGGAATTGCACCCTTACCCAATCTCTCTTTTTGAGCTCAAGCTTCTTCCTTCCCTTGGTCTTCTTCGAAGCAACCTTTGCATAGGCTTCCTCCAAGTTCTTCTTGGCTTTAGCATGAAGTTCAATCATAGCCTTTGCTCGGCTTTTCCCTTCAAAATTAGCAACCATTTCCCTTGGCAAAGGGGTTAGATCAAGGGGAATCAAGGGATTAAAACCATACACACATTCAATTGGAGTCATGCCAATCAAGCTATGCAAAGTACGATTATAGGCAAACTCCATAAGAGGCAATTTATCAACCCACGTCCCGGCCTTACCTCGGGTCATGGCCCTAAGAAGAGCACCCAAAGTCCGGTTTACCACCTCGGTTTGCCCATCCGTTTGTGGGTGGTGGGAGGTAGAAAATAAGAGCTTGGTGCCAAGAGCACCCCACAAATTCCTCCAAAAGTGGCTTAGGAACTTGGTGTCCCTATCACTTACAATGGTTTGAGGCACACCATGCAACTTTAAAACATTATCAATGAATAAAGAGGCAACATGTTGTGCATCATCACACTTTTTACATGGAATAAAGTGAGCCATTTTGGAGAACCTATCCACGACAACATAAATGCTATCATGGCCCCCCCTAGACCGTGGCAAGCCCATCACAAAATCCATTGATATATCAACCCACAGACTAGTAGGCACGGGGAGAGGAGTATACAAACCATGGGGGTTAGCTTTAGATTTAGCATGCTTGCACTCAAGGCAATTTTTGCAAAGCTTTTCAACTTGGATCTCCATCTTTGGCCAATGGAATTGTTCCACGAGAATGGCCAAGGTCTTGTTCCTCCCAAAGTGTCCCATCAAGCCCCCACAATGAGCTTCACGAATCAATAATTCCCTCCAAGAGGACTCGGGAACACACACTTTACCATTTTTAAAGATATATCCATTAACCCTTTGGTATTTTTCAACCCTTTCTCCCTTTTCAAGAGCTTCATGAATGCTCTTTAGCTTAGGGTCATGAGCATACATCAACTTAATGCTCTCAAAACCCATGAGCTTGGAGACTAGGGTGGTGGCTAGAGCAAACTTCCGAGATAGTGCATCCGCCACGACATTGTCTTTCCCTTTCTTGTATTGGATCACGTAGGAAAAAGACTCAATGAACTCTACCCACTTGGCATGACGCTTGTTCAATTTCTCTTGGCCTCTAAGATGAATTAGTGACTCATGGTCACTCTTGATCACAAACTCTCTAGGCTAAAGGTAGTGTTGCCAATGAGCAAGAGCTCTCACCAAGGCGTACATTTCTTTGTCATAGGTAGAGTAGTTCAAAGATGCACCCTTCAATTTCTCACTAAAGTAGGCGATGGGTTTCCCATCTTGCATTAAGACTCTACCAATTCCCACCCCCGAGGCATCACACTCAACCTCAAATGCCTTTCCAAAGTCGGGCAATTGCAATAGAGGGGCGGTACTCAACCTACTTTTCAATTCTTAGAAGGCCTTCTCTTGAGGCTCTCCCCAAACAAAAGGTTTGTCCTTCTTCTCCAATTCGGTGAGTGGAGCGGAAATGGAGCTAAAGTCTTTCACAAAGCGTCTATAAAAACTAGCAAGACCATGAAAGCTCCTCACTTGAGTTACGGTGGTAGGGGTAGGCCAATCACGTATGGCCTCTACACTTCAAGCACTTGCCTAAGGTGATCAACATAGTCGTCTATTGATTTACTATAGATCAATATATCTTCAAAGTAGACGACCACAAACTTTTTGATGAATGGCTTTAGAACATGGTTCATTAGCCTCATGAAAGTACTAGGTGCATTGGAGAGCCCAAAGGGCATCACCAACCATTCATAGAGACCAAATTTGGTCTTGAATGCGGTTTTCCATTCATCTTCGGGTTTCATCCGGATTTGATGGTAGCCGGACCTAAGGTCTATTTTGCTAAAAGCACATGAACCAGTTAGTTCATCTACTATATCATTAAGTCGGGGAATGGGATGACGGTACTTTACCGTTATTTTGTTCACGGCCCGACAATCAACACACATCCTCCAAGTGCCATCTTTTTTGGGAACAAGGATCACGGGTAGGGCACAAGGACTCAAGCTTCCCCTCACCAAGCCTTTAGTGAGCAATTCATCAACTTGCTTTTGCAATTCTCTTGTGTCCTCCGGATTGCTCCTATAAGCCGGCTTGTTTGAGATTTGAGATCCCGGGACAAAGTCGATTTGGTGCTCATTACCCCTCAAAGGAGGTAATCCATCCGGCATCTCATTTGGGAACATGTCACCAAAATCCTTCAAAACATCCTCAAACACACTAGGCAAAAGGTTAGTAGAAAAATCAAGATCGGAGGTAAGAACCATACCTTTGTGCACTAGGCATATGAGTAGTTTGTTGCCATCATTTCCTCCTAGGACCTCGTCCGGTTGCATCATGGCACATATGCTACCGGTAGAAGATGGTGGGATTGCCACCAAGCTTTTGGACAAAGGGCTAGTCTTAACAACCGACTTAGCCTTTGCCGCTTCTCTCAACTCCCTCATCCGCTTGTAATCATTGCTCACTTGTTTGGGAGTTAAGGGTTGGAGCACGAACTTTTTCCCCTCATGCATCACCGTATAGGTGTTGGCATGGCCATTATGAACCACATGTCGATCAAATTGCCATGGCCTTCCAAAGAGAAGGTGGCATGCTTGCATAGGCACAACATCGAACATGTGTTCATCCACATAGTTTCCAATCTTGAACTTGATCATACATTGTTTGACCACCTTCAACTCACCACACTCACTAAGTCATTGCAAACGGTAAGGATTTGGGTGTTTTAGGGTGGGTATTTTCAATTGGGCAACTAGTGTTTGGTTATTGACATTAGCACAACTCCCCGAGTCAATGATCATAGAACAAAGGAGACCCATGACTCGGCATTTGGAATGGAAGAGGTTCTCCCTTTGTAAAGTCTCAACATCCTCCACAAACATGGCTCCTAAACTCCTCCTCACAACAAGGAAGACATGGGCATCATCATCTTCCTCCATGGCAACCTCCCCATCATCACCCTCCTCATCACCCTCTACTCCCTCTTCTTCCTCGGGTTCACTATCTTGCTCATAGACCAAGTCACCCATAAGAACCATAGTTTTTCGGGTGGGACAATCTTTGGAGATATGGCCATAACCCTTACATTTAAAGCATTGAGTAGAAGTAGAAATCGGATTACTCAAGTGAGTTCTAGAGTTACCTCCCACATGTTGTGTAGCCTTCTCATAAGGCTTCTTCACATCATTACTAGCACTTGCGCCACTTGCATTTGGGAATTTGGCATTTGTTGTAGGAGTCTTCCAATCCTTTGGCTTGTTCAATGGAGTAGTAGTACTACTTTTGCAGCGAAGGGATTTCTCCTCTTTGAGCCACTTCTCGGCTTCAACCGCATCTTCACATAGCTTGTAGTGATCATTGTACTTGTGAAACTTCAAGAGTGAAGCTATGTCTCGGTTTAAGCCCCCTTTGAAACGGATCATGACCGTCTCATTATCTTCCTCATCCAAGTCTAGAGTCATCCGGACTTGTTCAAATTCGTTGAAGTACTCCCCAACCGATTTGGAACCTTGCTTCAACTCATAGAGTCGTTTTTGTTGCTCCACTCGGTATTGGTTAGTCAAGTACTTTTCATCCATCACACGGATCAACTCTTCCCAAGTAAGATTAATAGCCATTCCCGTCCTCCTTCTATTACTTTTCACCTACTCCCACCAAGTAGAAGCAAAGGATTCAATGAAAGATATAGCATACTTGGTCTTTTTCACTTCGGGCATATCATTGGTGTCAAATATACGCTCCATAGACAACTTCCAATCAAGGTACTCCGTTGGGTCACTACTTCCTTTGAAAGAAGGAATAGTGAGCTTAACACTATTAAGATTGTTGTTGTTGTCACGACCCCCTTGGAAAGGCTCCGGTTGGCCACCAAAGTGATCCCCATATCCACCAAGATCCCTCCTCGCATTCCCTCCAAAGTGCTCATGGGGTGGCCCTCGACCTCGGCCTCGACCCCTATCCACATTCCGACCCCAAAACTGATAATGAGCATCATATTCACCATCACCATAATCATCCTCCTCCCCTTCTTGAGCTTGTGCAACTTGCTCAAGAGGTTGATCATTTCGGATTGGTCCGGGAAGTGGAGCATTCCTTTGGGGATTGCCCATAAGGTTTAGAATAGTCACTCGTTGGGTATTGCCCAACAGTAAGTCAATTCGATCACGATCCTCCCTTACCCGTTGTTGGTGATGAAGCAACTCCAAAACTTGTTTCGGGGTAAAGGTCGGACTACTTGTGCCTTCTCCGGCCTCAACTTGGACACTCGGGGCCCCTTTCTCAACTTGGACACTCGGGGTCCCTTTCTCCGATTGGACATTAGAAGTCCCTTGCTCAATTAGGGCACTTGTTGACACCCTCTCAAGGTTCTCAATCCTCAAGTTCATACTATCCAATTTAGCAAGGATAGTAGCAAGGGAACTCTTAGCAAAATCTTCTCCTTCGGTGGACATTGTACCTACACAAGAAATAAACGTTAGCAAAACAACCTCACTCACTCCCTCACAAGTGTTTCACTCGGGTCACTCGTTTAGTGGTGGTTGCTATTTCACTCTTGCTTGAATCCAAAGCTTCACTAAGTTGAATAGCAAACCTCAACTTAATCACTCAACTTAAAAGCCAAATGCACTCCGGGGTGAGTGGAGTTGATATGACTCTATTGGAACGATGAGCTCTTTAAGTACGGACTTGAGCCAAATGAGACTACGAGTCTTCTTTGAATTCTAGTCTCCGGTCTAGGCTTGAGTTTCCTAATAGCTTAGAAGGGCTAGCATAATTCAAGTAGGTAAGATTACTCAAAGAAGTACTAGCTAGATGCAATGCAATCAAAGAAATAAGAGATCCTATGAAAACTACCCGAAACCATGCCTCACAGAAGTAGGCGCCCCACCTGTTTTCAGTAGGTGGTCCGCCTGAAATCTCTGCAAAAGAGGGTAGGCGGTCCGCCCTCTCAACTAGGCGCCCCGCCTAGTGCAAAATCCAGAGAACTCAACAAAAAGAGGCGGTCCGCCCCTTATACTAGGCGCTCCGCCCACTACAAGCTTCAACACAGTTTCAAACACGATTTTCTTGGTTTTGCACCCAAAAATTCAACAATTCTCACGTTGTTTTAGCTATTCAAAGGTACCCTAATATTGTTTCAATCACAAAGAACCAACCCCAACAATTTTTATCAAACCCCAATAAAAAATGAGTAGTCTACCATGTTCATCAATTTTCAAGCTTAGGGTTTCAAGTTTTCAAAGGGTTTCAAATTTTCAATTCTTGTGTTTCAACTACAAATTGGGTGCTTAGGGTACAAAAAGAACGGGTTTCCAATAAGGAATGAACCCCAATAATAATCACACAACGGGTCTATCAAACCAAGAATTCATGATCATATTTTTTTGTGTTTTTCTTCTTTCTCTTCAATAACAAACAACAACCTAATATCGAAACTAACCTAGGCACGAAGAATAAAGGGTCGGGGTTGTAAAAACAAAACCCGAGCCTTGCTGTGATACCAAGATGATAAGGATCAATACGACAAAACAAAGAACGATAGGAGAGCGAGACACTTCTCGAACTCCCTTCGAAGTAACCCCGGGGAACTTGTCCCGAGATACCCTCGAATCGGCGTCTAGAAGGACCTACACTATGCAACCACCCTCGAGTCGCACCCGGGACTCGCAAGTAGAATGATCGGGTGTTGGTTCAAGACTCAACTAGGATCCGCTAGTGAATTCAAGCAACCAAGAAAGGGTTTCTTCATAACAAGAGATAAACTCTATTCTCCATTCATAAGATTCAAAGGTAAGCTAAGGTTTCAAGAGGTTATGTGAAGTATTTATAGACTTCACTTACACATAGTAAAAGCTCTAAAATACCCCTAAAGTGGGTCAAAACAATAAAGGCCACGTAGGGCTATAGTTGTCAAAGTATAGCATAAAAACTAGGAATCCCACAACCCTTCACAAAGTAGGCGCCCAGCCTACTAGCACTAGGCGCCCCGCCTTATGTCTTGAAGGCTGAAGGAGTAGAACAGGGCGCCTAGCGAACAGGCGCCCCTGCTAGGCGCCCCTACTAGGCGCTCCGCCCACCTTGTAGAGGCGGTCCGCCCATGCCGTTTCCAAAGAGTTGATCAAAGCTAGGCGGTCCGCCTAGTTGGGTAGGCGGTCCGCCCGTTCCTGTGGCTTCTTGATTTGCTTCTAAACGCGCCCCGGATGCCTCTCCAAGTGGATTAAGTGATCCTCCATCCATGGCACTCAAAAGCATGATCTTCAAGCTACTCTCAGGGCCTTCATCCATGTCCTTCCAAGTCAAGTGAAGATGGGTGTCTTGAATCAACTTGGCTTGACTCCTAGTGAACGGTCTTGAGGTATGCCCCGCATCAAGGCTCATGGGATTCGAAAGCATCAAGACGATGTACGAAGACGATCCCAAGCTGAAATGCGTTCGTGACGCAATCTTGAGTGGCCGAATGGTAGAGAAATATCAGTGGCACGATGGCTACCTCTTCAAGAATGGGAGGGTTTGTGTGCCAGTGTCATCGTGGAGGGAGCTTCTAGTTCGAGAAGCTCACTCCGGAGGTCTGATGGGACACTTCAGTGTCGATAAAACTCTTGGTATCTTAACCGAGCAGTTCGATTGGCCCAACATGCAACGAGATGTGGAAAAGCTTTGCAACGCTTGTCTCGTTTGCAGGAAAGCTAAATCAAAGTCCAACCCTCATAGTTTGTATACCCCGCTGCCTGTGCCTGATCGACCTTGGGTTGATATATCCATGGACTTTGTGTTGGGGTTACCGAGGTCGGGGGGAGGACATGATAGCATCTTTGTCGTAGTCGATCGTTTTTCAAAAAATGGCTCACTTTATTCCTTGCAAAAAGTGTGATGATGCACAACGTGTAGCTACCTTGTTTGTTTCAAATGTGTTGAAATTGCATGGTGTGCCTCGTACTATTGTGAATGATCGAGACTCAAAATTCTTGAGTCATTTTTGGAAATGTTTGTGGGGTGCCCTCGGCACCAAGCTACTATTCTCGACGTCTCACCATCCTCAGACTGATGGACAGACCGAGGTAGTTAACTGAACCTTGGGATCTTTGCTTCGATTAATGACCAAAGGCAAGGTCGGAAGCTGGGCTGATCGTTTGCCCATGATGGAGTTTGCATACAATCGAACGGTGCATCGAATGATCAATATGACCCCGTTCGAATGTATGTATGGTTTTAACCCTTTGATTCCACTTGATTTAACCCCATTGCGTCTAGATTCTGTTATTGATTTTGAAGGTACTCGGCAAGCCACTGCCTTGATCGAATTGCATGCAAAGGTGAAGAAGAACCTCGAGGAAGCTTATGCAAAGGTTGCATTAAAGAAAAACAAGGGGCGTAAAAAGATGGAATTAAAGAAGGGGGATTGGGTTTGGGTTCACTTCCGAAAGGAACGCTTCCCGAACCAAAGGAAAGGAAAGTTGACTCCTCGAGGGGATGGTCCATTTCAAGTGTTGACCAAGATCAACAACAATGCTTACGTGATCGACCTCCCTGGTGAGTATAACGTGTCCAACAACTTTAATGTTGCTGACTTAGTTCCTTGTGTTGTAGGTCAAACTTTGGGGGACGAGGTGGGCTCGATTTCGAGGGCGAAATCTTCTCAAGAAGGGGAGGATGATGCAGCCCGAACACGTGCTGATCAAGTGTTCGATCCGCCGAGACCAATAACACGAAGCCAAGCCAAGCTTCTGCACGATGTTCATATTCACTTGGCTTGGCCGAAGGAAAGAAACTACTCCGAAGCTGAGTGGCCGAGCTCAAGAATTGAAGGCTACATCGTCGCATTTGAGCCCGAGGACAAAGTGACCGAACACCAGCCCTTGGCGCCGAGCAGCAAGGAACCGAACACCACAAATTGAGTTCGAAGTCAAGTGAGCGCCCGCTGACAAATGTGTTCGAGCAAGAAACCAAGCACTGAAGCCAAGGCTGCCGAACAGATACACTAACTCAGCCCTGCGTGGCTTGCTTTTATTGGTAACCTGTGACCATTTACTATTTAATCCTTAGCATAGCCTATTAATATTCCATTTCCATTTCATTGTAAGATAATTAAGTCTTTATGAATTTTGAACATAGCAGTTGCTATTGAAGTGTCTACGATGGAGCCGAACCCCGACGTGGGATTTTAAAGAACTCGTGTCAATCGGTGTGAGTCGTTTGAACATTTTCTTCTTGGTCATTCAATTTGCAAGAAGCGTTGTCTTTCTTGAGGATTGTTGCTTAGTATAGGTGATTCTTGACCTTCATTCGATCGAGCTTGAGACAAGTTCGTCACTGTTCTTTCGAATCGAAGCAAGTCTTGTCTTGCTTCTATCTTTTATTTCTTGTTCTTTTCCGCGTTTCATTGTGTCTAGCTTTCCCTCGGGTTTGTTTGCACCACCTCCTATGGGACAAAAAACTTGGTCAGGCTAGTCTTTCACAATTTAACAAACTAGTTTCTAAGGACTTGGTGATAGGACTACCTAACATCATGTTCAAAGAAGAAAGATTTTGTAGTGCTTGTGCTACAGGGAAGCAGGTAAAGTCATCCTTTAAACCCAAGAAAAATGTCAGTACTACCAAACCTTTAGAACTGGTCCATATAGATCTTTGTGGACCAATAAGAACAATGAGTCTTGTGGGTAAGAAATATATTATGGTACTAGTTGATGATTATTCTAGATTTACTTGGACTATTTTTCTTGCATCTAAGGAAGAAACATTTAATGCATTTAATGCATTTTCAATATTTCCTAAGAAAATTAAGAAAACACTAGATAGTCACATTGTTGCTATAAGGTCAGATCATAGTACTGAGTTTGAGAATCAAATGTTCTTTAACTTTTGTAATAAAAATGGTATTGATCATAACTTCTCTTCACCTAGAACTCCACAACAAAATGGAGTAGTTGAAAGGAAAATAAGACCTTAGAAGAAATGGCTAGGACCATACTATTATCTGTAAAGCTTCCACAAAGCTTTTGGGCTGAAGCTATTAATACTGCTTGCTATATAATCAATAGATTCATGACAAGACCATTGTTAGAAAAGACCCCCTATGAGTTACTTAAAGGACGAAAACCTAATATTGCTCATCTTAGGGCTTTTGGTTGCAAATATTTCATTCACAATAATGGAAATGATGCCTTAGGAAATTTTGATCCTGGAAGTGATGAGGGAGTCTTTGTTGGTTATTCATTATATAGCAAGTCATATAGAGTATTTAATAAGAAAACCATGAAAATAGAAGAAAGCATGCATGTTAAGTTTGATGAATCTTGCAATCTATCTCAAGAACACGTACATGAGGATGAAGAAATTGGAATGTTGAGGAATGGTGAACCTGTTCCTAAACAATTGCAATCTGTGTCAGGTCAATCAATGGGAAGTTAATCACAAGGAACTGTTCCTTTAATTGAAAGTGGAAAGGGTAGCACAGAAACAGGGGGGACAAGTGTTACTCCTCAAGCTGGAAATGCTACCATATCAAGAACTGTTCCTCAGCATGAACACTCAGATGATGGACTGGTGCTAAAACCTTACAGATATCAAAGTTCACAACCTGTGGATCAAATAATCTCAGACAAAGATGTTGGAATACAAACAAGATTTGTAGTCAAGAATAACATTCAGTGTGCCTTTATTGCCTTCTTATCTCTTGTTGAACCCAAAAGTGTAAATGAAGCACTGAAGGATGCAGATTGGATCAATCCTATGCTGGAGGAATTGAATCAATTTTAAAGAAGCCAAGTTTGGCATTTGAAACCTAAGCCAAGGAACAGGTCCATCATAGGAACAAAATGGGTTTTTAGGAACAAACTTGATAAGGATGGCATGGTAACCAGAAATAAGGCCAAACTAGTTGTTCAGGGATATAGCCAAGAGGAGGGTATTGATTATGATGAGACTTTTGCTCCAGTTGCAAGATTGGAAGCAATAAGACTTCTTATAGCCTTTGCTACTTACATGGATTTCACTCTACATCAAATGGATATTAAGAGTGCCTTTCTAAATGGCTATTTGACGGAAGAAGTGTATGTCAAACAGCCAAGGCTTTGTATGGACTCAAGCAAGCACCAAGGGCTTGGTATGAAAGGTTATCAAAATTCCTACTTCAACATGGATACAAAAAGAGGTAAAATTGATGGCACACTGTTCTTGAAAGAAAAAGGTAAACATCTCTTAATTGTGCAAATTTATGTAGATGATATAATCTTTGATTTTACTTGTTAAAATTTAAGGAAGGAATTTGCAAGTTTGATTGGGAGTGAGTTTGTGATGAGCATGATGGGTGAACTCAATTTCTTTTTGGGTCTACAAATCAAGCAAACTGCAAATGGAACTATGATCCACCAATAAAAATATGTTAAGGAATTACTTAAAAGATTTGATATGCATAATGCTAAGGAAATGGATACACCAATTGCCACTGTCACTAAATTAGAACTTGATGAACATGGTATTTAGTTGATCAAAAATTGTATAGAGGCATTGGTTCTTTGCTTTATCTATGCAAGTAGACCTGATATTTTGTTTAGTGTTGGCTTGTGTGCTAGATTTCAATCAGATCCTAAAGAATCTCACTTGAAAGCTGTTAAAAGAATTTTGAGGTATCTGAAAGGAACCGGTTCCTTAGGACTTTGGTATCCAAAAGGTGGAAATTTTAATCTTGTTGGATATACTGATGCTGACTATGCAGGATTCCTTGTTGATAGGAAAAGTACCTCAGGTATGACACATTTTCGTGGTGCATGTTTGGTTTCATAGGGAACCAAGAAATGAAATTCAGTTGCACTCTCCACTGCAGAAGCTAAGTATGTAGCAGCTGCCTCATGTTGTTCACAGTTATTGTGGATAAAGCAACAATTACAAGATTTTGGTATTGATGTTGGAACTGTTCCTATATACTGTGATAACACTAGTGCAATATACATGACTAAGAATCCAGTGCATCAAAAAAGGACTAAACACATTGATATAAGGCATCATTTCTTGAGGGACAATTATGAGAATGAGTTGATCACTATTGCCTTTTGTCATACTAATTAACAAATTGCTGATATTTTCATAAAGGCATTAAGTAGAGATCATTTTGAAAGGAACATGTTAGAATTAGGAATGATTAAATTCACCTAAATCTACATAGCTTTACTTCAAAAATTGGCTAGAAAATGTCCAAAAAAATTAGAATATATCTAAGTCAATTTGAAATTTCAGCACAGTTTTATACTTAACTGTATACTCTATACCATGATTTCTACTTAAAGTTTGCTAAATATTAATGATGTTACCCTTATGTTCTTAGAATTTCAAATTATGCAATTTGATTGAAATTGAGTATGGGAATTGTTCCTTGTCACATTCTCAGGTATGTACTACTTTATTTTTCAGAAATTATTAGAGTTTGAAGGTCATAGATAATTAGAAGAGTCTAAATCTCACTCAAAATCTATCCCTCTGAGAAAAGTCCCATCAAGGAATCATTCCACACTCCATCTCGCACTTGAACTCTAATCATAACGGCTATAATTGTAACGTTAAGGCGACCTAATCAGTCTGAAACTCTATTTAAACAAGGAAATTGAAGGTAAATCGTTTTAGACTCCATATCTATCACTACTCTCTACTTTTATATAAACTCTTAAGCTCTCATCTCATATTCTCATTTTAAGTTTTCAAAATTTCAGAAAGAGTGATCAATTATCTTTTAAATCAAATTATTGCCATGTCTATCTCACCTGAAATCACCTCACCCATCTCTATCATTGAACAACCACCAGTTGCAAACCCTACTTCACCCACGCAAATAAATTCGCCTCACCTAGAAAACCAAAACACTCAAAATCCTGACTCTGAAATTCAGGAGGAAGGATCAGGTCCATCTGTTGCTGAGACACTGCAACATATGGAGGACTTATCTAGGCCATGATCTTGTATGAATTTAAGGTAAACTATGTTGAACCTCTAAATATTGTTGATGATAAGGGAGAAAAAGAAGAAGGGTTAGATGTCTCTGTTCCAAAAAGTGAGGGTGAAAAGGATGCAGTGAAGCGTATAGAGGCTCCCATGCATGAGTCTCCTGGGTCTCCAGAGGCTGCTTCTAGAGCACCCATGGAGGATGAAGAGATGGTGGATGTAGATGAGGCCATTAGTTAAAGTGATATGCCAATTATTGCTTTAATTAATGCGAGAGGATTGAAGAGGGAGTTAATGAAGCAAGGGCCTTTAGATCCTAAACAACTTGCTGAAATAAATGCTAGGCTTAAAAAGATAAGTGATAGTTACAAGCCAGGACTTAAGAAGAAAAGCCAGGGGGAAAGTTCTGCTAATGGTAAAGGAAGTATTACTTCTACCAAGACTCCTGTAACTAGAGTTAGGAGAACCATAAGCTCTATGAAAGCTGCTGATGCACAAATGTTTGAAGGTCTTAAAAAAACAGGAAGGGTAAGCAAAAATATGTTCCTGAGGTTGTTGTACGAGTTGATGATTTTGAAGAGGAGGGAGAAGAAATTGTTCCTTTGACCAGGACAAGAAGAACATCTCGGAGGAGGTCTGCACAGACTGATGAGAGATCTTCTAGTGCTGGTCCTATGTCAAAAGGAACCAGATCTTCTAGGAAGGTTCTAGTTGATGAAAGTTCTGAGTCTGAAGGAGAAGCTGAGAATCAATAAGAGGAGGCTGAAAGTGAAAGTGATGGGAAGGAGGCTGGAAAGAATTTGCACATTGATTATGATAACAGGAAATTGTTCTAAGGAAAGGTGCTTGCTGATATGGAAGAAGAAGGGATGAGTTGGCTGCTGCAGAAACTTGAGAAATAAGGCTGGAAGGACATGGTCCTTAAGATCAGAGGGAAGGTGGGCAGAGATGAAGTGGTTGAATCGGCTCCATTGATGAAGGCAAGATCAACACTTTAGTAAATAGAAAGAATATCTCTTTTGATGGACAAGAACTGGGTGAACTGTTTGATATCCCTTATATAGGCTATGATGATTATGTTAAGGGTGAATAGCCTGACATAACAGGTTTCCCTACTGCCTTGGAGATTATGATAAGGATCAAAACTAAACGCGGAAAAATAAAAGATAGAGAGCGAGACACTACTCGAACTCCCTACGAAGTAACCCCGGGGAACTTGTCCCGAGATACCCTCGTATCCGTGACAAGAAGGACCTACACTATGCAACCACCCTCGAGTCGCACCCAGGACTCGCAAGTAGAATGATCGGGTTTTCGGTTCAAGACTCAACTAGGTTCCACTAGTGAATTCAAGCAACCAAGACAAAGGGTTCTCCAAACAAGAGATAGATTCTTTTCATCATTCATAAAATTCAAGGTAAGCTAAGGTTTGAAGAGGTTTGTGAAGTATTTATAGACTTCACTTACACTTAATAAAAGTTCTAAAATACCCCTAAAGTGGGTTAAAACAATAAAGGCCACGTAGGGCTATAGTTGTCCAAAACATAGCATAAAACTAGGGTTCCCGCATCTTCTCAGCAAAGTAGGCGCCTCAGTAGGCGCCCAGCCTTCTAGGAGTAGGCGCTCAGCCTACTTGTAGTAGGCGGTCCGCCCGTTTTGCAGAGGCGGTCCGCCTGGTGCAAAATCCAGAGAGTGATCAAAAAGTAGGCGGCCCGCCTAGTTGAGTAGGCGGTCCGCCCGTTCCTGTAGCTTCTTGAGTTTCTTCCAAACGTGCCCCGGATGCCTCTTCAAGTGGCCTAAGTGATCTACCATCCATGGCACTCAAAAGCATGATCTTCCGGCTACTCTCGGAGCCTTCATCCATGTCCCTCCAAGTCAAGTGAAGATGGGTGTCTTGAATCAACTTTGCTTGACTCCTAGTGAACGGCCTTGAGGTATGCCCCGTATCATCCTCCCCTTCTTGGGAAGGTTTCGTCCTCGAAACCATGGCTTCCTCCTCGTCAGCATCATCATTCCCTACATCAAAAGGGGTCAAGTCAGTCACATTGAAAGTATTTGACACATTGTACTTACCGGGTTGATCAATCAAATAGGCATTGTTGTTGATCTTGGAAAGCACTTGAAAAGGTCCATCTCCACGGGGTGCCAACTTCCCTTTCCTAAGGTTTGGAAACCTCTCTGTACGGAAGTGCACCCACACCCAATCTCCCTTCTTGAGCTCAAGCTTCTTCCTTCCCTTGTTCTTTTTGGAAGCAACCTTTGCATAGGCCTCCTCCAAGTTCTTCTTGGCTTTAGCATGAAGTTCAACCATAGCCTTTGCTCGGCTTTTTCCTTCAAAATTATCAACCATTTCCCTTGGCAAAGGGGTTAGTTCAAGGGGAGTCAAGGGATTAAAACCATACAGACATTCAAATGGAGCCATGCCAATCAAGCTATGCAGTGTACGATTGTAGGCAAACTCCATGAGAGGAAGTTTATCAACCCACGTCCCGGCCTTACCTCGGGTCATGGCCCTTAGAAGAGCACCCAAAATCCGGTTTACCACCTCGGTTTGCCCATCCGTTTGTGGGTGGTGGGACGTAGAGAACAAGAGCTTGGTGCCAAGGGCACCCCACAAACTTCTCCAAAAGTGGCTTAGGAACTTAGTGTCCCTATCACTTACAATAGTTTGAGGCACACCATGCAATTTCAAGACATTGTCAATGAACAAAGAGGCAACATGATGCAGCCCAAACACGTGCTGATCAAGTGTTCGATCCACCGAGGAGACCGATGACAAGAAGCCAAGCCAAGCTACTACACGATGTGCACGTTCACTTAGCCTGGCCGAAGGAAAACAATTGCTCCAAAGCTGAGTGGCCGAGCTCAAGAACCGAAGGCATTATCTTCAGATTTGAGCCCGATGGCAAAGTGACCGAGGACAATGAGCTCGAAGACAATTGAGCGTCTGAAGGCAACAAGTGTGTTCGAGCAGACAATCGAGAACCGAAGCCAAGGCTTACCGAAGTCAAAGTCTGCCGAACACAATTTAACTCAGCCCTGCGTGGCTTATTTCTATTGGTCGCCTGTGACCCTTTTACTAGTTTACCCTTAGTGTTTCCTATATAAACCTTGTTTCCTTTCATTGTAAGTACCTAGTTTTTGAACAATGATAAATTAATGAAAGTGCCGAGCACCTTTCTCTTGTCTCCGTCGTGAGCAAA
This sequence comes from Petunia x hybrida, assembly GCA_037355625.1. NCBI lineage: Eukaryota > Viridiplantae > Streptophyta > Magnoliopsida > Solanales > Solanaceae > Petunia > Petunia x hybrida. The sequence goes on from JBBBVM010000037.1 coordinate 1,575,762, forward strand.
ACCCTGTGAGGGATTTATGGACTTGTGGCTTTCGGTTAATCCGATTGAACATTCCTCTTTGATCATTCAGTTTGCAAGAGGCAATGTTCTCTTGAGGATTGTTGCATAGTTAGGGTGATTCTTGTATCCCTTTCGATCGAGCTTTGAGACAGGTTCCTCACTGTTCTTTCGAAAGAAGCAAGTTTTGTCTTGCTTCTATCTTTTATCTTTCTTGTTTATTTTCCGCGTTTGTGCTTAGCAACTCCTTCGGGATTGCATTGCACCATCTTGGTATCAGAGCACGGTTTGGGCTTGTTTCTACAACCCCAAATCCTGTTCAAGTTATGCTTATTTTCGTGCGTGTGTCTTTGTTTTCCTTTTTCGTGTTCTTGAATTTTGTTACTGTTGGTGTTGTTATTTTACAAAAAAAAAAAAAAAGGTGTTAAAAAGAAAATTCAAAAATTGTGTTTGATTGTTGGTTGTTTGGGATAAACAACCATTGATTCTTGTTCACCATCGAGTTCCGAATCCAACAAGTGCCCGACGTACCAATTTCGTGACTAGGGTTTCTTGGTGAATTTTTGGACTGTTTTGAGCTTCAATGGTGACTGAACTCGAACCCCATTGTGTTTGGAAGAAACCGATGAAGGTTGATGGTTCTTGAGTGATTTGGGTTTGTCTGTTGCTTGAAAATCAAAGTTTAAAGGTTTGAATCGTTGTCCGTACACCGGAAAATTGTTACCATCGTAACAGTGTACGACGCGAACGAGCTGTGAAGATTGATTTCCTCCGTTGTTGAGACCGGAGTTGGAAAGCAACCCAGATCTGCTGAACATTGTGGTCAGTGAACCGAAGTTGTTGTGTCCGTACGCCGGAGCAAAGGTCACTGTTCCATTGAAGAAGAAAGGGGTTAAAATTTTAACATCAAAACCCCAGGAGAAAATTGTCGGCTGAAAAAGGAAAGTGGATAAGGTAAAACCCTATCCGTACCAAGGAGGGACCACTCTTGTATGGACAAGAGTGGGTGTGATCGAAAAAGATTCCAAAAGAGAATCAAAGGGTAGATTCTCCTAGGTTCTCACTTTCTTTCGTGTCAAAATTCTAGTTGGTGGATCTTTTGAGTAGTTGTCCTACTCGAGGTCGTACTAACTCTTTTGAGCTGATAGGAATTCGTGCGAAGGGGTGACCGAAGTCCAAAATTTCGTAGAAATTCTTTTGACTCCCCGAGCTCAGTTAAAAGCGTCCGTTCCATCGAGTCGAACATCACTTCACTCTTCCCGAAGAGACAGTGACTATTGTCGAACTTGAAGGATCTTAGAGGACCGATCAATCAGACGAGCCACTGTTGACAAGTCCATGAGTGATCAAAAACCGAACCTATAAATTGAGTGGACCCGAGTGCCACCCATCAAAGGTGAGGGAGTGTGTGAGGTGATTTCTAACCCTAACATTTGTTTGATCTTTGACTTGTGCAGGTACCATGGCTGGAAATGATGGCAAAAGCATTGAGAAGCCCGAGGTGTCGTTAGCCGATCTCATGGCTGCGATACAAGGCGTCAGTGCCGAATTAAGAGGAGTGACTGCTCGAGTGACTCTCCTCGAGCAGGGAAGCGCGTCCGTGGCCATGAATGGGTCCGGCGCTGGAACTAGCCAATCCACTCCGATGAAACCTGAGCTGTATGCTGAGCTTGTACGACAACATCAGTTGACAAGTGAAGCAATTCGAAGAGAACTTAACTTGGGCAACCCCCAAGCTGCTTATCAAAACTTGGGCATTCCCCGAGGAGAAAGAATACCACCTCCAAAGGCCCAAAGAGATCTTAGAGCCGTTGCCGAGGAGGTTGATGAAGAGGAATTTCCCGAGGACGAATATGAGCGTGAGCTGCCCTTCGCTCAACGAAGGCAAGCTCACCGAGGTCGAGGCCGAGGCGCAAATGTTGGAAGAAATATTGAGCGTGAGGCTAATGATCGAGATGATGAGTACGTCGAACAGGCTAGAGGTGTTCGAGACTCAAACTTGAACAGTGTCAAGATCACTATTCCTCCCTTTAAAGGAACTAGTGATCCCGATGAGTATCTTGAATGGAAGCTTAAAATGGAGCGCATCTTTGAAACCAATGAGATGACCGATGAGAGGAAAGCTGCCCATGCCATTGCTTCGTTCGAAGCTTATGCATCAACGTGGTGGGAATCTGACAAGAGACATAGACGAAGGAATGACTATCCTGAAGTCACTACCTGGCCGCAATTGAGAAGAGCAATGGATGCTAAGTATTTGAGTGCCAAGTACAGGCAGACTCAAATGCAAAAGCTCTATGAGTTAAAGCAAGGGTCCAAGTCAGTCCAAGAGTACCACGATGAGTTCGAAAAGGTTCGATTGAATCTTGATCTGGTCGAAGACGAAGAACAAGCCATTATCAGATTCAAAATGGCTTGGCTAGGGATGTGTCATCTCAGTTGAGACTCCACGTGTATCACACGTTGGAAGATCTGTTCGATGCTGCCACCGAAGCTGAAAAATTGGTGAAGGACGACAAGGCGAACCGGTATCGAGGAGTCACTACTTCTACTCCCTTGAACCGAGGAAAAGAATGGAAGAGTCCAAACCAAACAAGTGCTAACACTGTTCGAGATTCGAAGAGACCCTTCGAAAGAGGTGTGACCGTTAACCAGTCGAGAGAAGTGGGAGGTAAAGTTCAACTCAACTCTCCTAGTGCTTCAAATATTCAGTGTCACAAATGCAAAGGTTATGGTCACATGGCAAAAGAGTGTCCAACTCGCAAAGTTATGCTTCTGCTCGAAGATGGAACCGTCCATGAGCAAGCGAGTGACACCGAGGAGGAATTTATCGAGGAGACTGACCGAGCTGAAGGTGATGATGATCATGAGGCTGCCGAAGCTGATCATCCGGAAATGTTTCTTGTGGTTCGAAGGTGATGATGATCATGAGCTGCATGACTCTTGAAGAAGAGGACAACCAAAGAGAAAATCTCTTTCATGCCCGATGTCGAGTGAGGGGAAAGGTGTGTTCGATGATCATTGATTCCGGTAGTTGTGCCAATGTAGTGAACCACACTTTGGTTTCACAAATGGGATTACCTACGGTGAAACATCCCCACCCTTACAAGTTACAGTGGCTGAACGAGTGTGGAGAATTGAGAGTTGTCAAACAAGTGTGGATCAAGTTCAAAATCGGAGAGTATCAAGATGAAATGATATTCGATGTGGTTCCGATGCAAGCTTGTCATTTGCTATTGGGTCGACCGTGGCAGTATGACCGAACAGCTGTTCACGATGGCAGATCCAACACTTACATTGTGAAGCTCGATGGGAAGAGTTTCGTACTCAAACCCTTGTCTCCAAAACAAGTCACCGAGGACTATAAACGGATGAAAGAATTGAAAGAAGCGGCCAAAGCTAAGCTTCCGATGGGAGCAAAATTGGGGCCCAAAGAGACAAACTCACCACCCGAAGTAAAAGGAATTTGTGCAATCATGCAACCCGGTGAGATCTTACGAGGCAACGACCACGGTCAGATGATGATTTGCCTCGTGCACAAGGGTATCTTTCTAAACTCTAATGATGATTTTTCTAATGATAACCCTTTGCCTTTGTTTGTTCGTAAAGTTTTGCAGGACTTCAAGGACATGTTTCCCGAGGAAATGCCAGGTGGATTACCTCCGTTGAGAGGAATCGAGCACCAAATTGACTTCGTGCCAGGGTCTCAAATCCCTAACAAACCTGCATACCGGTGTAATCCTGAAGACACCAAAGAGCTCCAACGGCAGGTTGATGAATTGCTGAACAAGGGCCTCGTTCGTGAGAGCTTGAGTCCTTGCGCCGTTCCAGTTATCCTTGTCCCGAAGAACGATGGAACATGGCGAATGTGTGTTGACTGTCGAGCAGTCAACAAAATAACGGTAAAGTATCGTCATCCTATCCCTCGATTAGATGACATGCTTGATGAATTGAGTGGTTCTTCATGCTTTACAAAGATTGACCTCAGGTCCGGTTACCACCAGATCCGAATGAAACCCGGAGACGAGTGGAAAACCGCATTCAAGACCAAGTTCGGTCTCTATGAATGGTTGGTGATGCCTTTTGGCTTATCCAATGCACCGAGCACATTCATGCGACTGATGAACCATGTGCTCAAACCGTTCATAAATAAGTTTGTTGTCGTTTATTTCGATGACATACTTGTTTATAGCAGAACCGTGGATGAACATGTCGAACACTTAAGGCAAGTACTTGAAAAGCTTCGAGAAGAGAAGTTGTACGCCAACTTCAAGAAATGCGCCTTTGGTGTCGATCGTGTAGTCTTTCTTGGATTTGTTGTCAGTGCTAATGGTGTCGCAGTCGACGAATCAAAAGTCGAAGCCATCAAAGATTGGCCAACTCAGACCTCGGTATCACAAGTTCGTAGCTTCCATTGCTTAGCTAGCTTTTACCGAAGGTTTGTTCGTGACTTTAGCACCATGGCAGCTCCTTTAACCGAGCTGGTGAAGAAAGACCATCCATTTGTGTGGGAAGAGTCCCAAGAAAGGGCTTTCCAAGAGTTGAAACGGAGGCTTTGTTCTGCCCCGTTGTTGCAACTCCCTGACTTCGGCAAAGCATTCGAAGTCGAGTGTGATGCATCTGGAGTTGGGATCGGAGGAGTGCTGATGCATGACTCGAAGCCGATCGCTTACTTTAGCGAAAAGCTTAAGGGTGTAACTTTGAATTACTCTACGTATGACAAATAGTTGTATGCCCTCGTTTGAGCACTCGCCCATTGGCAGCATTATTTGTGGCCTCGAGGGTTTGTGATCAAGAGTGATCATGAGTCTTTGAAACATCTCCGAGGTCAGGAGAAATTGAATCGAAGACATGCCAAGTGGGTTGAATTTATTGAAAGCTTTCCCTATGTAATTCATTACAAAAAGGGAAAAGACAATGTTGTGGCCGATGCGCTATCAAGGAAATTTCCCTTAGCGACCACTCTCGCCTCTAGGCTCATGGGATTCGAAACCATCAAGTCGATGTACGAGGACGATCCCAAGCTGAAATGCGTTCGTGACGCTATTTTGAGTGGCCGAAGGGTTGAGAAATATCAATGGCATGATGGCTACCTCTTCAAGAATGGGAGGGTTTGTGTGCCAGTGTCATCGTGGAGAGAGCTCTTGGTTAGAGAAGCTCACTCAGGTGGACTGATGGGACACTTCGGTGTCGATAAAACTCTTGGTATCTTGACCGAGCAGTTCCATTGGCCCAAAATGCGACGAGATGTGGAAAAGCTTTGCAACGCTTGTCTCGTTTGCAAGAAGGCAAAATCAAAGTCCAACCATCATGGTTTGTACACCCCGTTGCCTGTGCCTGATCGACCTTGGGTTGATATATCCATGGACTTTGTCTTAGGGTTACCGAGGTCGGGGGGAGGACATGATAGCATCTTCGTTGTGGTTGACCGTTTTTCAAAAATGGCTCACTTTATTCCTTGCAAAAAGTGTGATGATGCACAGCATGTAGCTACATTGTTTGTTTCTAACGTGTTAAAATTGCATGGTGTCCCTCGTACTATTGTGAGTGATCGAGACTCGAAGTTCTTGAGTCATTTTTGGAAGTGTTTGTGGGGTGCCCTCGGCACTAAGCTACTATTCTCGACGTCTCACCATCCTCAGACTGATGGACAGACCGAGGTAGTTAACCGAACCTTGGGATCTTTGCTTCGAGCAATGACCAAAGGGAAGGTTGGAAACTGGGCTGATCGTTTGCCCTTAATGGAGTTTGCATACAATCGAACGGTGCATCGAATGATCAACATGACCCCGTTTGAGTGTGTGTATGGATTTAACCCTTTAATTCCACTTGATTTAACCCCATTTCCTCGAGATTTTGTTCTTGATTTTGAAGGTACTCGACGAGCAGCTGCCTTGATCGAATTGCATACAAAGGTGAAGAAGAACCTCGAGGAGGCCTATGCAAAAGTTGCCTTAAAGAAAAACAAGGGGCGTAAAAAGTTGGAATTAAAGAAGGGAGACTGGGTTTGGGTTCACTTCCGAAAGGAACGCTTCCCGAACCAAAGGAAAGGAAAGTTGGCTCCTCGAGGGGATGGTCCATTTCAAGTGTTGACCAAGATCAACAACAATGCTTACGTGATCGACCTCCCTGGTGAGTATAATGTGTCCAACACTTTTAATGTTGCTGACTTAACTCCTTGTGTTGTAGGTCCAACTTCGGAGGTCGAGGAGGGCTTGATTTCGAGGACGAAATCTTCTCAAGAAGGGGAGGATGATGCAGCCCAAACACGTGCTGATCAAGTGTGTGCTGATCAAGTGTTCGATCCACCGAGGAGACCGATGACAAGAAGCCAAGCCAAGCTACTGCACGATGTGCACGTTCACTTAGCCTGGCCGAAGGAAAACAATTGCTCCAAAGCTGAGTGGCCGAGCTCAAGAACCGAAGGCATTATCTTCAGATTTGAGCCCGATGGCAAAGTGACCGAGGACAATGAGCTCGAAGACAATTGAGCGTCCGAAGGCAACAAGTGTGTTCGAGCAGACAATCGAGAACCGAAGCCAAGGCTTACCGAAGTCAAAGTCTGCCGAACACAATTTAACTCAGCCCTGCGTGGCTTATTTCTATTGGTCGCCTGTGACCCTTTTACTAGTTTACCCTTAGTGTTTCCTATATAAAACTTGTTTCCTTTCATTGTAAGTACCTAGTTTTTGAACAATGATAAATTAATGAAAGTGCCGAGCACCTTTCTCTTGTCCCCGTCGTGAGCAAAACCCTGTGAGGGATTTATGGACTTGTGGCTTTCGGTTAATCCGATTGAACATTCCTCTTTGATCATTCAGTTTGGAAGAGGCAATGTTCTCTTGAGGATTGTTGCATAGTTGGGGTGATTCTTGTATCCCTTTCGATCGAGCTTTGAGACAGGTTCCTCACTGTTCTTTCGAAAGAAGCAAGTTTTGTCTTGCTTCTATCTTTTATCTTTCTTGTTTATCTTCCGCGTTTGTGCTTAGCAAATCCTTGTTTATCAAGATTGCTTGCAAGGAATGAAGTGAGCCATTTTGGAGAACCTATCCACGACAACATAAATGCTATCATGGCCCCCCTAGACCGTGGTAACCCCATCATAAAATCCATTGATATATCAATCCACGGGCTAGTAGGCACGGGAAGAGGAGTATACAAGCCATGGGGGTTAGCTTTAGATTTCGCATGCTTGCACTCAAGGCAATTTTTGCAAAGCTTTTCAACTTGAACCCCCATCTTTGGCCAATGGAATTGCTCCATGAGAATGGCCAAGGTCTTGTTTCTCCCAAAGTGTCCCATCAAGCCCCCACAATGAGCTTCACGAATCAACAATTCCCTCCAAGAGGACTCGGGAACACACGCTCTACCATTTTTGAAAATATATCCATCAACCCATTGGTATTTTTCAACCCTTTCCCCCCTTTCAAGAGCTTCGTGAATGCTCTTTAGCTTGGGGTCATGAGCATACATCAATTTAATGCTCTCAAAACCCATGAGCTTGGAGGTTAGGGTGGTGGCTTAAGCAAACTTTCTCGAAAGCGCATCCGCCACAACATTGTCTTTCCCTTTCTTGTATTGGATCACATAGGGAAAAGACTCAATGAATTCAACCCACTTGGCATGTCTCTTATTGAGCTTCTCTTGGGCTCTTAGATGCTTGAGTGATTCATGGTCACTCTTGATTACAAATTCTCGGGGCCAAAGATAGTGTTGCCAATGGGCAAGGGCTCTCACAAGGGCATACATCTCTTTGTCATACGTAGAGTAGTTCAAAGATGCACCCTTCAATTTCTCACTAAAGTAGGCTATGGGTTTGCCATCTTGCATTAAAACACCACCAATTCCCACCCCCGAGGCATCACATTCAACCTCAAATGCCTTTTCGAAGTCGGGTAATTGCAATAGAGGGGCGGTACTCAACCTACTTTTCAATTCTTGGAAGGCCTTCTCTTGTGGCTCTCCCCAAACAAAAGGTTTGTCCTTCTTCACCAATTCGGTGAGTGGAGCGGCAAGGGAGCTAAAGTCTTTCACAAATCGCCTATAAAAGCTAGCAAGACCATGAAAGCTCCTCACTTGAGTCACGGTAGTAGGAGTAGGCCAATCACGTATGGCCTCTACCTTAGACTCATCCACTTCCACTCCTTGGGCTCTCACAACAAACCCAAGAAAGACTACCTTCTCAACACCAAAGGCACACTTTTTAAAATTAGCATAGAGCTTTTCGGCTCTCAACACTTCAAGCACTTGCCTAAGGTGATCAACATGGTCGTCTATTGATTTCCTATAGATCAATATATCGTCAAAGTAGACGACCACAAACTTGTTGATGAATGGCTTTAGAACATGGTTCATTAGCCTCATGAAAGTACTAGGTGCATTGGAGAGCCCAAAGGGCATCACCAACCATTCATAGAGACCAAATTTGGTCTTGAATGCGGGTTTCCACTCATATCCGGGTTTCATCTGGATTTGATGGTAGCCGGACCTAAGGTCTATTTTGCTAAAAATACATGAACCACTTAGTTCATCTAACATATCATCAAGTCGGGGAATTGGATGACGGTACTTTACCGTTATTTTGTTTACGGCCCGACAATCAACACACATCCTCCAAGTGCCATCCTTTTTGGGAACAAGGATCACGGATACGGCACAAGGACTCAAGCTTTCCCTCACCAAGCCTTTAGTGAGCAAGTCATCAACTTGCTTTTGCAATTCTTTTGTGTCTTCCGGATTGCTCCTATAGGCCGGTTTGTTTGGGATTTGGGATCTCGGGACAAAGTCGATTTGATGCTCAATACCCCTCAAAGGAGGTAATCCATCCGGAATCTCATCCGGGAACGTGTCACCAAAGTCCTTCAAAACATTCTCAACCACACTAGGCAAAGGGTTAGTAGAAAAATCAAGATCGGAGGTTAGAACCATACCTTTGTGCACTAGGCATATGAGAAGCTTGTTGCCATCATTTCCTTTTAGGACCTCGCCCGGTTGCATCATGGCACATATGCCACCGGTAGAAGTTGGTGGGATTGCCACCAAGCTTTTGGACAAAGGGCTAGTCTCAACCACCGACTTAGCCTTTGCCGCTTCTCTCAACTCCTGCATCCATTTGTAATCATCGCTCACTTGTTTGGGAGTCAAGGGTTGGAGCACAAACGTTTTCCCCTCATGCGTCACCGTATAGGTGTTGGCATGGCCATTATGAACCACACGTCGATCAAATTGCCATGGCCTCCCAAAAAGAAGGTGGCATGCTTGCATAGGCACAACATCGAACATGTGCTCATCCACATAGTTCCCAATCTTGAACTTGATCAAACATTGTTTAACCACCTTCAATTCACCACACTCACTAAGCCATTGTAGCCGATAAGGATTTGGGTGTTTTAGGGTGGGTATTTTCAATTGGGCAACTAGTGTTTGGCTAATAACATTAGCACAACTCCCCGAGTGAATGATCATAGAGCAAAGGACACCCATGACTCGGCATTTGGAATGAAAAAGGTTCTCTCTTTGTAAGGTCTCAACATCCTCCACACACATGGCTCCTAAACTCCTTCTCACAACAAGGAAGGCATGGGCATCATCATCTTCCTCCATGGCAATCTCCCCATCATCTCCCTCCTCATCACCCTCTACTCCCTCTTCTTCCTCGGGTTCACTATCTTGTTCACAGACCAAGTCACCCACAAGAACCATAGTTTTCCTGGTAGGGCAATCTTCGGAAAGATGACCATAACCCTTACAGTTAAAGCATTGAGTAGAAGAAGACATTGGATTACTCAAGTGAGTTCTAGAGTTACCTCCCACGTGTTGTGTAGACCTTTCAAAAGGCTTCTTCACCTCCTAGCTAGCACTTGCACCACTTGCACTTGGGAATTTTGCATTAGTTGTAGGAGGTTTCCAATCCTTTGGTTTGTTCAATGGAGTAGTAGTGCTACTCTTGAAGCGAAAGGATTTCTCCTCTTTGAGCCACTTCTCGGCTTCAACCGCATCTTCATATAGCTTGTAGTGATCATTGTACTTGTGAAACTTCAAGAGTGAAGCTATGTCTCGGTTTAAGCCCCCTTTGAAACGGATCATGGCCGTCTCATTATCTTCCTCATCCAAGTCTAGAGTCATCCGGACTTGTTCAAACTCATTGAAGTACTCCCGAACCGATTTGGAACCTTGCTTCAATTCATAAAGACGCTTTTGTTGTTCCACTCGGTATTGGTTAGTCAAGTACTTTTCATCCATCACTCAGATCAACTCTTCCCAAGTAAGATTAATAACCATCCCCATCCTCCTTCTATTCCTCTTCACCGACTCCCGCCATGTATAAGCAAAGGACTCAAAGGTAGAGATAGCATACTTGGTCTTCTTCACTTCGGGCATATCATTGGTGTCAAATATACGCTCCATGGACAACTTCCAATCAAGGTATTCCGCCGGGTCACTACTTCCTTTGAAAGGAGGAATAGTGAGCTTCACACTATTAAGATTGTTGTTGTTGCTGTCTCGACCCCCTTGGAAAGGCTCCGGTTGGCCTCCAAAGTGATCCCCATATCCACCAAGATCCCTCCTAGCATTCCCTTCAAAGTGCCCATGGGGTGGCCCTCGACCTCGGCCACGTCCCCTATCCACATTCCGACCCCTCAATTGATAATGAGCATCATAATACCCATCATCACCATAATTATTCTCCCCTTCTTGAGCTTGTGCAACTTGCTCAAGAGGTTGAACATTTCGGATTGGTCCGGGAAGTGCAGCATTCCTTTGGGGATTGCCCAAAAAGTTTGGAATAGTCACCCGTTGGGTATTGCCCAACAATAAGTCAATTCGATCACGATCCTCCCTTACCTGTTGTTGGCGATTAAGCAACTCCGCCACTTGTTCCGAGGTAAAGGTCGGACTACTTGTGCCTTCTCCAACATCAACTTGGGCAGTCGGGGCCCCTTTCTCAACTTGGACACTCGGGGTCCCTTTCTCCGAATGGACATTGGAAGTCCCTTGCTCAACTAGGGCACTTGATGTCACCCTCTCAAGGCTTTCAATCCTCAAGTGCATACTATCCAACTTTGCAAGGATAGTAGCAAGGGCATTCTTAGTAAAGTCTTCTCCTTCGGTAGACATTGTACCTACATAAGAAACAAACGTTTGCAAAACAACCTCACTCACTCCTTTAGTGGTGGTGGCTATTTCACTCTTGCTTGAATCCAAAGCTTCACTAAGTTGAATAGTAAACCTCAACTTAATCACTCGACTCAAAAGCCAAATGCACTCCGGAGCGAGTGGACTTGATATGACTCTATTGGAACGATAAGCTCTTTAAGTGCGGACTTGAGCCAAATGAGACTACGAGTCTTCTTTGAATTTCTAGTCTCCGGTCTAGGCTTGAGTTTCCTATTAGCTTAGAAGCGCTAGCACAATTCAAGTAGGTAAGATTACTCAAAGAAGTACTAGCTAGAAGCAATGCAATCAAAGAAACAAGAGATCCTACGAAAAACTACCCGAAACCACGCACTTCAGAAGTAGGTGCCCCACCTGTTTTGAGTAGGTGGTCCACCTGGTTCTCTGCAGAGGAGAGTAGGCGGTCAGCCTACTCTAGTAGGCGCCCCACCTCTGTAAAATCTAGAGAGCTCAACAAAAAGAGGCGGTCCGCCCCTTTCACTAGGCGCCCGCCCACTGCAAGCTTCAGCACAGTTTCAAACACGATTTTGTTGGTTTTGCACCCCAAAATTCAACAATTCTCACGTTGTTTTAGCAATTCAGAGGTACCCCAATGTTGTTTCAATCACAAAGAACCAACCCCAACAACTTTTATCAAACCCCAATCAAAAACAAGTAATCTGCCATGTTCATCAACTTCAAGCTTAGGCTTTCAAAATTTTAAATTTTCAAGGGGTTTCAAACTTTCAATTCTTGTGTTTCAACTTCAAATTGAGTGCTGAGGGTACCAAAAGAACGGGTTTCCAATAAGGAACAAACCCCAATAACAATCACACAATGGGTCTATCAAACCAAGATTCCATGATCATATTTTTTTGTGTTTTCTTCTTTTTCTTCAATAACAACAAGAACCTAATATCGAAACTAACCTAGGCACGAAGAATCAAGGGTCGGGGGTTTGTACAAACAAAATCCGAGCCTTGCTCTAATACCAAGATGATAAGGATCAAAACTAAACGCGGAAAAATAAAAGATAGAGAGCGAGACACTACTCGAACTCCCTACGAAGTAACCCCGGGGAACTTGTCCCGAGATACCCTCGTATCCGTGACAAGAAGGACCTACACTATGCAACCACCCTCGAGTCGCACCCAGGACTCGCAAGTAGAATGATCGGGTTTTCGGTTCAAGACTCAACTAGGTTCCACTAGTGAATTCAAGCAACCAAGACAAAGGGTTCTCCAAACAAGAGATAGATTCTTTTCATCATTCATAAAATTCAAGGTAAGCTAAGGTTTGAAGAGGTTTGTGAAGTATTTATAGACTTCACTTACACTTAATAAAAGCTCTAAAATACCCCTAAAGTGGGTTAAAACAATAAAATTAATGAAAGCTCTAAAATACTTCCCTTTCCATTGGTTGGGGAACCTTTCCTTGCGGAAATGCGCCCAAACCCAATCCCCCTTCTTAAAGTCCACCTTCTTTCTTCCCTTGTTTTTATTTGTTGCTATCTTCTCATAGGCCTCCTCCAAAGTCTTCCGCACCTTGGCATGAAGTTCAAGCAATGCCTTGGCCCGAGCTTTACCTTCAAAATCAACAACCACATCCCTTGGCAAAGGGGTAAGATCAAGAGGAATCAAAGGGTTAAAACCATAAACACACTCGAATGGAGTCATGCCAATCATGCGATGTAAAGTGCGGTTATATGCAAACTCCATGAGTGGTAGCTTATCAATCCAAGTCCCGGCCTTTCCTTTGGTCATAGCTCTAAGTAGAGCTCCCAAAGTCCGGTTCACCACCTCGATTTGCCCATCGGTTTGAGGGTGGTGGGACGTGGAGAAAAGCAACTTGGTTCCAAGAGCACCCCACAAACACTTCCAAAAATGGCTAAGGAACTTGGAGTCCCTATCACTAACAATGGTGCGAGGCACCCCATGCAATTTCAAAACATTATCAATAAACAAGGAAGCTACATGTTGTGCATCATTAGTCTTTTTGCACGGAATGAAGTGAGCCATTTTGGAGAAACGGTCAACGACAACATAAATGCTATCGTGTCCCCCTCTAGTCCGGGGCAAGGCCATAACAAAATCCATAGAAAGATCAACCCACGGACTAGTAGGTATGGGTAAAGGAGTGTATAAACCATGGTTGTTGGATCTAGACTTGGCCTTCTTGCAATCAAAGCAAGAATTGCAAAACTTTTCCACAACAGGCCGCATTTTTGGCCAATGGAATTGTTCTTTAAGTATGGCCAAAGTCTTGTCCACCCCAAAGTGACCCATCATGCCCCCGCAATGTGCTTCTTGAACTAGCACGTCTCTCCAAGAGGACTCGGGGACTCACACTCTCCCATTCTTGAAAATGTAGCCGTCTACCCATTGGTACTTCTCCACTCTTTCCCCACTCACTAGAGCATCATGAGTGCTCTTGAGCTTTGGGTCATGAGCATACAATGATTTGATGCTTTCAAAACCCATAAGTCTAGAAGCGAGAGTGGTGGCAAGAGCGAATTTTCTAGAAAGCGCATCGGCCACAACATTGTCCTTACCCTTTTTGTAATGAATCACATAAGGGAAAGACTCAATGAACTCCACCCACTTGGCATGCCTCTTGTTCAACTTTTCTTGGCCTCTTAGATGTTTGAGTGACTCATGGTCACTCTTGATCACAAATTCCCGAGGCCATAGATAGTGTTGCCAATGGGCTAGAGCTCTCACGAGGGCATACAACTCCTTGTCATACGTGGAGTAATTCAAGGTTGCGCCCTTCAATTTCTCACTAAAGTAAGCGACGGGTTTCCCTTCTTGCATGAGAACTGATGTAGGGAATCAAACGCGGAAAAGTAAAAGATAAGAACGAGACGTAACTCGATCTCTAGTCCCAAGTAGCAACGGAGAACTCGTTCCGTTACACCCCGGGAGAAGGACAAGAACACCTACGCTATGCAACTACCCTCGAGCTAACGCGAGCACGCAAGTAGAATGGTCGGAGAGGAAGAGTATTCATCTAGATCCGCTAGAAGACATACAAGTCCAAGATCAAAGGGTTTCATTCAATAATGAGAGCCATGCTCTTGTTCAATGTTCAACATTCATCAATATCAATAATAAGCTAAGTGTAAAATAAGCTAGGCTTGGGTATTTATAGTGTTTTCCCAAGCTTACACAAAGACTTAATTACCCTTACTAATAAGGTTCACCAAATAAGCCACGTAGGGCAAAACAGTCAAAGAAATATAAATTCAGTAGCTAGGAGGGGCGCCTGGGGCTGGGAGGGGCGCCTGGAATGTACTGAAGCCAGGCGGGGCGCCTGGATCTAGGCGGGGCGCCTGGCTTGGCCTTCAGCTAGGCTGGGCGCCTGAAGCTAGGCGGGGCGCCTGGGCCTTAGGCAGTGAACTCCCTAGGCGGGGCGCCTGGGCTAGGCGGGGCGCCTAGCTCTGCTGGGGTCCCTCCTTCCTTAGGCGTGAGGCCTAGTTTGAGCACCCGGAATGGCTTCCAATCGCTTCCTTCTTCAAGGCCCTTCCTCACCAAGTGTAAATGCGCTTCTTGGACATCCTTGGCTTGGCTCCGAGTGAATGGTCGTCTTGTGGTGGATTGCCCGGCATCATCCTCCCCTTCTTGAGAAGATTTCGTCCTCGAAATCGAGGCATCATCATCCACGACCCCTTCATTACCTACATCCAAAGGAACCAAGTCACAAACATTGAAAGTATTAGAAACTTGATACTCACTTGGCAAGTCGACCACATAGGCGTTGTTGTTTATCTTTGAAAGCACTTGGAATGGGCCATCGCCACGGGGTGCTAACTTCCCTTTTCTAAGGTTTGGAAACCTTTCTTTCCGGAAGTGCACCCACACATAGTCACCCTTCTTGAGTTCCACCTTCTTGCGTCCTTTGTTTTTCTTGGAAGCAACCTTAGCATAGGCTTCCTCCAAATTCTTCTTCGCCTTTGCATGGAGTTCCATCATTGCCTTTGCCCTAGCTTTACCTTCAAAATTAACAACCATTTCCCTTGGCAAAGGGGTTAGATCAAGGGGAATCAAGGGGTTAAAACCATAAACACACTCGAATGGAGTCATGCCAATCATTCTATGCACGGTTCGATTGTAGGCAAACTCCATAAGAGGTAGTTTATCTATCCAAGTCCCACCCTTACCTCGGGTCATGGCTCTAAGAAGAGCACCCAAGGTTCGGTTCACCACTTCGGTTTGCCCATCGGTTTGGGGGTGGTGGGACGAAGAAAACAAGAGTTTGGTGCCAAGGGCACCCCATAAACTCCTCCAAAAATGACTTAGGAACTTAGTGTCCCTATCACTCACTATGGTTCGAGGCACACCATGCAATTTCAAGATATTATCAATAAACAAGGTTGCAACATGTTGTGCATCATCACATTTACGACATGGAATGAAATGAGCCATTTTGGAGAACCTATCCACAACAACATAAATGCTATCATGGCCCCCCCTAGTCCTTGGTAATCCCATCACAAAATCCATCGAGATATCCAACCATGGACTAGTAGGTACGGGGAGTGGGGTATACAAACCATGGAAGTTCGACTTGGACTTAGCAACCTTGCATTCAAGACAAGAGTTGCAAAGCTTCTCAACATGAGTTCCCATTTTTGGCCAATGGAATTGTTCCCGAAGGATGGCCAAGGTCTTGTCCCGACCAAAATGACCCATGAGTCCTCCACAATGTGCCTCTCGCACAAGCAATTCCCTCCATGAGGACTCGGGTATGCACACTTTACCATTCTTAAAGATATATCCATTAACCCATTGGTACTTCTCAACTCTCTCCCCCTTCTCTAGAGCGTCAAGGACACCCTTTAGCTTTGGGTCATGAGCGTACATCAATTTAATGCTCTCAAACCCCATGAGCTTAGAGGTGAGAATGGTGGCTAGAGCAAACTTTCTCGAAAGCGCATCCGCCACCACATTGTCCTTCCCTTTCTTATATTGAATCACATAGGGAAAGGACTCAATGAATTCAACCCACTTGGCATGTCTCTTATTGAGCTTCTCTTGGCCTCTCAAATGCTTGAGTGACTCATGGTCACTCTTGATTACAAACTCACGAGGCCATAGATAGTGTTGCCAATGGGCAAGGGCTCTCACAAGGGCATACAATTCCTTGTCATATGTCGAATAATTCAAGGAGGCCCCTTTCAATTTCTCACTAAAGTAGGCGATGGGTTTGCTATCTTGCATTAATACACCACCAATTCCCACCCCCGAGGCATCACATTCAACCTCAAATGCCTTTCCGAAGTCGGGCAATTGCAATAGAGGGGCGGTACTCAACCTACTCTTCAATTCATGGAAAGCCTTCTCTTGAGGCTCTCCCCAAACAAACGGTTGGTCTTTCTTCACCAATTCGGTGAGTGGAGCGGCAATGGAGCTAAAGTCCCTCACAAATCGCCTATAAAAGCTTGCGAGACCATGAAAGCTCCTCACTTGAGTCACGGTAGTAGGAGTAGGCCAATCACGTATGGCCTCTACCTTAGACTCATCCACCTCCACTCCTTGGGCACTCACAACAAACCCAAGAAAGACAACCTTATCCACACCAAAGGCACACTTTTTGAAATTAGCATAGAGCTTTTCGGCTCTCAAAGCATCAAGTACTTGCCTAAGGTGGTCAACATGTTCATCCATTGTCTTACTATAGATCAAGATATCATCAAAATAGACAACAACAAACTTGTTGATAAAAGACTTCAAAACATGATTCATGAGTCGCATGAAGGTGCTAGGTGCGTTGGAAAGCCCAAAGGGCATTACCAACCATTCATAGAGACCGAATTTGGTCTTGAATGCGGTTTTCCATTCATCCCCGGGTTTCATCCGGATTTGATGGTAACCGGACCTAAGGTCGATTTTGGAAAAGACACACGACCCACTCAATTCATCCAACATATCATCAAGCCGTGGAATAGGGTGACGGTACTTGACCGTTATCTTATTCACGGCTCGGCAATCTACGCACATTCTCCAAGTGCCGTCTTTCTTTGGGACAAGAATGACCGGTACGGCACAAGGACTCAAACTCTCCCTTACCAAGCCTTTGGAAAGCAAGTCATCAACTTGTTTTTGCAACTCCCTTGTATCCTCGGGATTGCTCCTATAGGCCGGCTTGTTTGGGATTTGAGAGCCCGGAATAAAGTCAATTTGATGTTCAATACCTCTCAAGGGAGGTAAGCCATCGGGCATCTCATCCGGGAACATGTCCCCAAAGTCTTCCAAGACATTTTTCAAAGCACTAGGCATAGGGCTAGAAGAAAAATCACAATTAGAGTTAAGGATCATACCTTTGTGCACTAGGCATAGAAGAAGCTTGGTGCCATCATTACCTTTCAAGAGCTCGCCCGGTTGCATCATGGCACACATGCCACCGGTAGATGAAGTAGGTGGGATTGCCACCATGTTCTTGGACAAAGGGCTAGTCTCAATGAGTGACTTAGCCTTTGCCACCTCCCTCAACTCCTTCATTTTCTTGTAATCATCACTTACTTGCTTAGGAGTGAGAGGTTTTAGCACAAATCTCTTCCCTTCATGTTTGACCGTGTAAGTGTTGACACGACCATCATGCACCACTTGCCTATCGAATTGCCATGGCCTCCCTAAGAGTAGGTGGCATGCTTGCATAGGCACAACGTCAAACAAATGCTCATCAACATAACTACCCATTCTAAACTTGATCATGGCTTGTTTCATCACTTTAAGCTCTCCACATTCACTAAGCCATTGTAACCGGTAAGGTTTAGGATGCTTCATGGTAGTTAACTTCAATTGAGCCACTAGTGATTGACTCACTACATTTGCACAACTTCCGGAATCAATTATCATAGAGCAAACAACATCTTTGACCCGGCACCTAGCATGGAAAAGATTTTCCCTTTGCAAGGTTTCACTATCTTCCACGATCATAGCCCCTAGGCTCCTTCTCACAACCAAGAAAGTATGAGGATCCTCCTCCTCCATCGTATCATCAAGCAAATCATTCTCCTCTACTCCCTCATCTCCCTCTACTCCCTCTACTCCCTCATCCTCCGATTCACTCTCTTTCTCATATGCTTCATTACCAACAACAATCATGGTCCTCTTTGTAGGACATTCCCTAGCAAAGTGACCATAGCCCTTACACTTGTGGCATTGTATGGAAGAAGAAGTAGGAGCATGTAATTGAGCCTTAGAGTTACCTCCCACATTAGGTGTGTTCTTTTCAAACGGCTTCTTCACATCCTTGGTAGCATTTGCACCACTCGTTCCACTTGCACTTGGGAACCTTGCATTTGTGGTAGGAGGCTTCCAATCCTTAGGTTTGCTTGTTGGAGTAGGAGTGCTACTCTTGTAGCGGAGAGATTTCTCCTCCTTGAGCCATTTCTCGGCCTCAACCGCATCTTCACATAGCTTGTAATGATCATCATATTTGTGGAACTTCAATTGCGAAGCTATGTCTCGGTTCAACCCCCCTTTGAAACGGATCATGGCCGTCTCATTGTCTTCGTCATCCAAGTCAAGGATCATTCGGATTTGCTCAAATTCATTGAAGTATTCACCAACCGATTTAGAACCTTGCTTCAAATCATATAGACGCCTTTGTTGTTCAACCCGGTATTGGTTGGTCAAGTACTTCTCATCCATCACACGGATTAACTCTTCCCAAGTAAGATTAATAGCCATACCCGTCCTTCTTCTATTTCTCTTCACCGACTCCCACCAAGTAGAAGCAAAAGATTCAAAGGAGGATATTGCATACTTGGTTTTCTTCACATCGGGCATATCATTGGTGTCAAAGATACGCTCCATAGCCAATTTCCAACCAATGTACTACACCGGGTCACTACTTCCTTTGAAAGAAGGAATAGTGAGCTTCACACTATTAAGATTGTTGTTGTTATCACGACCCCCTTGGAATGGCTCCGGTTGGCCCCCATAGTGATCATCATAAGCAACATGGTCCCTTCTAACATTCCTCCCTCCATATCCTAAGGGTGGCCCTCGACCTCGGCCTCTACCCCGATCCACATTTCGACCCCAATTTATAGCTCGCCTTGGTTGAAAGTGATCATCAAACCCATACACATTGTCATCATAACCAACTTCCTCCCCTTCTTGAGCCTCAACAACTTGCTCAAGAGGTTGCACATTTCGGACGGGTCTTGGTAGTGGAAAGTTTCTTGGAGGATTGTCTAAGATACGGGGAATGCCCGTTCGTTCAATTCTCTCTCGGTCCTCCTTTACCCGTTGTTGATTGAGCAATTCAACAACTTGCTCCGGGGTAAAAGTAGGACTACTTGAGCCTTCACCGGTCTCAATTTGGACACTCGGGGTCCCCTTTTCAATTGGGACACTCGGGGTCCCATGTTCAATTGGGACACTCGGGGTCCCAGGTTCACCTTGGGTGCTTGAGGCACCCTTTTCAAGTGACTCAATCCTTTGAGTCATGACATCCATCTTGGCAAGAAGGCTAGCCAAGGCCTCCTTAATAAAATCTTGACCTTCGTTGGCCATTGTACCTACAAAGAAAGAAAACAAGAGTTAGTTAAAACACCTCACTCGCTCCCTCACTTGTGTTCACTCGGGTCACTCCTTTGGGTGGCGGTGGATATTTCACTCAACTTGTAGTCCCAAAGCTTCACGTAGATGATTAGCAACTCCTCAACTCAACTAAACTATTCACGAGTCACGCACACTCCGGGGTGAGTGGAGTTAATGGGACTCAATGAACGCTAGGCACTTTTGAGGTGAAGGACTTGAGTTAAAAGATCCTACGCTTTTCTTTAGAATTCTACTCTCCTTGCTAGGCACGAATCACTTAAGAGCAATCAAAGGGTTAGCACTATTCAAGTAGATCGGTTACTCAAATTAGTACTAACTAGATGTTATGTTATCAAACAAAGGGGAATACCTACGAAAATCTACCCGAAACAATGCAATCAGCACTCAGGAGGGGCGCCTGAAACTCAGGTGGGGCGCCTGGGTTGTGCTGTGTGCCAGGCGGGGCGCCTGGGTCTAGGCGGGGCGCCTGGGACTTAGGCAGTAGCCAAGTCAGGCGGGGCGCCTGGCTTAGGCGGGGCGCCTAGCCTGAAGCTTTTCCCAACTTGTTCCAAACTCGTTTCAAGTCGATTTTCAAGCCTCAAATCCGATGTTTTCAACTTGTTTTCACAATCCAAAGATACCCAAAGTTGTGTTTGATCTTCCTTAACAAAACCCAACCAAATTTTCAATCAAACAATCAATCAAATCAGGATTCAATCTCAAGAACTCAAGAACACAAGGGTTTATCAAAAGGGTTTCAACAAGGATTGTGATTCATCAAAGTAGGTGTTAAACATGTTCAAATCCCACAAAATTGGTACCGAATTGTTTGTTTTTCAATGAAGATCAATCCCCAATAACAAGTTTTCAATCAAGCATAAATCCAACCCAAGAATCAAGCCAAAATCATCAAGAACAAGGTTTATCAAGGGTTTAAGGGTTGTTGGGGTTTCAATTTTTCAAACTTCACCAATCCAAACAAATTTGATACCTAAGCAACGGGAATTCAATCACGATCAAGAATCCATAACACCCATATCACCAATCATCCAAATCAACAAGTAACACCAAATTTTTGTATTTTTCAATTTTTCAATTTTTTTTTGTAATTTTCTCCTTTCTAATAACTTCAACAACAAGAAACTAAAAGAAGATACTAGGCACGAAGAATCAAGGGTCGGGGGTTTGTAGAAACAAAACCCGAGCCTTGCTCTGATACCAAATGATGTAGGGAATCAAACGCGGAAAAGTAAAAGATAAGAACGAGACGTAACTCGATCTCTAGTCCCAAGTAGCAACGGAGAACTCGTTCCGTTACACCCCGGGAGAAGGACAAGAACACCTACGCTATGCAACTACCCTCGAGCTAACGCGAGCACGCAAGTAGAATGGTCGGAGAGGAAGAGTATTCATCTAGATCCGCTAGAAGACATACAAGTCCAAGATCAAAGGGTTTCATTCAATAATGAGAGCCATGCTCTTGTTCAATGTTCAACATTCATCAATATCAATAATAAGCTAAGTGTAAAATAAGCTAGGCTTGGGTATTTATAGTGTTTTCCCAAGCTTACACAAAGACTTAATTACCCTTACTAATAAGGTTCACCAAATAAGCCACGTAGGGCAAAACAGTCAAAGAAATATAAATTCAGTAGCTAGGAGGGGCGCCTGGGGCTGGGAGGGGCGCCTGGAATGTACTGAAGCCAGGCGGGGCGCCTGGATCTAGGCGGGGCGCCTGGCTTGGCCTTCAGCTAGGCTGGGCGCCTGAAGCTAGGCGGGGCGCCTGGGCCTTAGGCAGTGAACTCCCTAGGCGGGGCGCCTGGGCTAGGCGGGGCGCCTAGCTCTGCTGGGGTCCCTCCTTCCTTAGGCGTGAGGCCTAGTTTGAGCACCCGGAATGGCTTCCAATCGCTTCCTTCTTCAAGGCCCTTCCTCACCAAGTGTAAATGCGCTTCTTGGACATCCTTGGCTTGGCTCCGAGTGAATGGTCGTCTTGTGGTGGATTGCCCGGCATCAAGAACACCCCCGATTCCCACCCCCGAGGCATCACATTCAACCTCAAAAGCCTTCCCAAAGTCGGGCAATTGTAACAAGGGGGCGGTACTCAACCTACTTTTCAATTCTTGGAAAGCTCTCTCTTGAGGCTCTCCCCACACAAAGGATTTGTCTTTCTTTACCAACTCGGTGAGTGGGGCGGCAATGGAGCTAAAGTCTTTCACAAATCGCCTATAAAAGCTAGCAAGACCATGAAAGCTCCTCACTTGAGTCACGGTGGTAGGAGTAGGCCAATCACGAATGGCCTCTACCTTAGACTCATCTACCTCCACTCCTTGGGAACTCACAACAAACCCAAGAAAGACTACCTTTTCAACACCAAAGGCGCACTTCTTAAAATTAGCATAGAGCTTTTCGGCTCTCAAAATTTCAAGTACTTGCCTTAAGTGGTCAATATGGTCGTCTATTGATTTGCTATATATCAATATATCGTCAAAGTAGACGACCACAAACTTGTTGATGAGTGGCTTTAGCACATGGTTCATTAGCCTCATGAAAGTGCTAGGTGCGTTGGAAAGGCCAAAGGGCATGACCAACCATTCGTATAGACCAAACTTGGTCTTGAATGCGGTTTTCCATTCATCCCCGGGTTTCATCCAGATTTGATGGTAACCGAACCTAAGGTCTATCTTCGAAAAGATGTTAGAACCACTAAGCTCATCTAACATGTCATCCAAACGAGGTATGGGATGTCGATACTTTACCTTGATCTTGTTGACCGAACGACAATCCACACACATCCTCTAAGTGCCATCCTTCTTTGGAACAAGGATCACGGGTACGGCACATGGACTCAAGCTCTCCCTCACCAAGCCCTTGGTAAGCAATTCATCCACTTGCTTTTGCAAGTCCCTTGTGTCCTCGGGATTGCTTCTATATGCCGGCTTGTTTGGGATTTAAGATCCTGGGACAAAGTCAATTTGATGCTCAATACCCCTCAAGGGAGGTAATCCATCGGGCATCTCATCCAGTAACATGTCCCCATAATCCTTCAAAACATTTTCAAAAGCACTAGGCAAAGGGTTAGAAGAATAATCAAATTTGGAAGTAAGAATCTTACCTTTGTACACTAGGCAAATGAGTAGTTTGTCGCCATCATTTCCTCTCAAAAGTTCACCCGGTTGCATCATGGCACAAATGCCACCGGTAGAAGATGGTGGAGCCACCACCAAGTTCTTGGCCAAAGGGTTAGTCTCAACAACCGACTTAGCCTTTGCCGCTTCCCTCAATTCCCTCATGCGCTTGTAATCATCACTTACTTGCTTGGGCGATAAGGGCTTGAGCACAAACTTTTTAGCTTCATGCTTCACCGTGTAGGTGTTGGCACGGCCATCATGAACCACATGTCGATCAAATTGCCATGGCCTTCCAAAGAGAAGGTGACATGCTTGCATGGGCACAACATCAAACATGTGTTCATCCACATAGTTCCCTATCTTGAACTTGATCATGCATTGTTTGACCACCCTCAATTCACCACACTCACTAAGCCATTGCAAACGGTAAGGGCTTGGGTGCTTTAAAGTGGGTATTTTCAATTGGGAAACTAGTGTTTGGCTAATGATATTGGCACAACTTCCCGAGTCAATAATCATGGAACAAAGGAGACCCATGACTCGGCATTTAGAATGGAAGAGGTTCTCTCTTTGCAAGGTTTCACTATCCTCTACACACATAGCTCCTAAACTCCTCCTCACAACAAGGAAGGCATGGGCATCATCATCATCCTCCATTGCAACCTCCCCTTCATCAACCTCCTCATCACCCTCTACTCCCTCATCCTCGGGCTCACTATCTTGTTCATACACCAATTCACCCACTACAACTATAGTTTTCCGGGTTGGGTAATCTTTGGAAAGATGTCTGTAACCCTTACATCTATAGCATTGAGTAGAAGTAGAAATAGGATTGCTCAAGTGAGTTTTACAGTTACCTCCCATATGCGGTGTGGACTTCTCATAAGGTTTCTTCACATCCTTGCTAGCAATTGTACCACTTGTGTTTGGAAACCTTGCATTTGGTGTAGGAGTCTTCCACTCCTTTGGCTTACTTATGGGAGTAGTATTGCTACTCTTGTAGCGAGCGGACTTCTCCTCTTTGAGCCACTTCTCGGCTTCAACCGCATCATCATAGAGGTCATAGTGATTTTCATACTTGTGGAACTTCAATTGAGAGGCTATGTCTCGATTCAAACCACTTCTAAAACGGATCTCGGCCGGCTCATTATCTTCCCCATCCAAGCCTAGGGTTATACGAATTTGCTCAAACTCATTGAAGTACTCCCCAACCGTCTTGTACCCTTGCTTCAACTCATAGAGGCGTTTGTATTGGGCATGATGGTATTGCTCGGTCCAATACTTCTCATCCATCACTCGAAGTAATTCTCCCCAAGTAACATTGATAGCCATGGCATTTCTCCTTCTACTCCGCTTGACCGACTCCTACCAAGTAGAAGCAAAGGACTCAAAAGAAGATATGGCATACTTGGCCTTCCTTTCCTCGTTCATGTCATTGGTGTCAAATATTCGCTCCATGGTCAACTTCCAATCAATGTACTCCACCGAGTCACTACTCCCTTTGAAAGATGGAATAGTAAGCTTCACACTGTTAAGGTTGTTATTTTCTCGACCCCCTTGGTACGGCTCCGGTTGGCCCCCAAAGTTATCCCCATAACCACCATAATCCCTCCTAGCATTCCCTCCAACATACCCTATGGGTGGCCCTCGACCTCGGCCTCTACCCCTATCCACATTGCGACCCCAATTCATGGCTCTCCCATTCGGATTAGGAGCCCCATATTCACTACCACCATACTCTCCCTCCTCCCCTTCTTGAGCTTGATCAACTTGCTCAAGAGGTTGAACATGTCGAATAGGTCCGGGAAGTGGAACATTTCTTTGGGGATTGCCCACTATGTGAGGAATGCTCACTCGTTGGGTATTGCCCAACACTTGTTCATCTCTCTCACGGTCTTCCTTTACCCGTTGTTGTCTAAGCAACTCAACAACTTGTTCCAGGATAAAGGTGGAACTTGAAGTACCTTCTCCGGCTTCAACTTGGACACTCGAGGCCCCTTTCTCGGTTTGGATACTCGAAGTCACCTTCTCGAGGTTCTCAATCCTTAGGATCATACTATCCAATTTGGCAAGGATAGTAGCCAAGGCATCTTTCGTGGTGTCATCTCCTTCGTTGGACATTGTACCTACAACAATAAAAAACAAGCAAAGAGATTAGAGTAAAAATCCTCACTCACTCCCTTACTTTTGTTTGTCACTCGGGTTCACTCAAGTTGGGTTAGGTGCTCACAAGCTTGAGATCAATGGCCTCCTCGTAGTTGCGCAACCTCCTCAATAATCAAACCAAAATACAAGAACCAAATGCTCTTCGGGAAGGGTGGATTCAATGGGACTCGATAAACGCTAAGATATTTGTTGCGCACTTGAACCAAACAATTAACTACAAATCTTCTTTGAATTCTACTCTCCTTCTAGGCACGAGGATCCTATTCGTACAATGGATTAGTACTAATTAGGTAGAAGTGTTACCCTCAAAGTACTAACCGGAAGTGACGAGATCAAATGTTCAAAGATCGAGTCGTCACTAAATGGATTCGGAATTTGATGAATTTTGGTTTGTGATCTAGGAACTCACCATATTTGATGATGCTATGGGAGTTTTAGTGGTTGGAAACTGTTACGATAGCTTTGCGAACATTCTGTCCCACTTCAGGATTTTCCGAAATTCAGTGCCCTTCGCGATCGCGTGAGCTGGGGCGCGATCGCGATGAAGGAAAATTGTTTTGGGCGCTTTCGCGTGGGACACTGCGCGATCACGCAGGTCTGTGCAGTAGAACCAGAAACTCAACAGAAAACTGCAGTTTTGGCACACCAACAACTCAAATTCAACTTGTTTTCAGTTTTTAAGCTTTCAAATGGTTTTCCCAACTGTATAAAACAATCCCCACTGGTTCCACCCAAACAAACAACCAACAAACAACTTGTTTCAATGATTTTTGACAAGTTCTTCAAAAATTTTCAAAACCTGCAAGTATCAAATTTTTGATTTTCACTACCATACTCCAAATGATGTTATGGTGGTATCAAAACGACGGGAAAACTATAAGGAGTAAACCCCGATACCAAACAAACAAGAATTCATAACACCACTTGAGTTCTAGCAAATTTTGGCAAATTCTCCATCTAGGGTTTAAATTTCCAACTTTTGATTCTCAACTCCAAAACGTGTTTTGTTGGTTCCCAATTGTCGAGATTATGTGAACAAACAATCCCCGATAATCAATACCAACAAAATCGTAACAACAAGCGATTTCTACCAAATTTTTGGGTTTTCAAGTTTTTGAATTTTTTTCTTCTTTTTCAATATAACAAGAACAAGAACATGAAAATAAACACGAAACAAAGACGACAAGCACGAAGAGTAGGACGAGGGTTCGTAAGAACGCAACCCTAGCCTTGCTCTGATACCAACTGATGCAATCGAAAATACGAAAGCGATAAAGAGATAAAAACGAGACGAGACTCACACGAAAGTTCGAGTAGAAACGAAGAACTTGTTCCGTTACACCCCAAACGATTGGCAAGAATCACCTAACGCTATGCAACTATCCTCAAGAGTCACGTGGCTTGATCAAATCGAATGATCAGAGGCGGATTGAAGAGCAACTTGGATTCATCCAATTGATTCAAGCCAAAATGGTTACAAGGTTTAAGAGCAATGCTCATTAATGTTTTTGTGTTCAAAGTAAGCTGAAAAGCAATAAATGAGGGAGGGGTGTATTTATAACACCCATTTACAATGTTTTCCTACATTCTGGTCCGCAGCTGCTCAAGTGTTCATCGCGATCGCGCAGAGATATATGCGATCGCGAGGCACACTTAAACGTTGAGTCGCGCGATCGCGCGAGACAGGGCGCGAAGGCGAAGACAAAATAATTCCCCTTCGCGATCGCGAGGGTGTGCACGCGATCGCGAAGAACAAAAGTTCAGTTTCAGGCAGTAAGCTCAGCAGGTGTTCCCCTGTTTTGCCCTGTTTTGCTCCCCTGCTTCCTGCACTGTTTCCTGCCCAGTTTGCACATTGATTGAGCTCCAATGCATTGTTTTTAAGTCCTCTCCCGAGCTCATATCATCCATGCCTCTCCAAACCAAGTGTAGGTGAGCGTCGTGTATATGCTTGGCTTGACTTCGAGTGAATGGTCTCGATGCAATTTGGGTTGCATCACATGTATGTGTGGATATTATACTTTATTAAGTCTCTGTTTATACAAAGTATATTTTTTTAAGTATTTTGCCTACGACCATGTATATTGATGCGGGGCATATGACCTCAAGGCCGTTCACTTGAAGTCAAGCTAAGTTGATTCAAGACACCCATCTTCACTTGACTTGGAGGGACATGGAAGTAGGCTCCGAGAGTAGCTCGAATATCATGGTTTTGAGCACCATGGATGGAGGACCACTTGGGCTCCAAGGGGATCCACCCCAAGCTCATTTTGAGCCTCTTTCACAAGCTCCAGGATGAGGCGGAGCGCCTACCAAAATCCAGAGAGTTGATCAGGAGAAGGCGGAATGCCATAGAATGGAGGCTGAGCGCCTCAACAGAAGAGGCGGAGCGCATGGAGGCGGAGCGCCTCCCCCTGTGACAACATACGGGATTTTTACTACTTTTTGCATGAACTTCCAACTATAGCCCTGCGTGGCCTTATTTGTTTTAACACACTTTGGGGGTACTTTAGACCTTTTATTATGACTAAGTGAAGCCTATAAATACTTCAGTTAGCCTCATCAAACATTAGCTTACCTTGGAATCTTATGAATGAAGAATAGAGTAGCTTACCTTGGAATCTTATGACTAAGTGAAGCCTATAAATACTTCAGTTAGCCTCTTTTTATGAAGAAACCCTTTCTTGGTTGCTTGAATTCACTAGCGGATCCTAGTTGAGTCTTGAACCGACACTCGATCATTTTACTTGCGAGTCCCGGGTGCGACTCGAGGGTGGTTGCATAGTGTAGGTCCTTCTAGACGCCGGTTCGAGGGTATCTCGGGGCAAGTTCCCCGGAGTTACTTTGATCCTTGTCATCTTGGTATCTGAGCAAGGCTCGGGCTTTGTTTCTAAAAACCCCCGACCCTTGATTCTTCGTGCCTAGGTTAGTTTCTACGTTAGGATTTTGTTTGTTGTTGAAGAAAAAGAAGAAAAACACAAAAAAAATAGGAAAAGTTGAAAAACACAAAAAAAAAAAAAAATTTGATCATGGATTCTTGGTTTGTTGAACCCGTTGTGTGATTATTATTGAGGTTTGTTCCTTATTGGAAACCCGTTATTTTGGCACCCTAAACACAAGATTTGAAGTTGAAACATAAGATTTGAAAATTTGAAACCATTTGAAAATTTGAAAATTTTGAAACCCAGTTTTGAAGATGATGAACATGGTGGATTGCTTGTTTTTTATTGGGGTTTGATAAAAGTTGTTGGGGTTTGTTCTTTGTGATTGAAACAACATTGGGGTACATTTGAATTGCTAAAACAACGTGAGAATTGTTGGATTTTTGGGTGCAAAACCAAGAAAACACGAAGTGAAACTGTGCTGAAAGTTGCAGGAGGCGGAGCGCCTAGAATCTGAGGCGGACCGCCTAAAGTCTGTGACCTCTCTGGACTTTGTGAGGCGGAGCGCCTCCCCAAAGAGGCGGAGCGCCTCCTCACTGCAACATTGCTCTGGGCGGCCGCCTATTCTGCTGAGGCGGGGCACCTACTTCTGGGAGTTGTTGCTTTGGGTAGTTTTTCGTAGGATCTCTTATTTCTTTGATTGCATCGCATCTAGCTAGTACTTCTTTGAGTAATCTTTCCTACTTGAATTGTGCTAGCCCTTCTAAGCTATTAGGAAACTCAAGCCTAGACCGGAGACTAGATTTCAAAGAAGACTCGTAGTCTCTTTTGACTCAAGTCTGCACTTAAAGAGCTTATCGTTCCAATAGAGTCATATCAACTCCACTCACCCCGGAGTGCATTTGGCTTTTGAGTTCACTGATTAAGTTGAGGTTTGCTATTCAACTTAGTGAAGCTTTGGATTCAAGCTAGAGTGAAATATCCACCACAACTAAACGAGTGATCCGAGCGAAACACTTGTGAGGGAGTAAGTGAGGTTGTTTTGCTAACGTTTGTTTCTTGTGTAGATACAATGTCCACCGAAGGAGAAGATTTTGCTAAGAGTGCCCTTGCTACTATCCTTGCCAAATTAGATAGTATGATCTTGAGGATTGAGAACCTTGAGAGGGTATCAACAAGTGCCCTAGTTGAGCAAGAAACTTCTAATGTCCAATCAGAGAAGGGGACCCCGAGTGTCCAAGTTGAGAAAGGGGCCCCGAGTGCCCAAGTTGAGGTCGGAGAAGGCACAAGTAGTCCGACCTTTACCCCGGAACAAGTTGCTGAGTTACTTCATCACCAACAACGGGTAAGGGTGGATCGTGATCGAAGTGACCTATTGTTGGGCAATACCCAACGAGTGACTATTCCAATCCTTATGGGCAATCCCCAAAGGAATGCTCAACTTCCCGGACCAATCCGAAATGTTCAACCTCTTGAGCAAGTTGCACAAGCTCAAGAAGGGGAGGAGGATGATTATGGTGATGGTGGGTATGATGCTCATTATCAATTTAGGGGTCGGAATGTGGATAGGGGTCGAGGCCGAGGTCGAGGGCCATTCCATGGGTACTTTGGAGGGAATGCTAGGAGGGATCTTGGTGGATATGGGGATCACTTTGGAGGCCAACCGGAGCCTTTCCAAGGGGGTCGTGACAACAACAACAATCTTAATAGTGTGAAGCTCACTATTCCTTCTTTCAAAGGAAGTAGTGACCCGGCGGAGTACCTTGATTGGATGTTGTCTATGGAGCGTATATTTGACACCAATGATATGCTCGAAGTGAAGAAGACCAAGTATGCTATATCTTCCTTTGAATCCTTCGCTTCTACTTGGTGGGAGTCGGTGAAGAGGAATAGAAGGAGGACGGGAATGGCTATTAATCTTACTTGGGAAGAGTTGATCCGTGTGATGGATGAAAAGTACTTGACTAACCAAATACCGAGTGGAACAACAAAAGTGTCTCTATGAGTTGAAGTAAGGTTACAAATCGGTTGGGGAGTACTTCAATGAGTTTGAACAAGTCCGGATGACTCTAGACTTGGATGAGGAAGATAATGAGACGGCCATGATCTGTTTCAAAGGGGGCTTAAACCGAGACATAGCTTCACTCTCAAAGATCACTACAAGCTATGTGAAGATGCGGTTGAAGCCGAGAAGTAGCTCAAAGAGGAGAAATCCCTTCGCTACAAGAGTAATACTACTACTCCATTGAGCAAGCCAAATGAGTGGAAGGCTCCTACAACGAATGCCAAATTCCCAAATGCAAGTGGTGCAAGTGCTAGCAAGGATGTGAAGAAGCCTTATGAGAAGGCTACACAACATGTGGGAGGTAACCCTCGAACTCACTTGACTAATCCAATCTCTGCTTCTACTGAATGCTTCAAGTGTAAGGGTTATGGCCATATCTCCAAAGATTGCCCTACCCGGAAAACTATGGTTCTTGTGGGTGACTTGGTCTATGAAAAAGATAGTGACCCCGAGGAAGAAGAGGGAGTAGAGGATGATGAGGAGGGTGATGATGGGGAGGATGCCATGGAGGAAGATGATGATGCCCATGCCTTCCTTGTTGTGAGGAGGAGTTTAGGAGCCATGTTTGTGGAGGATGTTGAGACTCTACAAAGGGAGAACCTCTTCCATTCTAAATGCCGAGTCATGGGTCTCCTTTGTTCTATGATCATTGATTCGGGGAGTTGTGCCAATGTCATTAGCCAAACACTAGTTGCCCAATTGAAAATACCCACCCTAAAACACCCAAATCCTTACCGTTTGCAATGGCTTAGTGAGTGTGGTGAGTTGAAGGTGGTCAAACAATGTATGATCAAGTTCAAGATTGGGAACTATGTGGATGAACACATGTTCGATGTTGTGCCTATGCAAGCATGCCACCTTCTCTTTGGAAGGCCTTGGCAATTTGATCGACGTGTGGTTCATGATGGCCATGCCAACACATATACGGTTAAGCGTGAGGGGAAAAAGTTCGTGCTCCAACCCTTAACTCCCAAACAAGTGAGCGATGATTACAAGCGGATGAGGTAGTTAAGAGAAGCGGCAAAGGCTAAGTCGGTTGTTGAGACTAGCCCTTTGTCCAAAAGCTTGGTGGCAATCCCACCATCTTCAACCGGTAGCATATGTGCCATGATGCAACCGGGCGAGGTCCTAAGGAGAAATGATGGCAACAAACTACTCATATGCCTAGTGCACAAAGGTATGATTCTAACCTCCGATATTGATTTTTCTACAAACCCTTTGCCTAGTGTGTTTGAGAATGTTTTGAAGGATTTTGGTGACATGTTCCCGGATGAGATGCCGGATGGATTACCTCCTTTGAGGGGTATTGAGCACCAAATCGACTTTGTCCCGGGATCTCAAATCCCAAACAAGCCGGCTTATAGGAGCACTCCGGAGGACATAAGAGAATTGCAAAAACAAGTTGATGAATTGCTCACTAAAGGCTTGGTGAGGGAAAGCTTGAGTCCTTGTGCTGTACCCGTGATCCTTGTTCCCAAAAAGGATGGCACTTGGAGAATGTGTGTTGATTGTCGGGCCGTGAACAAAATAATGGTAAAGTACCGTCATCCCATTCCCCGACTTGATGATATGTTCCATGAATTAAGTGGTTCATGTGTTTTTAGCAAAATAGACCTTAGGTCCGGTTACCATCAAATCCGGATGAAACCCGGAGATGAATGGAAAACCGCATTCAAGACCAAGTTTGGTCTATATGAATGGTTGGTGATGCCCTTTGGGCTCTCCAATGCACCTAGTACTTTCATGAGGCTAATGAACCATGTTCTAAAGCCATTCATCAACAAGTTTGTGGTCGTCTACTTTGACGATATATTGATCTATAGTAAATCAATAGACGACCATTTTGATCACCTTAGGCAAGTGCTTGAAGTGTTGAGAGCCGAAAAGCTCTATGCTAATTTTAAAAAGTGTGACTTTGGTGTTGAGAAGGTAGTCTTTCTTGGGTTTGTTGTGAGTGCCCAAGGAGTGGAGGTGGATGAGTCTAAGGTAGAGGCCATACGTGATTGGCCTACTCCTACTACCGTGACTCAAGTGAGGAGCTTTCATGGTCTTGCTAGTTTTTATAGACGCTTTGTGAAAGACTTTAGCTCCATTGCCGCTCCACTAACCGAATTGGTGAAGGACAAACCTTTTATTTGGGGAGAGCCTCAAGAGAAGGTCTTCCAAGAATTGAAAAGTAGGTTGAGTACCGCCCCTCTATTGCAATTGCCCGACTTCGGAAAGGCATTTGAGGTTGAGTGTGATGCCTCGGGGGTAGGAATTGGTGGTGTTTTAATGCAAGATGGGAAACCCATCGCCTACTTTAGTGAGAAATTGAAGGGTGCATCTTTGAACTACTCTACTTATGACAAAGAGATGTACGCCTTGGTGAGAGCTCTTGCTCATTGGCAACATTACCTTTGGCCTTGAGAGTTTGTGATCAAGAGTGGCCATGAGTCACTCAAGCATCTTAGAGGCCAAGAGAAATTGAACAAGCGTCATGCCAAGTGGGTAGAGTTCATTGAGTCTTTTCCCTATGTTATCCAATACAAGAAAGGGAAAGGCAATGTTGTGGCGGATGCACTTTCTTGGAAGTTTTCTCTAGCCACCACCCTAGCCTCCAAGCTCATGGGTTTTGAGAGCATTAAGTTGATGTATGCTCATGACCCTAAGCTAAAGAGCATTCATGAAGCTCTTGAAAAGGGAGAAAGGGTTGAAAAATACCAATGGGTTAATGGATATATCTTTAAAAATGGTAAAGTGTGTGTTCCCGAGTCCTCTTGGAGGGAATTGTTGATTCATGAGGCTCATTGTGGAGGCTTGATGGGACACTTTGGGAGGAACAAAAGCTTGACCATTCTCATGGAGCAATTCCATTGGCCAAAGATGGGGGTTCAAGTTGAGAAGCTTTGCAAAAATTGCCTTGAGTGCAAGCATGCTAAATCTAAAGCTAACTCCCATGGTTTGTATATTCCTCTCCCCGTGCCTACTAGTCCGTGGGTTGATATATCAATGGATTTTGTGATGGGCTTGCCCGATCTGGGGGGGCCATGATAGCATTTATGTTGTCGTGGATAGGTTCTCCAAAATGTCTAACTTCATTCCATGTAAGAAGTGTGATGATGCACAACATGTTGCCTCTTTGTTCATTGATAATGTTTTAAAGTTGCATGGTGTGTCTCAAACCATTGTAAGTGATACGGACACCAAGTTCCTAAGCCACTTTAAAGGAGTTTGTGGGGTGCTCTTGGCACCAAGCTCTTGTTTTCTACGTCCCACCACCCACAAACGGATGGGCAAACCGAGGTGGTAAACCGGACTTTGGGTGCTCTTCTTAGGGCCATGACCCGAGGTAAGGCCGGGACGTGGGTTGATAAATTGCCTCTTATGGAGTTTGCCTATAATCGTACTTTTAGCTTGATTGGCATGACTCCTTTTGAATGTGTGTATGGTTTTAACCCCTTGATTCCCCTTGATCTAACCTGTTTGCCAAGGGAAATGGTTGCTAATTTTGAAGGGAAAAGCCGAGAAAAGGCTATGATTGAGCTCCATGCCAAAGCCAAGAAGAACTTGGAGGAAGCCTATGCCAAGGATGCTTCCAAGAAGAACAAGGGAAGGAAGAAGCTTGAGCTCAAAAAGGGAGATTGGGTGTGGGTGCACTTCCACAAAGAAAGGTTTCCAAACCATAGGAAAGGGAAGTTGGCACCCCGTGGAAATGGGTCTTTTCAAGTGCTCTCCAAGATCAACAAAAACGCCTATGTGATTGATCTACCCGGTAAGCACAATGTGTCAAATACTTTTAATGTGACTGACTTGACTCCTTTTGATGTAGGGGATGGTGATGCCGGAGAGGAGGAAGCCATGGTTTCGAGGACGAAACCTTCCCAAGAAGGGGAGGATGATGCGGGGCATATGACCTCAAGGCCATTCACTAGAAGTCAAGCTAAGTTGATTCAAGACACCCATCTTCACTTGACTTGTTGGGACATGGAAGGAGGCTCCGAGAGTAGCTCGAAGATCATGCTTTTGAGCAACATGGATGGAGGACCACTTGGGCTCCAAGGGGATCCACCCCAAGCTCATTTTGAGCCTCTTGCGCAAGCTCCAGGATGAGGCGGAGCGCCTCACAGATGAGGCGGAGCGCCTACCAAAATCCAGAGAGTTGATCAGGAAAAGGCGGAGCACCTCAGCATGGAGGCGGAGCGCCTCCCCTTGTGACAGCATGCGGGATTTTTACTACTTTTTGCATGAACTTCCAACTATAGCCCTGCGTGGCCTTATTTGTTTTAACCAACCTTGGGGGTAATTTAGACCTTTTATTATGACTAAGTGAAGCCTATAAATACTTCACTTAGCCTCATCAAACATTAGCTTACCTTGGAATCTTATGAATGAAGAATAGAGTTTATCTCTTTTTATGAAGAAACCCTTTCTTGGTTGCTTGAATTCACTAGCGGATCCTAGTTGAGTCTTGAACCGATACCCGATCATTCTTCTTTCGAGTCCCGGGTGCGACTCGAGGGTGGTTGCATAGTGTAGGTTCTTCTAGACGCCGATTCGAGGGTATCTCGGGACAAGTTCCCCGGGGTTACTTCGAAGGGAGTTCGAGAAGTGTCTTGCTCTCCTATCGTTCTTTGTTTTGTCGTATTGATCATTATTTTATATATATATATATATATATATATATATATATATATATATATATATATATATATATATATATATATATATATATATATATATATAAGTAAATATTTTTATTTTCTTTATATTTTTATCCGACCCTACAATAATAGCCATTTTAAAAGGGGCATTTGACAACTAATGTCAAAATGCCCTTGGCTACCATCCCTTAACATAACAATTCTCCTTTTGTCCCTACGATTTAGAATTGTTATGTATTTTGGGAATTCAAAAATTATATATTTTTCCTTGTCTTGAAAACAGACTAGAATTTTATTTTTGCAGAAATGATCCTTATTTAATTCGATTAAGCCCTTTGAAAGATAGTATTGTAATTGAGGATAAATTTTCAAAAATAGGCTGACAATTAGTCATAATGTCCTTTTAATGTTTACCTTAGTCTTCTGGCCTTATTTTTTTAGTAGTTTAGATATTTTATGTTCAACTTGCACTATTAGCATCCATTACAACTTGCACTTGGAAATTACTTTAAATCTTTTACGTGCATTTCAGCTTATTTGCATAACTAGTCTAAATTTTTAAAGAGTTGAAATCCGGTCGGGAATAACTTTTTATGGGACTCAGAAAGTATCTAACCTCTTCCTTCAAGTCACAAAAACTTCTTACCTAGAATCTCCACTAGTATGACTCCCGGGGTTAATTTATACCCTTAGACACTTTAGGTGATCTAATACGCCTTAGAAAAATTTATTAGGTGGAGACTCCAACACTTGTTTCAAAACGAGTCACCTTGTAAAACCCGACCATTGAACTAAACCGAGTTCGGAAAAGGGATGCGACAAAATGGCGACTCCGCTGGGGATATTTAAGGTAACCACAAATTATTTTGAAATTTGGGATATTTTACTTTATTTATTATTGTTTTTGTTGTTGTTGTTACTATTATTATTATTAATATTATTATTATTATTATTATTATTATTATTATTATTATTATTATTATTATTATTATTATTATTATTATTATTATTATTATCATCATCATCATCATCATCATCATCATTCGGGACTATCTTTTTTTGTTATATTTTTTTTGTTGTAGTTGTAATATCTTTCTGGATTTTGTATAACTATTATGCATTTTATTTGACATTTCTCCTCATCAATGTTCACCTCATGCGACATATTGTAAGAAAAAAAAAGTGGCTGCCGTTCTCACTCCTACAAAGCACCCTTCGAGAAAGTTTTGGGATAGGTCGAGTTTGTGGTACAACCGATGGTCCCAAAACTTTTTCACTTCCAAATTGTCTGTTTGGAAGAATCTTGTCTAAACCAATTCTTAGTGGAGACGATAGGAAAATCATGCATCATGATACCATGCAAGTCGACTTGTTTTCAAGTCTAAATAGGATAACTTGTTCAACAATTCGAACGGATTTTTTTTCAACCTAAAAGAGCGTTTGGACATGATTATGTGCATTTTAAAAAAATAAACATGTATTGGCCATATTTTTCTTAAAAATGGGAGAAGGGTATTTTTTCTAACTTTCTATTTATATGTAGGTCTTCATGGCTCAAAAGTATCCAAGGTTTGGGATGGTTATGGGTGGTCCTCCTTTGCTGGCACGATAGTGGAGCAATTTGGGAGATCATGGTCGTCTATGGGTTCACCAATACTTGGGATATCTACCTTTGTTGATGGAAGTAGAACCATATCGTGGAGTTATCGAGGCGGTGGGTGACGTTTTGGGACAAGCAAAGAAATGTTTTTAGGTTCAGTGGCGCAGAATTGAAAACATTGTTAGAAGAAATAGGTGGTTTTATAAAACATTCAGGAATGATTAAAGAAAAGCGTACGTGGCAAGAAACGACAATCAGCATCCCAAAATTTCCTATTTTGAGTGACTTTCACAAGTTGCTTGGCCTGCTGGAAATGATGCAGTGGAATTCATACAAAAGGGTGATATAGCTTTGTCTTTTTTGTATGAGAAGTTTGGTCCTAATAATGCCTTTAATCAAAAGCGTGATGATTTCACTTTCTATGATGGTTGGCATAAAAGGAAGATTTTTGCTTTCGTAGTCAGTTTTTTAGGGATTATGGTGTTTTCTGAAAGTTCAAAGCATTATATTGGTGTGAGATTGATCAAGGTAGTGGAAGCTGTGATGAATGGGGTTGACGAACGAGAATGCACTTTGGTACTGATAAGAATCAAATGCGGAAAAAGTAAAAGATAGGAACGAGACGTAACTCGATCACTAATCTCAAGTAGCAACGGAGAACCCGTTCCGTTACACCCCAAGAGAAGACCAAGAACACCTACTCTAGGCAACTACCCTCGAGCCAACTAGGACTCGCAAGTAGAATGGTCGGGGCGGGGTCGTTGTCCAACTAGAATCCACTAGAAGCACAGAAATCCCAAAGAAACGTTGGGTTTTCATAAACCCAAAGAGATCCCTCTCTTTACAATGTTAATTGATCATTCAAAATAGACTAAGGAATAAAATAAGTTATCTAGCTATTTATAGAGGTTTCTAGGCATTAAGTAAAAGGTCTATAATGCCCACTAGCTAGGCTTTAAGCTAAAAGACCATGCAAGGTCAAAATAGTAACTTTACACTTAAAATCCCGTGCTTCAGCAAATCGGGCGGAGCGCCCAAAAAGTTGGTCAGCGGAGGGGGATTGGCGGACCGCCTGGGGGCTGGGCGGAGCGCCTGAGCCAAGTGTATCTTAGGCGGGGCGCCTGCTTTTCCTAGGTGGAGCTCCTGGCTGCCTGTGGGGTGGAGCACCGGTGCTCCATCGCCTAAACATGCTTGACTCATCTCCGAAGCTCTTGCCCTTGCATCCTTTGCCTCTTCCAAGCTTGATACATGTTGGAAAGGTGTCTTGGCTTGATTTGGGTCTCATCATCCTCCCCTTCTTGAGAAGATTTCATCCTCGAAATCAATGCATTCACATACATGGCATCATCTCTTCGGGGTGCCCAATTGGTGCAACCAAACCCGAAGGAAATGCTAAACACGAAACGCGGAAGAAATGACAAGAAAAGTAAAGATAGAAGCAAGACAAATCTTGCTTCGATTCAAAACAACAGTGAGGAACCTGTCTCAATGCTCGATTGAAAGGAAATCAAGACGCACCTATACTATGCAACAATCCTCAAGAAAGACTCGCTTCTTGCAAATTGAATGATCAAGAACAAATTGTTCAAACGAATCACACCGGTTGACACAAATTCTTTAAAAGCCCACGTCGGGGTTCGACTCCATCGGAGACTCACAATAGCACTTGCTATGTTTTTCATATACTCTAAAAACTTGATCCTTTACAATGAAATGAAGTAAAGTATTTATAGGCTAAGCTAAGGGCAGAATAGTAAATAGTCACAAGTGACTAATAAAAACAAGCCACGCAGGGCTAAACTAAAGTGTGTGTTCGGCAGCCTTGACTTCGGTGCATGTTTGCTGTCTCGAACTCATTGTCCTCGGACGCTCACTTGTCTTCGAGTTCATTGTCCTCGGTCACTTTGCCTTCGGGCTCAAATCTGAAGATAACGCCTTCGGTTCTTGAGCCCGGCCACTCAGCTTTGGAGCAGATGCTTTCCTTCGGGCATGCTAAGTGAATGTGCACGTCGTGCAGCAGCTTGGCTTGGCTTCGTGTCATCGGTCTCCTCGGTGGATCGAACACTTGATCAGCACGTGTTCGGGCTGCATCATCCTCCCCTTCTTGAGAAGATTTCGTCCTCGAAATCGAGCCCTCCTCGTCCTCCGAAGTTTGACCTTCAACACAAGGAACTAAGTCAGCAACATTAAAGGTGTTGGACAAGTTATACTCACCAGGGAGGTCGATCACGTAAGCATTGTTGTTGATCTTGGTCAACACTAGAAATGGACCATCCCCTCAAGGAGCCAACTTTCCTTTTCTTTGGTTCGGGAAGCGTTCCTTTCGAAAGTGAACCCAAACCCAATCTCCCTTCCTTAATTCCAGCTTTTTACGCCACTTGTTTTTCTTTAAAGCAACCTTTGCGTAGGCTTCCTCGAGGTTCTTCTTCACCCTTTCATGCAATTTGGTCAAAGCAGCTGCTCGTAGAGTACCTTCAAAATCAAGAACAAAATCTCGAGGCAATGGGGTTAAATCAAGTGGAATCAAAGGATTAAAGCCATACACACATTCAAACGGGGTCATATTTATCATTCTATGCACCGTTCGATTGTATGCAAACTCCATCATGGGCAAACAATCAGCCCAGTTTCCAACCTTGCCTTTGGTCATTGCTCGAAGCAAAGATCCCAAGGTTCGGTTAACTACCTCGGTCTGTCCATCGGTCTGAGGATGGTGAGACGTTAAGAATAGTAACTTGGTGCCGAGGGCACCCCACAAACACTTCCAAAAATGACTCAAGAATTTTGGGTCTCGATCACTCATAATAGTATGAGGTACACCATGCAATTTCATCACATTAGAAACAAACAATGTAGCTACATACTGTGCATCATCACACTTTTTGCAAGGAATAAAGTGAGCCATTTTTGAAAAACGATCAACCACAACAAAGATGCTATCATTTCCTACCCCCGACCTCGGTAACCCCAAGACAAAGTCCATGGATATATCAACCCAAGGTCGATCAGGCACAGGCAACGGCGTATACAAACCATGAGGGTTGGACTTCGATTTAGCTTTATTGCAAACGAGGCAAGCGTTGCAAAGCTTTTCCACATCTCGTCGCATTTTGGGCAGATGGAACTGCTCGGTCAAGATACCAAGAGTTTTGTCGACACCGAAGTGTCCCATCAGACCACCAGAGTGAGATTCTCGAACTAGGAGCTCTCTCCACAATGACACTAGCACACAAACCCTCTCATTCTTGAAGAGGTAGCCATCATGACATTGATATTTCTCAACCCTTCGGCCACTCAAGATTGTGTCACGAACACATTTCTGCTTGGGATCGTCTTCGTACATCGACTTGATGCTTTCAAATCCCATGAGCCTAGAGGCGAGAGTGGTCGCTAAGGAAAATTTCCTTGATAGCGCATTGGCCACAACATTGTCTTTACCCTTTTTGTAATAAATTACATAGGGAAAGCTCTCAATGAATTCAACCCACTTGGCATGTCTTCGGTTCAATTTCTCCTGTCCTCGAAGATGCTTCAAGGACTCATGATCACTTTTGATCACAAACTCTCGAGGCCATAAATAATGCTGCCAATGGGCGAGTGCTCGAACGAGGGCATACAACTCCTTGTCATACGTTGAATAGTTCAAGGTTACACCCTTAAGCTTTTCGCTAAAGTAAGCGATTGGCTTCGATTCTTGCATCAGCACTCCTCCGATCCTAACTCCAGACGCATCACACTCGACTTCGAATGCTTTGCCGAAGTCAGGGAGTTGTAACAACGGGGCAGAGCAAAGCCTCCGTTTCAACTCTTGGAAAGCCCTTTCTTGGGACTCTCCCCAAACAAATGGATGGTCTTTCTTAACCAGCTCGGTTAAAGGAGCTGCCACGGTGCTAAAGTCACGAACAAACCTTCGGTAAAAGCTAGCTAAGCCATGGAATCTACGAACTCCAGACGCATCAAAAGCCATGGCTTCGACTTTCGACTCGTCGACTTCAACACCACTAGCACTGACAACGAACCCAAGAAAGACTACACGTTCGACACAAATGGCACATTTCTTGAAGTTAGCGTATAACTTCTCTTCTCTTAGCTTATCCAGCACTAGTCTTGGGTGTTCAACATGTTCATCTACAGATTTACTATAAACAAGTATGTCATCAGTTGCATGAATGTTCTCGGTGCATTGCATAAGC
The DNA here is from genome assembly GCA_037355625.1 of Petunia x hybrida. Classification (NCBI taxonomy): domain Eukaryota; kingdom Viridiplantae; phylum Streptophyta; class Magnoliopsida; order Solanales; family Solanaceae; genus Petunia; species Petunia x hybrida. The sequence goes on from JBBBVM010000037.1 coordinate 1,616,139, forward strand.
CAAAAGGCATCACCAACCATTCATAGAGACCGAATTTTGTCTTGAATGCGGTTTTCCACTCGTCTCCTGGTTTCATTCGGATTTGGTGGTAACCGGACATGAGGTCTATCTTCGTAAAGCATGAAGAACCACTTAACTCATCTAGCATGTCATCTAATCGAGGAATAGGATGACGATACTTTACCGTTATTTTGTTGACTGCCCGACAATCAACACACATTCGCCATGTTCCATCTTTCTTTGGGACAAGTATAACAGGAACGGCGCAAGGACTCAAGCTCTCTCGAACAAGACCCTTGTTCAACAACTCATCAACCTGCCTTTGGAGCTCTTTGGTGTCTTCGGGATTACACCGGTATGCAGGTATGTTGGGGATTCGTGACCCCGGTACGAAGTCAATTTGGTGCTCGATTCCTCTCAACGGAGGTAATCCACCTGGCATTTCCTTGGGAAACATGTCTCCGAAGTCCTGCAAAACACATTGTACAGCACTAGGCAAAGGGTTATCATTAGAAAAATCATCATTAAAGTTTAGAAAGATACCCTTGTGCACGAGGCAAATCATCATATGACCGTTGTCATTGCCTCGTAGAAACTCACCCGGTTGTATGATTGCACAGATTCCTTTTACTTCGGGCAGTGAGTTTGTCTCTTCGGCCCCCAATTTTGCTCCCATCGGAAGCTTAGCTTTGGCCGCTTCTTTCAATTCTTTCATCCGTTTATAATCCTCGGTGACTTGTTTTGGAGATAAGGGTTTGATTATGAAACTCTTCCCTTCGAGCCTTACAGTGTAAGTGTTGGATCTCCCATTGTGAATGACCGACCGGTCATGCTACCACGGTCGTCCCAATAGCAAATGACAAACTTGCATCGACACCACATCGAATATCATTTCATCTTGATATTCTCCAATTCTAAACTTGATCCATACTTGCTTGACAACCCTCAATTCTCCACACTCATTCAGCCATTGCAATTTGTAATGGTGGGGATGTTTCAAAGTAGTGAATCCCATTTGTGAAACCAAAGTTTGGCTCACCACATTTGCACAACTACCAGAATCAATGATCATCGAACACAACTTTCCCCTCACTCGACATCAGGCATGAAAGAGGCTTTCTCTTTGGTTGTCCTCTTCTTCAAGAGTCATGCAGCTCAAATTCCTTCGAACCACAAGAAACATTTCCGGATGATCAGCTTCGGTAGCTTCACGATCATCATCACCTTCAGCTCGGTCAGCCTCCTCGATAAATTCCTCCTCGGTGTCACTCGCTTGCTCATGAACGGTTCTATAGTGTGGGTGCATCATGATCAATTCTTATGTGTGTGCAACACTTAATGTCCATAATAAGCCTAAGGAATGCATTCCTACTCAAGAATTCACAATGTCATACAATTTTTATCATTGAGGCTTTTTTACAAACACTTGGTGTGCACATTTTGAAACTATCAATTTCAATGAGTTTAGGAATGTGCCAACCCTCCCAAATTATTGGGAGATCTCTTTTTACAAGTCACAAGCTATCTATCTAGCACAATGAACAATTTAAGCACAACAAGAGTGAAATTTATGCATAAACTTGTAACTAGCTAAGAAACCTTCCATGAACAAGAATGAGTTCAACTTACATGTTATTAAGAGAGAAAAGTAGGAAATTTACTTACGTGAATGTGTTAGAGTGGATTGCAACAAGATTTGGAATAATTCCAAGTGTTAGAGGTGAATTGGTGAGTGTTTAGAGAGTAATTAGATTGAAAATAGTGAAGAAATAAGTATAGAAATCGGGTATAAGGGGTTGGGGGAAACCGGGTCACGGGTCAAGACCCGTTTGACGCGAAAAACTAAAAAAAAATTTGGCCGGGCGCCTTAAGCACCGCGGCACGGCTCCATCGCTGACAGATTTTTGAGTGTTCTGTTTGCCTCGGCGCGTTGGGAGGCGAGGGACGCACGCGCCAGGCCTATTTTTTCAGCGTGCATTTTCCGCGTTGGGAGGCGCGGGGAACTCCCAAACGCGCCCGAACACATTTTTTTGCACCAATTTTCGATTCCAAGTGCGAACCCAAGCGCGGGACATGTTTCGAGACATCCCGTACCCCTCAATGCATTAATTTCACCTTGTTTAGCTCACCCGATTCCTGCAAAAACGATACACAAAAACAACAAACTACGTGACACTATAAAACAAAAAAATACGAAACTATTATAGTACAAGCTCGGGTTGCCTCCCGAGAAGCGCCTTATTTAACGTTGTGGCACTACGGGTATTAATCAGGGGTCCCTCAAAGTAATGGAAGTGCGGTGATTCACCGCACCTCCCCAATAACGTTTCACCCTTTGACCATTAACCAAGAATGTATTCTCAGAATCCGGGGCTCTCAATTCAACCGCTCCATGTGCGGTAACACGAACAACTTCAAAAGGCCCTGACCATCTCGACTTCAACTTGGCCGGGAATAATTTCAACCTCGAGTTGAACAACAATACCAGCTGCCCGGGCTCAAAAGTACGACACTCAATGTGCTTATCATGCCATTTCTTTGTCCGTTCCTTATATAATTTCGCATTTTCATACGCATGGAACCGGAACTCTTCAAGCTCATGCAATTGGAGCATCCTCTTCTCACCTGCTAAGGCCATATCAAGGTTGAGCTTTTGAATTGCCCAATACGCCTTATGCTCTAGTTCAACCGGCAAGTGACAGGCCTTACCATAAACAAGCCTATATGGAGAGGTTTCAATAGGTATTTTAAATGCAGTTCGATAGGCCCAGAGAGCATCATCTAACTTCATAGCCCAATCCTTCCTCGAGGCATTCACAGTCTTCTCGAGGGTTTGCTTGATCTCTCTATTAGACACTTCCACTTGGCCACTAGTTTGGGGGTGATAAGCAGCAGCCACCTTGTGGCGAACCCCATACTTAGCTAACAATTTATTGAACAACCGGTTACAAAAATGCGTACCTTCATCACTGATTATAGCCCGCGGTGTCCCAAAACGAGTGAAAATATTCTTCTTCACGAACTTCACCACCACACTCGCATCATTTGTTGGAAGTGCAATAGCCTCCACCCATTTAGACACATAATCAACTGCTACGAGGATGTATTTATGGCCCATAGAAGGTGGGAATGGACCCATAAAATCAATTCCCAACAATCAAACAGCTCAATCTCCAAGATATTGTTCAAAGGCATCTCGTGACGCCTAGTAATAGTACCCGTTCTTTGGCAACGATCACATTGCTTCACTAATGCATGAGCATCTTTAAATAAAGCAGGCCAAAAGAAACCAGACTGATGTACCTTTGCAGCTGTTCGATCTCCACCAAGGTGGCCACCATAAGGAGAGGAATGGCAGCTCTGTAGAATCGGCTCTACTTCTTCCCTTGGAATGCATCTCCTAACTAGTTGATCAATGCCTATCTTGTACAAATAGGGCTCATCCCACACATATAATCTGCTCTCATGAAGGAGTTTACGCTTTTGCTCAGCAGTCGCCCCAGGGGGATACACATTACTCACAAGTAAATTCACCATGTCAGCATACCATGGCACCTCAGCTGCATCTAGAGCAAAAAGTTGCTAATCAGGGAATACCTCTTTAATCTCGGGCCCTTCATCTACATGATCTCTATTCTCCAGCCTTGACAAATGATCAGCAACTTGATTCTCAGTCCCCTTGCGATCTCGAATTTCAACATCAAACTCTTGCAATAGGAGAACCCATCTAATGAGTCTAGGCTTGGACTCCTTCTTTTCAAACAAATACCGGATTGCGGCATGATCAGTGTAGACAACAACACGAGTGCCAACAAAATAAGATCTGAATTTATCAAAAGCATAAACTACGGCTAGCAACTCCTTCTCAGTGGTGGTATAATTAGACTGGGCTGTATCAAGCGTCTTGCTTGCATAATAGATGGAGTGAAAGATTCTTCCAATTCTTTGGCCTAGAATAGCCCCAATAGCATTATCACTCGCATCTCACATCAATTCAAACGGCAAAGACCAGTCAGGAGCAATGATGATTGGTGCGGTCACCAACCTTTTCTTCAACTCCTCAAATGCCTTGAGACAAGCATCATTAAACACAAATTTGACATCCTTCTCTAACAATTTGCACAAGGGAGTGGAAATTTTGGAGAAGTCCTTTATGAAACGTCTATAGAACCTTGCATGTCCCAAGAAACTACGCACCCCCTTAACAGAGATAGGTGGTGGTAATTTCTCAATAGCTTCAATCTTCGCTTTGTCAACCTCAATCCATTGCTTTGACACCTTGTGCCCAAGTACTATGCCTTCTTGAACCATAAAGTGACATTTTTCCCAATTCAGCACCAGATTTGTTTCTTCACAACGGTTCAGCACAGCATCAAGATTTTTCAAACATTCATCAAAAGAGTCACCAACCACTGAGAAATCATCCATAAATACCTCCATAAATTTTTCCACCATGTCAGTGAAAATAGCCATCATGCACCGCTGAAAAGTCCTCGGGGCATTACACAACCCAAATGGCATCCTCCTAAATACATAGGTGCCGTATGGACAAGTAAAATTAGTCTTCTCTTGGTCTTCAGGGGCTATCACAATTTGATTGTAGCCCGAATACCCATCCAAGAAACAGTAATACTCATGCCCTGCAAGTCTATCCAGCATCTGATCAATAAAAGGGAGTGGGAAGTGATCTTTCCTGGTGGCCTTGTTCAGCTTCCTATAATCAATGCAAATTCGCCACCCTGTAACTGTTCTTGTAGGAATCAACTAATTATGCTCATTCTTCACCACGGTCATGCCCCCTTCTTTGGAACACATTGCATTGGAGTCACCCACTTGCTGTCGGAGATAGGAAAAATAATACCAGCATCCAGCCACTTGATAACTTCTTTCTTCACCACCTCCTTCATAATTGGATTTAGCCTCCTCTGCTGCTCTATGGATGGCTTATGATCTTCCTCCAAGAGAATTTTATGCATGCAGAAAGAAGGACTAATCCCTCTAATATCAGCAATAGTCCAGCCAATAGCTCTCTTGCGCTCTCGCAATACCCGCAACACCTTCTCAACCTGCACATCAGATAACAAAGAAGAAAGGATCACGGGCAAAGTATTACCTTCACCCAAATAAGCATAACGTAAATGCTCGGGTAAAGGTTTGAGCTTAAGATTAGGAGCTCTCTCAATAGACGGTTTAGCAGGAGTTAAGGTCAACGGTCTATCAAGCTCCTCAAATTTATTCCACCCTGGGATGAATCTACTCTCCATATTAAGAACCTCCAAATACTCTTCAATATCATCATCCTTCAGGATATCATCATCATCACATAAGAGTGCCCTTTCTAAAGAATCAACATGAGAAGCCAAGAATGACCTCTCATCAGCAGTCAACTCATCATCTACCACTTTTACCATGGACAACTGATAAGAATCAAACGCGGAAAAATAAAAAGGATAAGAACGAGACGTATCTCGATCACAAGTCTCAAGTAGCAACGGAGAACTTGTTCCGTTACACCCCGAGAGGAGGTCAAGAACACCTACGCTAGCCAACTACCCTCGAGCTAACGTGAGCACGCAAGTAGAATGGTCGGGGGGGATTGGAATTCATCTAGATCCGCTAGAGGAAGAACAAGTCCCAAATTCAAGGTTTGTCATTCAATAAGAGTTCAACTCTTCAACACAAGTGTTTGTTTTCATCAAAGGTAAGCTAATGAAAATAATAAGACAACTAGCTATTTATAGGTGTTTTTAGACACCATATGAAAGGTCTAATATGCCCACACTTAGGCTTAGGAACATAGGACCAAGATTGGGGCGGAGCGCCCGGCCAAATGATCAGTGGGGTGGCCTAGGCGGGGCGCTTGGGATTTGGGCGGAGCGCCCAGGCCTAGGTTTGCCCAGGCGGAGCGCCTGGCTCCTTCAGGAGGGGCGCCCAGGCCTAAGCCTCTTCAGGCGGGGCGCCTGGTTCTTCAGGCGGGGCGCTGGACTTCTCCCCTTGCACTTTAAGCACTCGGAACGGCTTCCAATCGCTTCCCTCTTCTAGGCCCTTCCTCATCAAGTGTAGGTGTACTCCTTGGATGTCCTTAGCTTGGCTCCGAGTGAAGGGTCTTGTGGGGGTTTGGGTCTTATCATCATCCCCTTCTTGAGAGGATTTCGTCCTCGAAATTGGAGCTTCATTCACGACCTCTTCATCATCATTCACGACCTCTGCATTACCTACATCCAAAGGAACCAAGTCACAAACATTCAAAGTATTAGAAACTTGATACTCACTTGGCAAGTCGACCACATAGGCATTGTTGTTTATCTTGGAAAGCACTTGGAATGGGCCATCTCCACGGGGTGCCAACTTCCCTTTTCTAAGGTTTGGGAACCTTTCATTCCGGAAGTGCACCCACACATAGTCAACCTTCTTGAGTTCCACCTTCTTGCGTCCCTTGTTTTTCTTAGAGGCTACCTTTGCATAGGCTTCCTCCAAGTTCTTCTTCGTCTTAGCATGTACCTCCATCAAAGCCTTGGCTCTAGCTTTACCTTCAAAATTAACAACCATTTCCCTTGGCAAAGGGGTTAGATCAAGGGGAATCAAGGGGTTAAATCCATAGACACACTCGAATGGAGTCATGCCTATCATGCTATGCAATGTGCGATTGTAGGCAAACTCCATAAGAGGTAGACGATCAATCCAAGTCCCGGCCTTACCTCGTGTCATGGCTCTAAGAAGAGCACCCAAGGTTCGGTTTACCACTTCCATTTGCCCATCGGTTTGTGGGTGGTGGGACGTGGAGAACAAGAGCTTGGTGCCTAAAGCACCCCATAAACACCTCCAAAAATGACATAGGAACTTAGTGTCCCTATCACTCACTATGGTTTGAGGCACACCATGCAACTTTAAAACATTTTCAATAAACAAAGTTGCAACATGTTGTGCATCATCACATTTCTTGCATGGAATGAAATGAGCCATTTTGGAGAACCTATCCACAACAACATAAATGCTATCATGGCCCCCTCTAGTCCTTGGTAATCCCATCACAAAATCCATTGAGATATCCAACCATGGGCTAGTAGGTACGGGGAGAGGGGTATACAACCCATGGGGGTGGGCTTTGGATTTAGCACGCTTGCACTCAAGGCAATTGTTGCAAAACTTTTCCACTTGCACCCCATATTTGGCCAATGAAATTGTTCTTTAAGAATAGCCAAAGTCTTTCTTGTGCCAAAATGTCCCATGAGTCCCCTGCAATGTGCCTCATGCACAAGCAACTCCCTCCAAGAGGACTCCGGTATGCACACCCTACCATTTTTGAAGATATATCCATTAACCCATTGGTATTTATCAACTCTCTCCCCTTTCTCTAGAGTGTCATGGACACTCTTTAGCTTTGGATCATGAGCATACATCAATTTAATGCTCTCAAAACCCATGAGCTTAGAGGTGAGAGTGGTGGCTAGAGCAAACTTTCTCGAAAGCGCATCCGCCACAACATTATCCTTCCCTTTCTTGTATTGGATCACATAGGGAAAGGACTCAATGAATTCAATCCACTTGGCATGTCTCTTATTGAGCTTCTCTTGGCCTCTCAAATGCTTGAGTGACTCATGGTCACTCTTGATTACAAACTCACGAGGCCAAAGATAGTGTTGCCAATGGGCAAGGGCTCTCACAAGGGCATACAACTCCTTGTCATATGTAGAATAGTTCAAGGAGGCCCCTTTCAATTTCTCACTAAAGTAGGCGATGGGTTTGCTATCTTGCATTAGAACACCACCAATTCCCACCCCCGAGGCATCACATTCAACCTCAAATGCCTTTCCGAAGTTGGGAAATTGCAATAGAGGGGCGGTACTCAACCTACTTTTCAACTCATGGAAGGCCTTCTCTTGAGGCTCTCCCCAAACAAAAGGTTGGTCTTTCTTCACCAATTCGGTGAGTGGAGCGGCGATGGAGCTAAAGTCTTTCACAAATCGCCGATAAAAGCTAGCAAGACCATGAAAGCTCCTCACTTGAGTCACGGTAGTAGGAGTAGGCCAATCACGTATGGCCTCTACCTTAGACTCATCCACCTCTACTCCTTGCGCACTCACAACAAACCCAAGGAAGACTACCTTCTCAACACCAAAGGCACACTTTTTAAAATTAGCATAGAGCTTTTCGGCTCTCAACTTTTCAAGCACTTGCCTAAGTGATCAACATGGTCGTCTATTGATTTACTATGATCAATATATCGTCAAAATAGACGACCACAAACTTGTTGATGAATGGCTTTAGAACATGGTTCATTAGCCTCATAAAGGTGCTAGGTGCATTGGAGAGCCCAAAGGGCATCACCAACCATTCATAGAGACCAAATTTGGTCTTGAATGCGGTTTTCCATTCATCACCCGGTTTCATCCGGATTTGATGGTAGCCGGACCTAAGGTCAATTTTTCTAAACACACATGAACCACTCAATTCATCTAACATATCATCAAGTCGGGGAATAGGATGACGGTACTTTACCGTTATTTTGTTCACGGCCCGACAATCAACGCACATTCTCCAAGTGCCGTCCTTTTTGGGAACAAGGATCATGGGTACGGCACAAGGACTCAAGCTCTCCCTCACCAAGCCCTTAGTGAGCAATTCGTCAACTTGCCTTTGCAATTCTCTTGTATCTTCCGGATTGCTCCTATAAGCCGTCTTGTTTGGGATTTGAGATCCCGGGACAAAGTCTATTTGATGTTCAATACCCCTCAAAGGAGGTAATCCATCCGGCATCTCATCCGGGAACATGTCCCCAAAATCCTTCAAGACATTCTCAAACACACTAGGCAAAGGGTTAGAAGAAAAATCACAATTAGAGTTTAGGATCATACCTTTGTGCACTAGGCATAGGAGAAACTTGGTGCCATCATTTCCTTTTAAGATCTCGCCCGGTTGCATCATGGCACAAATGCCACCGGTAGAAGAAGAAGGTGGGATTGCCACCATGCTTTTGGACAAAGGGCTAGTCTCAATGATTGACTTTGCCTTTGCCACCTCCCTCAACTCCTTCATTCTATTGTAGTCATCACTCACTTGTTTGGGAGTTAGGGGCTTCAACACAAATTTCCTTCCTTCATGTTGGAGCGCATAAGTGTTGACACGCCCATCATGAACCGCTTGTCGATCAAATTGCCAAGGCCTTCCAAAGAGAAGGTGGCAAGCTTGCATGGGCACAACGTCGAACAAGTGTTCATCAACATAATTACCCATTTTGAACTTGATCATTGCTTGCTTCACTACCTTTAGCTCCCCACATTCACTAAGCCATTGCAATCGATATGGCTTGGGATGCTTCACGGTAGGCAACTTCAATTGGGTTATAAGAAATTGACTCACAACATAAGCACAACTCCCGGAGTCAATGATCATAGAGCATACAACACCCTTAACACGACACCTAGCATGGAAAAGGTTTTCCCTTTGCAAGGTTTCACCATCCTCCACAATCATAGCTCCTAGGCTCCTCCTCACTACTAGGAAAGTATGAGGTTCCTCATCCTCCACCGTGTCATCTAGATCATCCTCCTCTACTCCCTCATCTCCCTCTACACCCTCATCATCCTCCGGTTCACTCTCTTGTTCATATGCATTTTCACCAACAAGAACCATGGTCCTCTTCGTAGGACACTCCCTAGCAAAGTGTCCATACCCCTTGCATTTGTGACATTGAATGGAAGAAGAAGTAGGAGTATTCAATTGAGTCTTAGAATTACCTCCCACATTGGGTGTGTACTTCTCAAACGGCTTCTACACATCTTTGCTAGCACTTGCTCCACTAGGGCCACTTGCACTTGTGAATTTTGCATTGGGAGTAGGATTTTTCCAATCCTTTGACTTGTTCATGGAAGTAGAAGTGTTGCTCTTGTAACGGTTGGACTTCTCTTTCTCAAGCCATTGCTCGGCTTGGATAGCGGCATCAAGAACTTCTTGAAGTCAAAGATAAGCATGCATCTCAATTGTGAAGCTATGCCATAGCTCAAACCATTCATGAAACGGATCACGGCTTGCTCTTCATCTTCGGTGTCCATATCTAAGGCCATTCGAGTTCTTTCAAACTCATCAAAATATTCATGCACCGTTTTGACACCTTGCTTCGACTCATAAAGTTTCTTGAGTTGCTCTTGCCGATATCTAGGAGTGATGTACTTGATACTCATGATACCCTTCAAGTCATTCCAACCCACAATCACGGGAACCCCCGCTCTCCTCCTTGATCTCTTGATGGATTCCCACCAAGTAGATGCATAGGATTCAAAGGATGAAATAGCATAGGTACCTTTCTTCTCATCGGTCATCTCATTTGTGTCAAACAATCTTTCCATGTGTAGCACCCATTCAATATAAGCCGCCGGATCACAATTCCCTTTAAAGGTTGGGAGATTAAGCTTCACACTATTGATGTTGGTGTTGTCACGACCCCCACGGAAAGGCTCCGGTTGGCCCCCATAGTGATCTTCATTCACACCATACTCCCTCCTCGCATTTCCTCCAACATAACCTATAGGTGGTCCTCGACCTCGGCCCCTACCTCTATCCACATTTCGACCCCAATTCATACCTCGCCTTGGTTGAAAGTGATCATCAAACCCATACATATCATCACCATAATCGGCTTCCTCCCCTTCTTGGGCTTCATCGGCTTGCTCAAGAGGTTGCACATTTCGGATGGGCCTTGGTAGTGGAATGTTTCTTGGGGGGTTATCCAAGATACGGGGAATGCCCGTTCGTTGGGTATTGCCCAACACTTGATCAAGTCTCTCTCGCTCCTCCTTTGCCCGTTGTTGATTGAGCAATTCAATGACATGGCTAACTTGCTCCGGAGTAAAGTTAGGAGTACTTGAGACTTCAACCGGGACACTCGGGGTCCCTTTCTCGACTTGGACACTCGGGGTCCCTTTCTCCGAGGGGACGTTAGAAGTCCCTTGCTCAACTAGAGCACTAGAGTTCACCCGCTCGAGGCTTTCAATCCTCAAGTGCATACTATCCAATTTGGCGAGGATAGTAGCAAGGGCACTCTTCGCAAAATCATCTCCTTCGGAAGACATTGTACCTACACAAGTAACAAACGTTAGAAAACAACCTCACACACTCCCTCACTTGAGATCACTCGGCTCTCTCGTATAGTGACGGTGGGTATTTCACTCGACTTGTGGTTCCAAAGCTTCACGTAGATGAATAGCAATTCCTCAACTCAACCAAACTATTCACGAGTCAAGCACACTCCGGGGTGAGTGGAGTTAATAGGACTCAATGAAAGCTAGGCACTTTGAATTGAGGACTAGAACAAAAAGGAACTACGAGTCTTCTTTGGATTTCTACTCTCCAATTATGGCACGAATCACCTAAAGCAATGAAGGATTAGTGTTAATTAAGTAGAAAGATTACTTAGATCAACACTAATTAGAGGTTAGGCAACAAAGAAACAAGCAATCCTAGAAGAAACTACCCAAATGCAACCCTCTAGTGTTTCAGGCGGAGCGCCCAAAAATTGATCAGTTGGGTTGGGCAGGCGGGGCGCCTGGGAACTAGGCGGAGCGCCTGGAGCAAGGGCAATTCAGGCGGGGCACCCAAAGGTCTAGGCGGAGCGCCTGGACGAAGAACACCTGGGATTTCAACAACGTGTTCTTCGATTTCAACCCAACTTTTTGGTCGATTCCAACGTGTTCTTCCCAAATTCGAAGTACCCGAAGTTGTATTTTGGTATAACCACCAAACCCCAATGATTTTCACACCCAACCAAGCAACAAACAAGGCATAATCATGATTCAAGTTTCAAGTTGGGTTTCTTCAATTTTTCAAAAGGGTCAAAAAAGGTGGGTTTCGATTCTTCAAACTCAACGTTATACAGCTCCGATTCACACCAAATTTGTTGCAAATGGTTCGTTTTTCAAAGTAGATCAATCCCCGGTATTCAAATCCAAACCCCACAATCACACAACTCAAATTCGAGCAAATTCCTCAAGAACAAGGGTTTGGTAGGGTTTAAGGAAAATTGGGGTTTCAATTTTTCAAACTTCACAAATCCAAGTAAATTTGGTACCCAAGCAACGGGAATTCAATCACAATCAAGAATCCATAACACCCATATCAAGAATCATAAACACCAAAAAGTTATGCCAATTTTTGAATGTTTGAATTTTTCAATTTTTTTGTAATTTTGTTTTTCCCAATAACTTCAACAACAAGAAAACTAAAAGAAGATACTAGGCACGAAGAATCAAGGGTCGGGGTTCGTAGGAACGATACCCGGACCTTGCTCTGATACCAAACTGATAAGAATCAAACACGGAAAAATAAAAAGGATAAGAACGAGATGTATCTCGATCACAAGTCTCAAGTAGCAACGGAGAACTTGTTCCGTTACACCCCGAGAGGAGGTCAAGAACACCTACGCTAGGCAACTACCCTCGAGCTAACGTGAGCACGCAAGTAGAATGGTCGGGGGGAATTGGAATTCATCTAGATCCGCTAGAGGAAGAACAAGTCCCAAATTCAAGGTTTGTCATTCAATAAGAGTTCAACTCTTCAACACAAGTGTTTGTTTTCATCAAAGGTAAGCTAATGAAAATAATAAGACAACTAGCTATTTATAGGTGTTTTTAGACACCATATGAAAGGTCTAATATGCCCACACTTAGGCTTAGGAACATAGGACCACGTAGGGTCAAAATAGTCTTAACATAGCTAGGAATCACGTCCTTCAGCATTCCGGGCGGAGCGCCCAAGATTGGGGCGGAGCGCCCGGCCAAATGACCAGTGGGGTGGCCTAGGTGGGGCGCCTGGGATTTGGGCGGAGCGCCCAGGCCGAGGTTTGCCCAGGCGGAGCGCCTGGCTCCTTCAGGCGGGGCGCCCAGGCCTAAGCCTCTTCAGGCGGGGCGCCTGGTTCTTCAGGCGGGGCGCCCAAGGCGCTGGACTTCTCCCCTTGCACTTTAAGCACTCGGAACGGCTTCCAATCGCTTCCCTCTTCTAGGCCCTTCCTCATCAAGTGTAGGTGTACTCCTTGGATGTCCTTAGCTTGGCTCCGACTGAAGGTTCTTGTGGGGGTTTGGTTCTTATCAACAACTCTTCATAATGAGAAGGAAGCTGGGTAGCTCTGAACACATTAAACACAGCTTCTTCCCCATTTACCTTCATGATCATCTTTCCAGCTCTGACACTAATAACAGCATCAGCAGTAGCCATAAATCCTCTTCCCAATATGAGAGGAGCCTCAGGGTCAGCTTCATAATCAAGAATAATGAAATCAACAGGTAATATAAACTGACCCACTTGTACAAGCACATCCTCAATAATCCCCTCGGGGCATATCAATGATCTATCAGCCAGCTGCAGAGTCACAGTAGTGGGTCGTGGTTCACCCAGGCCTAGCTTCCTGAAAACTGAAGAAGGCATTAAATTCACACTAGCACCCAAATCACATAAAGCTCGACCAACCTCATGTTCCCTAATTTTCAAGGGAATAGTAAAACTGCCAGGATCCTTCAATTTCTGAGGAAGCTTGCTTCTAACTCTGGAACTACACTCCTCAGTGAGTGCAACTGTCTCAAACTCAGTCAGTCTTCTCTTGTTAGCAACAATATCCTTGATGTATTTAGCATATTTGGGAACATCCCGCAAGGCTCCACCAAAGGAATATTTACCTGAATCTGACTCAATATCTCCAAGAATTTCTTGCATGCTGCATCAACTTTCTGCTTCTGAAGTCTCTGAGGGAAAGGTGGTGGTGGTCTCACAATAGCTGACTCGGGCTGCATTGCTATCACTGTCTCTGCTTCTTTCTCCACTTCCCTATAAGCATTGGGCTCTAACTCACCAACAGACTTCTTTGGCTTTGGGGGAACTTCTTCAAGAGCTCTTCTATTCCTCAAAGTGAGTGCTTGCACAAATTCTTTAGGATTCTTCTCTGTATCACTCGGTAAAGCACCCCGAGGTCTATTATTATGGGCTCCAGCAAGCTGCCCCAATTGTCTCTCAAGCTCTTTCTGCGCACTGCTCAAATCTTTAATTGTTTGTGCCTGAGATGCTGAATCATCCATGAGCTTTTGCTGCCCTGCAAGAAGTTTCCTAAGCATATCCTCCACTGCATTAGACTGTTGTGGCTGAGTCGGTGACTGTGACCCCTGCTGTGGTGCATTGCCTTGATTAATTTGGGGTCTCTCATTACCCTGAAGCTGCTCACGGTTATCCCTCCAAGAAAAATTTGGGTGATTACGCCAACCCGTGTTATAGCTGTTACCATATTGATTGCGATTCTGACCCTGTGACCTGTTCTAATTACCCACATAATAAACTGACTCTGGGTTAGATGGACAGACTTCAGTACTATGATCCTCTCCACAAACCTCACAAAAGACTTGAAGTTGTTGCACTGGAGCTAATGGTGGTTTTGCTTGAAGAGTCAGCTTGCTAATCTGATTAGAAATAGCATCCATTCTCGCTCTTAGCTCTGAAAGTGCATCCAATTGAAGTATCCCAGCAGCTTTCTGCGTATTAGCCCTGCTAACACCTTTAAATTGTGTCGTAGCTCTGCCATCACCCTGCCAATCAGGATTGCTCTGCGAAAACTTGTCAAGTAAATCATAAATCTGCTCAAAATTTAAGGCCAGCACTTGGCCTCCAGCAGCAGCATCAACCACAATCTTAGTGTGTTGGTTCAACCCCTCAACAAAAGTGTGTGCAATAACCTCATTAGATTGGTTGTGATGTGGACAATCTCTCAATAGAGCTTTGAATCTCTCCCAGACTGAATACAAGGATTCTCCGTCTAACTAACTGAAAGACATAATTTCGCTCCTCAGCCGGGCTGTCCTGGCAGACGGATAAAACTTAGCCAAGAATTTCTTAGCCAAATCCTCCCAAGTAGTGATAGACCCAGGCTTCTCAGCCTTTAACCACTTCCTTGCTGTCCCAATCAGTGAAAATGGGAACAAAGTCAAACGAACATAATCAGTAGGCACACCCGATGGTGTATAAGTATCACTGATCTCCAGAAAGTTCTGAATGTGTTGCTGGGGATCCTCATGAAGTAATCCAGCATATTGCCCCGTCACATGCAGCAACTGAATCATGCCGGGCTTGATCTCAAAGTCCCCGGTAATAGCGGCCTTCATAATACTTGACGCTACTCCTCCCAGACTAGGAAGAGCAACATCTCGCACTGCTACTGCTTGTTCTTCTGCCATTTCAATGGGTAAAGAAGCAGGTACGATTGCTAGTGCTTCTCGATCTCTTGCTTCTCTTCGCAACCTTCTCAAGGTTCTTTTAGGCTCGGGATCAAAAGGTACGAGTGGTTCGTCCTCTTTATTCCTTTGCATGCAAAACCTGTTGCCTGAAACAGCACAAGAAACTCAACAAAAAATTAAACCTGAATAGAAATGAAGTAATCGTTCAAAAAGAAATTAGTCTATAATTAGTCCCCGGCAACGGCGCCAAAAACTTGTTGCTCCCAACGCAAACGCAAGTATACACGGTCGACAAGTAATAAAGTGATAAATCGAGTATCGTTCCCACGAGGACTAAGCAGAGTAATACTTAACAAACAATTTCTAACAAACTACTCAAGGATCTTTTTCTTTGATTGTAAGAGTTTTTATAGCTTAAAAAAAACAGTAATTAAAGTGCTAGAAGTGTAGTCGAGCAATGGTGCAATACTTTGGTTGTTAACAATATTAAGAGGACGGTCCAGGGTCAGAGTTACGAACAATCCAGTTGATGTATCCAATTGATTCCAGTTCTTAAATCCCGGGTTACTAACTGACAGAGTAAATGTAACTGTGAAAACCTTTCAGTTCTTCACAGTCTATGCAAGCTACTTCAATCCTGATATGTCTATGGGTTAAATCACATGCACGCATTAACGAATCATGTCATGAGTTAAACTAGGCAAGCAAGTATATGTCTATCCTACTCGCAAATTGGTTCCGATGCCCGGGTTCACAAACTAGTTCTATTATTTCTTATTGATGCCGGATAAATTGGCCTAAACGACAATCATCAAGAACCTAGCTTGAAGAGCACAAGGAACGCAAGTCAAGGGCTCCGGAAACGTCTTGAAGATCATGCATTGGAGCGCCGAGGAAGGAGGAGCACATAGGCACCAAAGGAGAGGCTCGGGGGACACATTTTGAGCCATTTCAAGAACTCCCAGGAAGGGGCAGACCGCCTCTTTGGAAGGGCGGACCGCCCACTTGATGAAGCCTCTCTGGACCTACACTGGGCGGACCGCCCCTATGCAATAGGCGGACCGCCTACTTCATTGTGGTGGGGCGCCTACTCCTGAGGTGGGGCGCCTGTTTGGCCTACACTGCAACTAGGCGGGGCGCCTCTTTTGGCTAGGCGGGGCGCCTACTTACGGGCCATTTGAAGACTTGTTTTTGTGGTGTAATTCCTATTCTAGCCCTAGGTGCTTTTATTACACTAACTTGTCTTATGGGCTTTTAGTCATTTCACATTTGTGTATGGGAAAACTATATAAGCTTCCCTTAGCCATTTCACTCATTAGTTAGCTTTGAACATAGAATTTGAGAAGAGAGAATTAAGAGAAGGCCGAGCCTTTCTTGTTGAAGCCCGAGGCTTCATGTATCTTGTACGACTTGGAACCTATGGAGATTCATCACTAGTGTGAAATTCCTTGTAAGGTTTGAGTTTCCCTTCTCCCTTTTGAATTCAATCAACGTATGTGAGTTGAATTCAATTCTTTCTTCTACTTTCTTGCCTTCCTAGTCTCGATTTCTTGTTATCCTTTACTTGCTTCCGCTCGTTTATCCTTTAGTTAGCTTCCGCGTATTTTCCATTGCATCAGTTGGTATCAGAGCACGGATCGGGTGTTGTTCTTACAAACCCTCGTTCCTTGTTCGTAGTATCCTTATCTTTGTTATTGTTGTGTTTGTTCTTGAAAATTTGAAGAAAAACAAAAAAATTGAAAAACTTGAAAATTGAACAAAACTTGGTGGAACTTGTTGGATCGGAACACCCATACATTAAAAATCATTGGGGTTTGTTCCTTGTTGTATTCCCGTTCTTTTGGTACCAAAATTACCAGATTTGGTGGTGTATTCCAAAATTTGAAGAATTCAAATCTCCAAAATTTTCAAAAGCCCTAGATTTTTGCTCAAGAATCAAAATTGATTTGTTGTTGATTGATTGGGGTTAAAATCTATTGGGGATTGTTTAGAATCATCAAATACATCTTTGGGTATCATTAGAATCGAAAACGAGTCGAAAACGTTGGATTTTGAGTGCTAAACGAGCCAAAAACCCGTTTTCGGACTGTGCTGAAATTGCCAGTAGGCGGGGCGCCCAAATAGTAGGCGGTCCGCCCATTTTGTTGTTGCTCTCTGTATTTTGAGTAGGCGGGGCGCCCACTTTACAGAGGCGGACCGCCCACTCCTGGGGTGGCTCCGTTTGGCTTCGTTTCGTGTGTTTTTGTGTCCCGTTTGCTTCCGTACCTCTTGGTTAGTGTTTCTAGGGTAATTGGCCTACTCAATTGACACTAATCCTTTAGCGTATTAGGGTAATCGTGCGTAGAGGAGATTAGAAATCAAAGAAGATTCGTAGAACTTTCTTTGGCCTCAAGTGCGCACTTTAAATAACCGTCCGTCCATAGAGTCTCATTAATTCCATTCCGAACTTTAACTTGGACATGCTAGTTGTGATTTCCTTGGTTCCCAAGTTGATAAGGCCTCGCTCTTGAGTGTACATATATTGAGTGATACACGTGAGGGAGTGACTTTTGGGAGGTTTTGTGCTTTGGTATTGCAACAATGTCGGATGTTGATTGTGGAGACTATGGCTCATGTGGGGATGATGCGAGTTGCTATGACTCGTATGGTGATGATGGAGACTATGGTTCCTACGGTGAGGATGATGGCCATTACTATGATGATGGAAACCATGGCTCCTATGGAGATGAAGCGGTTCACTATGACGATCGTGAGATTGATGATGCGTATGAGGCTTGTGATGAAGAATGTGATGATGCCTATGCTTCTAGTCAAGAAATCGAAGATGGTGACGCTTCAAGGTATGATGACCCTACTTACTCTTCTTGTGAAGAATTTGATATTGATGGTAGTGACATAGATAGAGTTGATGATGATGTTGAACATATGGGTTATTCTTATGCATCTTCTCTTAGTGTTGCTAACGGTGTACAAGGGAGTAGTAGAGGACCTTCCATTAGTATGGGAGGTGGTGGTGGTTGTTCCATGGGAAAGAAGAAGCTTGCATCTTCTAGGTACGCTAAGCGGCCTAATGCTTCTAATTTCCATATGGAGGATGGTTTGGGAGATGGTGTTGCTTTTGCTACAAAGGGGTTGTATGCCGAGAGGGGCGTGGATGGTTGTAGTAGGAGTAATACTATGGGCTATGGAACCAAGGCGAGAGGCACTTATGGGTTCCATGGCGAGGTTCCTTCCTTGACTTCCAACAACATTGTTAATGTTGGGAGAGTGACGGGAAGTGGAGGTTGTTCTAGTGGTATCGCCACAAGTGGAGGAATAAGGAAGACTCAAGTTGTCGGAGTTGACACTTGTGGGCATTCAAGTTCTCACTTGGGTGCCAATCTACAACACTTGGGTAGATGTAGGTTCGTTGTTGAGGTAGATGGTATTGGAGGATACTTGCTCAAAATTGGTGGTACCGATGCCAATTGTATTAGCACCTCTTTGGTTGATAGGCTTAGGATACCATGCCATAAGCTAGCGCATCCTTATGAGTATGATGGAGTGTGGGTTTCTAAGGAGGCTCGGGTACTCATATCTCATGGGAGTTATAGATGCTATGTGTGGTGTGACGTGTATCCCATGCGTCATGTTGATGTGTGGATGGGTGAGCCGTGGTTGGAAGGGAAGAGGGTGCAATATAGTGTGGTGAAGGGTGCGTATCTTGTGGGCGTAGGGCAAAGAGTTTATGACTTTGTGCCTTACCGGGCGAAGAGCCAAGTGCCTACTAGTGCACCTTCTATGGCAATGCAATGGAGCAAGGAGCAAGTACTTCATTCCATGGTTGAAAAGGTGCAAACGAGAAGTCCTACAATTACAAGAAGTGGTGGGACAAGTGCTAGAAAAGAGTTGGCAATTGTCAACAAGGTGAACCAACTACAAATTGCAAAACCAAGTGGTTCACCAATGAAGAAGAAGGAGACATCAAGTGATGAGTCTCCAAGTCCTAGATTCCGGGTTGATGTAAAAAGTCCGCCTACTCCGGCTATGGGTATTCTTGGGCCTCGTCCCAATTCACCCGAATTTGAGAGACAAAAGATAGAGAGGAGTAAGGGAGCGACCGGTGACAACTCTCGAGTGGAAAAAGGAGAGATTGTGATGAGTGATGTGAGTGGGTTGTCACCACCCGAATCTACACCCGACCTTGGAAAAAAAATGAGGGAAAAGAAAGAGGGGAAAAGAAAAATTGAGAGTGAGGACACCCCTTATTCTAACCTTAACCCTTTATCTTTTTCTTCTATGTGCTTGAATTCTTTTGTAGGGATTCTTGGAGGCAAACCGATGGAGCCTCAACCATGTTCCAAAATGGGAAGACAAGGTGAAGGAGATGCCGAATGTGAGCTACAAGGTGGAGATATTCATGACACTTCAACGGTATGTGTTCGTTCTTCCCTCCTTGAGCATGATACTTCCTTGTCTTGTGATGTTGTTAGTGAAAACTCTAGGCTAGTTGATGATTTGCATGCCTATAATGTGTTTGCAACTAGCGTAGAGCCTTTGGGTCAACTTTTGTGTGAAAGCGAACCACTAGTTGAGAGGGTTGAAAAGCCACATCATGATGTGAGCTCGGTTTTTATTGAACCTCTCTTTAGTGAAAATGTTGAAGTTGACCTTATTTGTGGACCTTGTTATGACACCCCACCCATGTTTGATAAAGGAGAAGATGAATTGCATGATTATCCTATTCTTCCCTTTGATTGTTTATTTGGTAGTGGTGGTTTCTTGTGTCGTAGTGAGGAAGGTCGTAACCTTGAGGAGTCTCTTGAGAATGAGATAGATCGACTTGTGTTCGATGGCTCCTCAAGTTTAGATGTGGCCTCTAGTTTGAGAACTTCACCTTTGCTTGCTAATGAACTTGAGAAGTGTGCCTATACTAATCCTTTGTATGAGGGCAACTTCAATGAAAATGGTGAATTGTATCAAACTAGAGTAGGGTGTGAGTTTGGACCTCCATGGATTGGAATGCCTAACTCTATGGATAACCCATTGTTTGAGACCTCCCTTGGGAGTTTGTCTAGTGACGAGGGTTGTCTTGGAGGAGTATTTGGAGGTGAGGAGGTACCTCTCGGTGTGTGTAAGGGTGCTTCTAAGAAGGGGAGTGGATTATTTGATGTTAGTTGTGAGTTGAACTATTTCACTTACTCCATCCCATATGTTGAGCACACCTTGAGTGTTAAACATGCCAAAGCCGATGTGTCGCATTGTGATAAACTTGATTTGAAGGCTTGGTATGTTGATGGTAAGCTTAGGGGCCATAGGACATTTGATTGCTATATGTTGTGTGACTTTGATCTCTTTGCTTGTTTTGAAATTGGGTGCTTGTTCTTGTCGAGCCAAGACCTTGTTGTCTCTTTTGGGGACATACGCTTTTTAATTGGCATTGATGCTTGGCTTTATCACAAGAGTGTGTTTTCAACACTACTTGCACTAATTTCTTGTTAAGCTAACCTACTTGTGAAGTAGGAAATTTTGGTTGTGCTTGCTTTGATTGTAGGTTTGATGGTTTGATTTCGAGGACGAAATCCTTTCAAGAAGGGGAGGATGATGCCGGATAAATTGGCCTAAACGACAATCATCAAGAACCTAGCTTGAAGAGCACAAGGAACGCAAGTCAAGGGCTCCGGAAACGTCTTGAAGATCATGCATTGGAGCGCCGAGGAAGGAGGAGCACATAGGCACCAAAGGAGAGGCTCGGGGGACACATTTTGAGCCATTTCAAGAACTCCCAGGAAGGGGCGGACCGCCTCTTTGGAAGGGCGGACCGCCCACTTGATGAAGCCTCTCTGGACCTACACTGGGCGGACCGCCCCTATGCAATAGGCGGACCGCCTACTTCATTGTGGTGGGGCGCCTACTCCTGAGGTGGGGCGCCTGTTTGGCCTACACTGCAACTAGGCGGGGCGCCTCTTTTGGCTAGGCGGGGCGCCTACTTACGGGCCATTTGAAGACTTGTTTTTGTGGTGTAATTCCTATTCTAGCCCTAGGTGCTTTTATTACACTAACTTGTCTTATGGGCTTTTAGTCATTTCACATTTGTGTATGGGAAAACTATATAAGCTTCCCTTAGCCATTTCACTCATTAGTTAGCTTTGAACATAGAATTTGAGAAGAGAGAATTAAGAGAAGGCCGAGCCTTTCTTGTTGAAGCCCGAGGCTTCATGTATCTTGTACGACTTGGAACCTATGGAGATTCATCACTAGTGTGAAATTCCTTGTAAGGTTTGAGTTTCCCTTCTCCCTTTTGAATTCAATCAACGTATGTGAGTTGAATTCAATTCTTTCTTCTACTTTCTTGCCTTCCTAGTCTCGATTTCTTGTTATCCTTTACTTGCTTTCGCTCGTTTATCCTTTAGTTAGCTTCCGCGTATTTTCCATTGCATCACTTATTACGTAATTAAATTCCCTCCTTCGAGTTCAATCCAAAAACCATAGATAATGTATAATTATCGAGCTCTAACAATTATACAAGTGAAATCAAGAAAGAATAAGCAACCCGTTATGGGATTCAATTAATGAGAATCAATCTTCAAACAATCAACTTTCATGTAATACTCTAACCCTAGAACGTAAAGTTTAGCCACACATATTCATAACCACAAGGCAAGATTTGGTGTAATAATGAAGTAATTGATGTAGTAGATGAAAGATTATGAATAAACCCTTGTTCAATGAGTATGTCGCTCTCAATATTGCTCCAAAGTAAGAACTCCCTTGAAAAACTAAGTAAAATACTATTTATAGTGTTTACAAACACCTAGTAATAAGTTAAAACCCAATGCTAGACGGAATAGAAGTAAAAATCCGCACAAGGGGCGCTATAACGGGCACCCCGCGCCTCGTAACGCGCCAAGACAAGTAGAACCCATCGAAATCCGGGCTCTATAGCCATGCGCCGCATGAGAAAACGCGCTGGGGCACTGGGCGCTATAACTGGCACGCCACGTGCCCTAAACGCCCAGCCATTTTTGCTTGTTCCTTGGTCCGAAATCTTGCTCGTGTCGTGCCCTCGTGTGCTCAATCCAATCCTCAATCAACTTCCAATCAATTCTTGCTCAATCAAGCTCCTAAAAGCTCCAAATGCACTGCGTAACAACCTACACACGCACGACACTAAATTAGTGTAAAACCATATTCACAAACTATAAAACGAGCGAATAACGAGCGAATAACAAGCTCAAACATGCGGAAATATTAAGGAAACCTTGGCATAAAATGCCAAACATCAGTCATGCAGCTCAAATTCCTTCGAACCACAAGAAACATTTCCGGATGATCAGCTTCGGTAGCTTCACGATCATCATCAGCTTCAGCTCGGTCAGCCTCCTCGATAAATTCCTCCTTGGTGTCACTCGCTTGCTCATGAACGGTTCCATCTTCGAGCAGAAGCATAACTTTGCGAGTTGGACACTCTTTTGCCATGTGACCATAACCTTTGCATTTGTGACACTGAATATTTGAAGCACTAGGGGAGTTGAGTTGAACTTTACCTCCCACTTCTCTTGATTGGTTAACGGTCACACCCCTTTCGACGGGTCTCTTCGGATCTCGAACAGCGTTGGCGCTTGTTTGGTTTGGACTCTTCCATTCTTTACCTCGGTTCAAGGGAATAGAAGTAGTGACTCCTCGATACCGGTTTGCCTTATCGTCCTTCACCAATTTTTCAGCTTCGGTGGCAGCATCGAACAAATCTTCCAACGTGCGATACACGTGTAGCCTCAATTGAGATGACACATCCCTAGCCAAGCCATTTTTGAATCGGATAATGGCTTGTTCTTCATCTTCTACCAGATCAAGATTCAATCGAACCTTTTCGAACTCATCATGGTACTCTTGGACTGACTTGGTCCCTTGCTTTAGCTCATAGAGCTTTTGCATTTGAGTTTGCCTGTACTTGGCATTCAAATACTTAGCATCCATTGCTCTCTTCAACTGTGGCCAAGTAATGACTTCGGGATAGGCATTCCTTCGTCTATACCTTTTATCAGCTTCCGACCATATAGATGCATACGCTTCGAACGACGCAATGGCATGGGCAGCTTTTCTCTCATCGGTCATCTCATTTGTTTCAATGATGCGCTCCATTTTAAGCTTCCATTCAAGATATTCATCCGGTCACTAGTTCCTTTAAAGGGTGGAATAGTGATCTTGACACTGCTCAAGTTTGAGTCTCGAACACCATGAACCTGTTCGGGATACTCATCATAGCGGTCATCAGCCTCACGCTCAATATGTCGTTCAACATTTGCGCCTCGACCTCGACCTCGGAAATTTCCACGACCTCGGCGAGCTTGCCTTCGTTGAGCGAATGGCGGCTCATGCTCATATTCGTCCTCGGGAAATTCTTCTTCATCAACCTCTTCGACAACGGCTCCTAGATCTCTTCGGGCCTTTGGAAGTGGTATCCTCTCTCCTCGGGGAATGCCCAAGTGTTGATAGCCAGCTTGGGGATTGCCCAAGTTTTGTTGTGCTTGGGGATTTCCCAAGTTAAGTTCTCTTCGAATTGCTTCACTCGTCAACTGATGTTGTCGAACAAGCTCAGTATACAACTCAGGTTTCATTGGAGTGGAGTTTCTAGTTCCAGCGCCGGACCTATTTATGGCCACGGACGCACTTCCTTGCTCGAGTTGAGCTGCTCGAGCACTCACTCCTCTTACTTCGGCACTGACGCCTTATATCGCAGCCATGAGATCGGCTAACGACACTTCGGGCTTCTCAATGCCTTTGCTATCGCCTCCATTCCCTGCCATGGTACCTGCACAAATCAAAGACCAATTAAATGTTAAGGTTAGAAATCACCTCACACACTCCCTCACCTTTGATGGGTGGCACTCGGGTCCACTCAATTTATGGGTTCGGTTTTTGTCAATCAACAACTTGTAGCCAATGGCTTCCTCGGTTGATCAACTTCTCTCAATTCCTTCGAATTCGACAAGTTGCAATGTCTTACTTCGGGAAGAGTGAGTTGATTTGACTCGATGGAACGGACAGCTATTTACTCTTGCGCTTCGGGAAGTCAAAGAAATTTCTACGAAGTTGGACTTCGGTCACCCACGCACGAGTTCCTATCAGCTCAAATGGGTTAGTACGACCTCGAGTAGGAAAATTACTCAAAAGATCCACTAACTAGAATTTCGGACAGAAGAAAAGTGGAATCCTAGGAGAATCTACCCTGTGATCCCCTTTGGAATCTCTTTCGAATACACCGACTTTTGTCCGTATAAGAGTGGTCCCTCCTTGGTACGGATAGGGTTTTACCTTATCCACTTCCTCTTTTCAGCCGACAAATTTTCACCTAGCGTTTTGGATATTTACACTTTACCCCCTTCTTCTTCAATGGAACAGTGAAGCTTTGCTCCGGCGTACGGACAAATTAACTTTGGTTCACTAACCACGAATTTTAACAGTCCTGGGTTGCTTCTTCCGCTCCGGTTCCAACAACGACGGAGGGAATCAATTCAAGTTCTTCGAGCTAATAACCAGCTCATTCGTGTCGTTCACTGTTACTATTTTGTAACAATTTTCTGGTGTACGGACATCGAACTCACATACAGAACTTCGAATTTAAGCACAAAACATACGCACATCACTCTAGAACCACCATTCTTCATCGGTTTTCAACCTAAACATGATGGGGTTCGAGTTCATCCACCATTAAAGCTCAAAACAGTCCAAAATTTCACCAAGAAACCCTAGTCACGAAGATGGTACGTCGGGTACAAGTTGGAATTAGGAAACAATGGTGAACAAGAATCAATGGTTGTCTAATCCAAACAACCAACAATCAAACACAATTTTTTTTTAATTTTGTTTTTTCTATTTTTTTTTTTATAAACGCTCAGCAACAACAATCATACACACGGAAGAAAGCTAAAACTGAAGACAAAAGCACGATTTCAGTGAACAGGATTTGAGGTTGTAAGGACAAACTCAAACCTTGCTCTGATACCAAGATGGTGCAAGCAAACCCGAAGGTAATGCTAAACACGAAACGCGGAAGAAATGACAAGAAAAGTAAAGATAGAAGCAAGACAAATCTTGCTTCGATTCAAAAGAACAGTGACGAACCTGTCTCAAAGCTCGATTGAAAGGAAATCAAGACGCACCTATACTATGCAACAATCCTCAAGAAAGACCCCCTTCTTGCATATTGAATGATCAAGAAGAAATTGTTCAAACGAATCACACCGGTTGACACAAATTCTTTAAAAGCCCACGTCGGGGTTCGACTCCATCGGAGACTCACAATAACACTTGCTATGTTTTTCATATACTCTAAAAACTGGATCCTTTACAATGAAATGAAGTAAAGTATTTATAGGCTAAGTTAAGGGCAGAATAATAAATAGTCACAAGTGACTAATAAAAACAAGCCACGCAGGGCTAAACTAAAGTGTGTGTTCGGCAGCCTTGACTTCGGTGCATGTTTGCTTGCTCGAACTCATTGTCCTCGGACGCTCACTTGTCTTCGAGCTCATTTTCCTCGGTCACTTTGCCTTCGGGCTCAAATCTGGAGATAACGCCTTCGGTTCTTGAGCCCGGCCTCTCAGCTTTGGAGCAGATGCTTTCCTTCGGCCAGGCTAAGTGAATGTGCACGTCGTGCAGCAGCTTGGCTTGGCTTCGTGTCATCGGTCTCCTCGGTGGATCGAACACTTGATCAACACGTGTTCGGGCTGCATCACCAATGCTCTCCTCCCTTGTAACCCTCGATCGTCACTTTGACATAGGTTTCTTCCAAGGTCTCCTTTGCTTTAACATAGAGCTTAGAACCTACAAGGAACGACAAGCAAACACAAGATTTCCTACTTTGAAAGTAGGTTAGTGCAAGAAGGGTGGAAAACACACTCTTGTGATATAACCAAGCATCAATGTTAAGAACAAATACCAAATCTCCAATGAGATCATCAAGTGCTTGGTTCAATGAGAATATGCATGCAACACAATAAGGAGCAAATAGGTCATGGGGACATGGAAAATGCAAGATCAAGCTATCAAAATCCCCTTGAACCTTAAGCTCAAGATCAACAAGCCAATCCCTCCTCAAAGTGTGATCAACATGTGGAGTGGAGTGAGTAAAATAACCCATCATGCAAGTAACATCAAGTACTCCACTCCCCTTCTTTAGAGCACACTTACTCACACCAAGGGATTCCCTTTCACCTCCCATTTCATCACTTAAGCAACTCGTCTCAAAAGACAAACTATCAAGAAAGGTATTGATAATGGCCTCTTCTTCATCATAACCCAAACAAGCAATAGTAGGGTCACTCAAAGAGTCATTTACCTCATTCAAATCCTCACACAATGGGTTGCTTAAGGGGTCAAACCCTTCACACCATGGGGTTTCTATTTGACTAACCACCCTAGTCCGATACAAGTCTTTACCACTAATGAGAATTCCTTCAAACAATGGATTAGGATAAGCATGCATCTCACTATCATGATCAAGCATAGACAAGTTATCAAGACCAGGTTCATTACTCTCACTTGAGGAGTCATCATTGACAACCTTGTCCAATTCATGCAAGTTGGACTCCTCAAGGGTACTAACATCCTCACCACAACACATAGACCCACCAAATAGAAGCATATCAACAAGGGTATGATCAACTATCTTATCTACCCCTTCATCAAAGATTGGCGGTGTGTCATAGCAAAGGTCACAATCATTGTCAACTATCATATTTACACTAGTGAGAGATTCATTGAACAATGAGCTCACATCATGATGTGGCTTAGCAAGGCTCTCAACTAATGTCACACAAGCACACACAAGTTGACTTTTAGACTCTTCACTAGTGGCATCTTCACTAGATGCAATACAAGCACCAACTAGTGTTGAGTCATCACAAGACAAATAGCTAGTAGATTCATGAAAAGGTGGAACAACACTTACATTTGTAGTTCTCCCTTGATCACTCACAAGGCTTGAAGTGTCATGTGCGACTCCTTCTTCATGAAGCTCACATTGAGAAATTTCCTCCTCTTGTGTTTCCTTCCAAGCACATGGTTGAGGCTCCAATGGCTTGTCTTCATTTGTACCTACACAAGAGCTTGCACAAGAAAAAGTAGAAGATGAAGAAGTGTTAGAACAATGGGTGCTCTCACTCTCAATTTTTCTTTCCTCATCTCTCTTCTCTCTCAATTTTACGTCATGGTCAAGTGTAGTTTGTGGTGACAATCCACTAACATCACTTCTCAATTCCTCTCTTTTTTCCTCTCTTAGATTGTCACCGGTCACTCCCTCACTTCTCTCTATCTTTTCTCTCTCATTTAAAGTGGAGTGACTCCCATTTTCATCATGTAATGGCAAGACAACAAGATTGTTTGCCTCGGGTTCAAGTACAATGGGTGACTTGGATTTAGCCGCTTCCCTCAACTCCCTCATTCGCTTGTAGTCATCCCTTACTTGCCTTGGAGTCAAAGCTATAAGCACATACTTCCTTCCATCATTCTTGACCGTATATGAATTGGTCCGGCCATCGTGCACCGCAAATCTATGATGTTGCTGTCACGACCCAACTTAGGGCCGCGACGGATGACCAACACTAAGTGTCGATCATCACTAATCCTACTGATAATATGCTAACCATTATAACTGATAAACAGAATAAGCATAAACCTAGCTGATAAGGAGTATGCAATGCCAAAAGCTGACAAGGCTAACATAAGCTGACATACATAGCATACTGACTGCACCACACAGGGACATATCTACAGGCCTCTAAGAGTGATGAACTGAATATACAAAGGACGAGATAAGGCCCCGCCATACCCAAGCTGGCTGATTGTACACATACCAAAAGATAAGTAACTCCGGGAGTAAGTGGAGTGACTCCAGTAGCTAATAGATGGCTTACTAACGTGGTCCAAGCATTGATCTATCTGCACCTGCGCAGCATGAAACGCAGCGCCCAAGAAAAGGGCGTGAGTACGATATGTACCGAGTACGATATGTACCAAGTATGTAAGGCATGAGCATATAATATATCATAGCTGAATGAAACTGTAAGGCTTGAATATAAATATGTAAATATGAGCTGGAGCATAGCAATATAGCTGGAAATCTGAAGAACGTACTAAACATGATCTGAATATAAACTGAAGTCTAGCTGAATCTGGAACTGAAGACTGAGCTGAACTATACTGATAAATAACTGTAATATGACTGATAGCTGGTTACTAGAAACTGGAACTGATAACTGTCAACTGATACTGACGCTAAGAACTGGTGGCTGATAACTGTGAACTGATACCTGGTACCGAGCTAAAACTGAACTGTTATCTGAACTGGTACCTGCTTGGTGTTATGGGCTATATCCCCCCAAATCAGGTAACTTGAACATCTGAACTAGTACCTGTCTGGCGTTATGGGCTGTATCCCCCCAAATCAGGTAACTGAAAACCGGAACTAGCCTCATGTATAATCATGCAGTGCATACTGTGGCTATATACGCGTATATAACAAACCTGGTGGGTGTTATGGGCTATATCCCCCCAGCAAGTATTATCTAGTCTCTCTGGTCAGAGTGTGTGAATGACACCCGGTCACACTAGGTGTTTCAACTACCGCCTGAACCAGAGGGGCTGTATCCCCCAGACGGGTAGTATCACACGCGACCGGACTGTGTGTCAAATGTCCAGCCTCTATGGGGGACTCGAAATCACACATAACATGATCACAATATAAGCATAAGCATGTATGAGGCATAACACATGTGGCAACAATATATATGGACTCAAAGGAATGATAAGAAAACTCTGGATGGAATTGTAGACACAACCTGAAACTTAGAATTTGTCTAACTCTTTGATTTTTATAAAAATTTCGGCAGAGTTTCCACTGAAACTGGATGATACGCAAACACAGATCCAGCACTATACTATACACGGGAATGGATACCCGGATAAACTGATAACATAAATAAATTAACTGGATAACATGATGAGAGTGGCGTAACAATTCCACGGATGTACATAATTTCTAGACAGTACCAGTGTCCTGTATTGCGTCATAGTTTTGAGGGTGCAGATAAAAGTTATAGACCTCATAGTCTTCATGAAAGTTGTAGATATATGTATTAGAATTCTGGAGATTCTTAAATCATCTTAATATCAATTTTGTATAAGGAGTTATGATCAATATACTAACAACTGTCCAAAGTTCAAAACAATTTTCCAGATTTTGTAACGTTTTGTCTTTCTGATTTGGACGTCTTTCACCTTGGATTTTAGTACCAAATTAAGTATATACAAGGTTTCCTTGGTACCATACAAGTTTCTCACAAGAAAAACTAAGTTTAAAACTAATAAAAGCTTTAAAATCTAAAAGATACATGCCTTGCCAAAAGAAAGGTTTAGCCTTACATACCTTTGATGTTTCTAGCTTCTAAACTTCGTTTCCTTTGAATTCCACACCTTCTAAAGCTTAAGCAAGCTATAAAATAGAATTTAGATACTTTACTTAGCTATGAAGTAATTCTAAAACTCAAACTATAGATGAAATTGAAGGTAGCATAATGTTACCCTAATCGCGTAGAGCGTTTTGACGCAATCCGTTTTCCGTTTCGTGTCAAAATTGATGTTCTATCTTCAAAATCATAAAAAATGGATTCAAACTGAAAAAGCTCTGTTTATTTCGTGGGTTTACTGGAAAATGTTGAAAGAGAGAGAATGATTTCTCTTTTATAATAAAAATATTTCATTTCTAGCCCTCTTTTGCGCTTATGTCCCTTTTTCTGGTCTGACTTCTGACGCTCATATCTTTTTATCTATAAGTTATATGAGCAAACCGTTAAAAGTGTTGGAAACTACACTCCAAGACCTTCAATTTGGTATATGATATGTCCCCAAAAGACTTCATATAACACATGAAATTAATTGCTGAAAAAGCTTTGTTACAAGGCAATTCCTTTGTCGGTTTTTCCGCAACTTAAATATGATTTTTCCCAAACTTTATATTCAACATATAAACATCATATATGGTCATATTATTACTTTAAACTCACTTAAATCATTCTTAACATGATATTATAATGATATACGTCAATTTAGACGTACGAGGTGTAACAATATTCCCCCGTTAGGAACATTCGTCCTCGAATGTTAAATGAAGTATGTAGAATTATTAAGCAACGATCTGTTACATACTCGAAGTAATGAAGAGATGTGTATATTTGGCCCTCATGTCATTTTCAGCTTCCCAAGTTATTTCTTCTATATTATTGCTTTAATATAGCATCTTAACTAAAGGAATGTCTTTCGTCCTTAGTCGACGAATCTGCCTCTTTAAATTGCAACTGGCACCTCCTTATTAGTCAACTGCTCTGTGATCTGTACATCCTCTACTGGTACAACTCTAGAAGGATCTCTAACACATTTTCTGAGCATGGAATACTGGATGTACCTCCTGAAGGTCTGCTTGAAGGTCTAGCTCGTAGGCTACACGCCGAACTCGCCTGATAATCTGATATGGACTAATAAATCTAGGGCTAAGCTTTCCCTTCTTTCCAAATCTCATAACGCCTTTCATAGGTGATACTTTCAGGAATACCTAATCGCCAATATGAAATTCTAAATCTCAATGTCGATTATCTGCATAGGACTTCTGTCTGCTCTGCACTGCTAATAATATTTCCCTGATCAACTTGACTTTATCAATTACTTGTTGGATTAAGTCTGGACCTATCAATTGAGACTCGCCAACCTTGAACCATCTTATAGAAAACCTGCATTTGTGCCCATACAAAGCTTCATATGGCACCATCTGTATGCTAGAATGATAGCTATTATTATATGCAAACCCTATCAACAGTAGATGATCACTCCAGCTGCCTCTAAAATCTAACACGTAAGCTCTGAGCATATTTTCTAATGTCTGAATGGTCCGCTCAGCCTGTCTGTCTGTCTATGGATGAAATACTGTACTCAGACACACCTGTGTCCCTAAACCTGTCTGGAACGATCTATAGAAATTAGCTGCAAACTGGTGCGCCCCCGTCTGAAATAATAAATACTGGAATACCATGTAGGCGCACTATCTCTCTGATATAAATTCTGGCATAATCCCCTGCTGTATAAGTAGTTCTAACAGGCAAGAAATGAGCTAATTTAGTAAGCCTGTCAACTATAACCCAAATAGAGTCACAGCTGCTCCGCGTACGGGGCAAGCCTGGAATGAAGTCCATATTTACTGTTTCCCATTTCCATAATGAAATCTCTATTTCCTATAACAAGCCACTAGGTTTTTGATGCTCGACTTTAACCTGCTGGCCGTTAGGACACTGAGCCACAAATACTGCTATGCCACGCTTCATTCCGTCCCAACAGTAAAACTGCTTAAGGTCATGATACATCTTAGTCATATCTGGGTGAATAGTGTATCTGGAATAGTGTGCCTCAGTCATAATGTGTCCACGTAAATCTGCAACATCAGGAACACAAAGTTTATCTTTATACATGAGAATCACGTCACTCATAACCCTGTATGGTGACTCTGGTTTTCTTCTGGCTATCTTTCCGTATTCAACTAGAATTGGATCCTCATACTGACGTTGTTTTATTTCTGTCACTAGGCAAGTAGTGGCTGTGTTATTAAATGCAACTTCTGCATCATCTGAATCTATTAATCTGACTCCCAAGCTGCCTAACTGGTGGAGTGCATGAGCTAAGTTTCTCTTCTGTGGCTGTAATTAAGATAAATTACCCATGGACTTATGACTAAGGGAATCAGCAACAACATTCGCTTTACCCGGATGATAAATAATATGCATGTCGTAGTCTTTCAACAACTCTAGCGACCGCCTCTGTTGTAGGTTTAGCTCCTTCTTCTTAAATATATATTGGACGCACTTGTTGTTCGTATAAATATCAACATGAATACCATACAAATAATGTCTCCAAATATTCAATGCATGAATGACTGCTGCAAGCTCTAAATTATGAGTATCGTAGTTATGCTCGTGCCTTTTCAGCTGCCTAGAAGCATAGGCAATAACTCTACCGTGCTGTATCAAAACACAACCAAGACCAATTCGAGAAGCGTCACAGTAAATGACATAGCCCTCAGATCCCTCTAGATGTGTAAGTACTGGAGCTCTTACCAACCTGTTCTTTAGTTCTTGGAACTGTGCTCGCAAGAATCAGACCACTGAAATTTAGCTATTTTCTGTGTCAATTCGGTGGAGCTGCAATGAAGGAAAAACCTTCTATGAACCTCCTGTAATAACCTTCCAAACCCAGAAAACTACGTACTTCAGTTAGCGTCGTAGGTCTAGGAAAATTCATCACAGCCTCGATCTTCTGGTCATCTACTTTAATTCCTTCTGCTGAAACTATATGGCCAAAAAAAATGCCATTGAATCTATCCAGAATTCACACTTTGAGAACTTAGCATATAATTATTGGTCCCAAAATGTATCCAATATTGTGCGTAGATGCTCTGCATGCTCTGATTCAGACTTTGAATAGATGAGAATATCATCAATAAATATAATCACAAATAAATCTAGATAAGGCCTGAATACGCTGTCCATTAGATCCATAAATACTGCAAAAGGCATTAGTGAGTCCAAACAACATCACTAAAAACTCATAATGGCTATTCCTAGTCCTGAATGCAGTCTTAGGTATATCAGATTTTCTAACTCTAACCTGATGGTAGCCTGATCGCAAATCTATATTCGAGAAGCACTTGGCACCCTGGAGCTTGTCAAACTAGACATCAATCCTGGGCAGAGAGTATTTATTCTTAATAATGACTTTATTCAGCTGTCTGTAATCTATGCACATGCGTAGAGAGCCATCTTTCTTTTTTTACAAATAGTATCGAGGCTCCCCACGGGGAAATGCTGGGTCTGATGAGGCCTTTATCTAACAAATCCTTCAATTGCTCCTTAAATTCTTTCTGTTATACAGGTGCCATCCTGAAGAACATGCCCCTGATGGCGTGCTGATGCTGAGCAAGCAACTGGTGATCTAGCTGGCTGGGCTGTACAACTGCCACCCCTAGGCGGGCAACCTTTCATGAAATAGCTTCCTCGCGACAAATATAACAAGTATCAACTCCTAACTGACATGGACCCAAGTGGCGTCTACCACAATCCGAACATCTGGGATATGTCTGACTGGCCGGTATAGAAGTACCACGACACCTTAATCTTGAAGTCAGTGATGTGTGACTAGATCTGGATTGAGGAGGTCTATCAGATCTAAAGCCACGAGACTATGTAGGTATACTAGCTGGTGGTTGTCTAAGACTCTGCTATCTACTCGCTCCAGACGTCTCTCCAAACGAACCAGAAAATCTGCCCCTCTTGTCTAGCACTTTAGCCCTGTCGGCTCTCTATTTCTGCTTCCTCTCCTCAAGTAACAAAACAAATGCCTGAATGTTATGTTCATACATGACTGCATAGCAACTGTCATACGCTCGTTCACTAGGTGTGGAGCTAGTCCCACTATATACCTGTGAATTCTATCCTCCATACTCACTACCACCGTAGGGCAAACCATGCTAAAAAACTAAAGCAATAATTATACTCTTCTACACTCAATGATGCCGGGCAAATTGGCCTAAACGACAACCATCAAGAACCAAACTTGGAGAGCACAAAGGTTGCAAGTCAAGGCCTTCGGATGAGGGTTCGAGAGTGATTTGAAGCCATGGACTTGAGCACGTTTGAGGGAGGACCGACTACGGACCAAGGGGGAACACTTAGAGTCCATTTTGAGCCGTAACCATGCCTCCCAGGAAGAGGCGGAGCGCCTCCCCAAAGAGGCGGACCGCCTAGCAAAGGTCCAGAGAGCAACACAGCAAGAGGCGGCCGCCCAAGACACTAGGCGGACCGCCCCTCACTGAAGGGTCCTGAGGCGGAGCGCCTCCCCCTCTGAGGCGGAGCGCCTCCCCCTGTTAGCCTTGACGGGATTTTGTGTAACTTTCCTATTTTGCCCTTAAGTGGCTTGTATTGTTATAACCCACTTTGGGGGTGTTTTAGACATTTCATTAAGTGTAAGGGAAGACTATAAATACCTTCCTTAGGTCATTTAGTTCATTAGTTTTGGATTGTATGAACATTTGAGAAGAGAGAATTAGAGAAGAGGCCGAGCCCTTCTAGTCCGAAGCCCGAGGCTTCATGTATCTCGTTAACTTGGAACCTATGGCGATCGACACCTAGTTTGATTCCATTGTAAGGTTCGAGTTTCATTTCTCCCTTTTTGGATTATTAATTCATGTCTTGAATTCATTAATCCGTTCTTTCTTCTCGTTTCTTGACTCCCCAATCCTTGTTTCCCCGATATCTTTGATATCATCTATCTTGTGTTTTATCGCTTCCGCATTGTACGTATCGTGTTTAGCTTCCGCTAGTTTTTCCCTGCATCAGTTGGTATCAGAGCACGGCTAGGCTTCGTTCTTACGAATCCTCGGTCTTGTTCTTATTGTTGTCGTGTTTATGTTTTTGTTCTTGAAGATTTGAAGAAAAAAAAAACAAAAAAATTGAAAAAGTTGAAAAGTTGAAAAAATTTAGTAGATCGGGTTGGATTTGATTCCCCAAGCGTTTAAATGTATTGGGGATTGTTCTATATTGTTAACCCGTTGATTTGATACCCTCATAACATGTTTTGGTGTTACGGATTGAAAATCGAAAATCTTGAAATCCCAAATTCTTGAAAACTTTGAAAATTTTGCTTCAAAACTTGAATCAATCTTGTTGTTGGTTGTTTGAAGTTAAAAACTATTGGGGATTGTTTATCATAGTTGAATACACCATTGGGTATCATTGGAATTGAGTAACGGGTTGAAATCGTTGGATTTTTGGGTGCGAAACGAGCCAAAACGCGTTTCGCAAAGTTGCAGGAAATTGCCCTAGGCGGAGCGCCTCCATTTTGAGGCGGAGCGCCTCCCTCTGGGCTGCCCTCTGGATTTTCCTGAGGCGGAGCGCCTCTTTCCTGAGGCGGAGCGCCTCTTCCTGAAGGGTTTTCCCGGGTAGTTTTTTGCCTAGGTTTCCAATGTTAATCGCCCACGGGCTTCTTGGTTAGTGTTTCTAAGGTAATTGGCCTACTTGAAAGACACTAATCCTTTAGCGTATTAGGGTATTCGTGCGTAGAGGAGACTAGAATTCAAAGAAGAGTCGTAGATTCTCTTTTGGCCTCAAGTGCGCACTTAAAATAACCGTCCGTCCATTGAGTCTCATTAACTCCATTCCGAACTTTA
The DNA here is from genome assembly GCA_037355625.1 of Petunia x hybrida. NCBI lineage: Eukaryota > Viridiplantae > Streptophyta > Magnoliopsida > Solanales > Solanaceae > Petunia > Petunia x hybrida. The sequence goes on from JBBBVM010000037.1 coordinate 1,651,590, forward strand.
ACTTGGACATGCTAGTTGTGATCACCTTGGTTCCCAAGTTGTAAAGGCCTCGCTCTTGAGTGTTCATATATTGAGTGATACACGTGAGGGAGTGACTTTTGGGAGGTTTTGTTCTTGGTGTTGCGACAATGTCGAATGTTGATTGTGGAGATTATGGCTCGTGTGGGGACTATAGTAGTGGTGTTACCACTAGTGGAGGGATAAGGAAGACCCAAGTTGTCGGTGTTGACACTCATGGGCGTTCAAGTTCTCACTTGGGTGCCACGCTACAACACTTGGGTAGAAGAAGGTTTGTTGTTGGGGTAGATGGTATTGGAGGATACTTGCTCAAGATTGGTGATACCGATGCCAATTGTATTAGCACCTCTTTGGTTGATAGGCTTAGGATACCATGCCACAAGCTAGAGCATCCTTATGAGTATGATGGAGTGTGGGTTTCTAAAGAGGCTCGGGTACTCATATCTCATGGGAGTTATAAATGCTATGTGTGGTGTGACGTGTATCCCATGCGTCATGTTGATGTGTGGATAGGTGAGCCGTGGTTGGAGGGGAAGAGGGTGCAATATAGTGTGGTGAAGGATGCGTATCTTGTGGGCGTAGGGCAAAGAGTTTATGACTTTGTGCCTTACCGGGCGAAGAGCCAAGTGCCTACTAGTGCACCTTCTTTGGCTAGGCAAAGGAGCAAGGATCGAGAACTTCATTCCATGGGCAACAATGTGCAAACAAGAAGTCCTACAAACACGAGAAATGGTGGGACTAGTGTTACAAAAGAGTTGACAAATGTCAACAATGTGAGCCCGAAGCCACTTCTAAAGCCGAGTGGTTCACCAACAAAGAAGAAGGAGACCTCAAGTGATGAGTCTCCAAGTCCTAGATTCCGGGTTGACGTGAAGAGTCCACCTACTCCGGCTATGGGTATTCTTGGGCCTCGTCCCAATTCGCCCGAATTTGAGAGACAAAAGATAGAGAGGAGTAAGGGAGCGACCGGTGACAACTCTCGAGTGGAAAAAGGAGAGATTGTGTTGAGTGATGTGAGTGAGTTGTCGCCACCCGAATCTACACCTAACCTTGGAAAAAAAATGAGGGAAAAGAATGAGGGAAAGAGAAAAATTGATAGTGAGGACACCCCTTATTCTAACCTTAACCTTTTATCTTTTTCTTCCATGTGTTTGAGTTCTTGTGTAGGAATTCTTGGAGGCAAACCGATGGAGCCTCAACCATGTTCCGAGAATGAAAGACAAGGTGAAGGAGACGCCGAATGTGAGCTACAAGGTGAAGACGTTCATGACACTTCAAAGGTATGTGTTAGTCCTTCCTCCCTTGAGCATGCTACTTCCTTGTCTTGTGATATTGTTAGTGAAAACTCTAGGCTAGTTGATGATTTGCATGAATATAATGTTTTTGCAACTAGTGTAGAGCCTTTGGGTCAACTTGTGTGTGAAAATGAACCACTAGTTGAGAGGGTTGAAAAGCCACATCATGATGTGAGCTCGGTTTTCATTGAACCTCTCTTTAGTGCCAATATTGAAGTTGACCTTGTTTGTGACCCTTGTTATGACACCCCACCCATGTTTGATAAAGGAGAAGATGAATTGCATGATTATCCTATTCTTCCCTTTGATTGCTTATTTCCTAGCGGTGGTATCTTGTGTCGTAGTGAGGAAGTTTGTAACCTTGAGGAGTCTCTTGAGAATGAGATTGATCGACTTGTGTTCGATGACTCCTCAAGTGTCGATGTTGTCTCTAGTTTGAGAACTTCACCTTTGCTTGCCAATGAACTTGAGAAGTGTGCCTATACTAATCCTTTGTATGAGAGCAACTTCAATGAAAATGGTGAATTGTATCAAGCTAGAGTAGAGTGTGAGTTTGGACCTCCATGGATTGGAATGCCTAACTCTAGGGATAACCCATTGTTTGAGACCTCCCTTGGGAGTTTGTCCAATAAGGGGGATTGTCTTGGGGTTGATTTGGGAGGTGAGGAGGTACCTCTCGGTGTGTATAAGAATGCTCTTAAGAAGGGGAGTGGAGTAATCGATGTTAGTTGTGAATTGAGCTATTTCACTTACTCCATCCCATATGTTGAGCACACCCGGAGTGTTGAGCATGCCAAAGCCGATGTGTCACTTTTTGATAAAATTGATTTGAAGGCTTGGTGTGTTGGTCATGGGCTTAGGGGTCGTGGGGAATTTAATTGCTACATGCATATCCTTGTTCCCTTTGCTTGTTTTGACAATGAGTGCTTGTTCTTGTCGGACCAAGATTTTGTTGTCTCTTTTGGGGACATAAGCTTTTTCATTCGAATTGATGCTTGGCTCTATCACAAGAGTGTGTTTTCCACACCACTTGCACTTATTCTTGTTAAGCTAACCTACTTGTGAAGTAGGAAGTTTTTGTTGTGCTTGTTTTGATTGTAGGTTTGATGGTTCGATTTCGAGGACGAAATCCTTTCAAGAAGGGGAGGATGATGCCGGGCAAATTGGCCTAAACGACAACCATCAAGAACCAAACTTGGAGAGCACAAAGGTTGCAAGTCAAGGCCTTCGGATGAGGGTTCGAGAGTGATTTGAAGCCATGGACTTGAGCACGTTTGAGGGAGGACCGACTACGGACCAAGGGGGAACACTTAGAGTCCATTTTGAGCCGTAACCATGCCTCCCAGGAAGAGGCGGAGCGCCTCCCCAAAGAGGCGGACCGCCTAGCAAAGGTCCAGAGAGCAACACAGCAAGAGGCGGCCGCCCAAGACACTAGGCGGACCGCCCCTCACTGAAGGGTCCTGAGGCGGAGCGCCTCCCCCTCTGAGGCGGAGCGCCTCCCCCTGTTAGCCTTGACGGGATTTTGTGTAACTTTCCTATTTTGCCCTTAAGTGGCTTGTATTGTTATAACCCACTTTGGGGGTGTTTTAGACATTTCATTAAGTGTAAGGGAAGACTATAAATACCTTCCTTAGGTCATTTAGTTCATTAGTTTTGGATTGTATGAACATTTGAGAAGAGAGAATTAGAGAAGAGGCCGAGCCCTTCTAGTCCGAAGCCCGAGGCTTCATGTATCTCGTTAACTTGGAACCTATGGCGATCGACACCTAGTTTGATTCCATTGTAAGGTTCGAGTTTCATTTCTCCCTTTTTGGATTATTAATTCATGTCTTGAATTCATTAATCCGTTCTTTCTTCTCGTTTCTTGACTCCCCAATCCTTGTTTCCCCGATATCTTTGATATCATCTATCTTGTGTTTTATCGCTTCCGCATTGTACGTATCGTGTTTAGCTTCCGCTAGTTTTTCCCTGCATCACTCAAACTTCCCTATCTCAAGGTCAGGAACTGATTAGCACGGGCTCCCTATGTCTCTATAGGCATATACTGATAAAGGAAGGTATCTGAGAATTCCTTCCAAGTCGTGGGAGTAGCATCAGGCTGTCTAGATAGCTCTCATGTCTGATATCACCCTGCTGCTAGGTTATGCAATCTGAATGCAGCCAACTCTACTCACTCTGTGTCTGACACATGCATAACCCTCAACACTCTGGCTATCCTCAATAAAAAATCCTGAGGGTCTTCTCTTGTATGGAATCCGGTAAAGACTGTAGGCTCTAGCCTGATAAAATCATTGATCCTGGATCCAACATCTCCCTAGGCATCTTCACCGTATTGTCTAGTCTAAGCAACTACAACACTGGTCGATAATCTGATGGCATCCCTCATTTCCTGCCCCTGACTATCAGGCTGAGAATGTGGAGGTATAGTAGCTGCAGTACCTCTAATATCACCCTGAACTGATAGGATCTGTGAGGCCTCAGATGGAGCCTCAGGTCTGGACTCCTCACTCTCATCCACCTTAGGTGGCACTCTACTAATACCCTGGCCGGCAATAACCTTGCCCTTCTGTGCAGCTGTTAATTTCTTTGGCGGCATCGCTTTGCTGAAATTACTATTGTTAGAGGGCTGAATTTTATAATCATGGCTCTATCGCACGATCTAGAGAAGAAAGAAAGAAAGACAACTGTCCTGAAGTGCCTTGTATCCTCCTGTTCAAAAGTATGGCGCGCAACATACTCCTAAACAAGACTCTACTAGACACGGCCTGTAGATACCCTAGGACTGAACTGCTCTGATACCACTTTTGTCACGACCCAACTTAGGGCCGCAACGGATGACCAACACTAAGTGCCGATTATCACTAATCCTACTGATAATATGCTAACCATTATAACTGATAAATAGAATAAGCATAAACCTAGCTGATAAGGAGTATGCAATGCAAAAAGCTGACAAGGCTAACATAAGCTGACATACATAGCATACTGACTGCACCACACAGGGACATATCTACATGCCTCTAAGAGTGGTGAACTGAATATACAAAGGACGAGATAAGGCCCCGCCATACCCAAGCTGGCTGATTGTACACATACCAAAAGATAAGTAACTCTGGGAGTAAGTGGAGTGACTCCAAAAGCTGATAGATGACTTACTAACGTGGTCCAAGCATTGATCTATCTGCACCTGCGCGGCATGAAACGCAGCACCCCAGAAAAGGGCGTGAGTACGATATGTACCAAGTATGTAAGGCATGAGCATATAATATATCATAGCTGAATGAAACTGTAAGGCTGGAATATAAATATGTAAATATGAGCTGGAGCATAGCAATATAGCTGGAAATCTGAAGAACGTACTAAACATGATCTGAATATAAACTGAAGTCTAGCTGAATCTGGAACTGAAGACTCAGCTGAACTATACTGATAAATAACTGTAATATGACTGATAGCTGGTTACTAGAAACTGGAACTGATAACTGTCAACTGATACTGACACTAAGAACTGGTGGCTGATAACTGGTACCGAGATAAAACTGAACTGTTATCTGAACTGGTACCTGCTTGGTGTTATGGGCTATATCCCCCCTAATCAGGTAACTGAACATCTGAACTAGTACCTGTCTGGCGTTATGGGCTGTATCCCCCCAAATCAGGTAACTGAAAACCGGAACTAGCCTCATGTATAATCATGCAGTGCATACTGTGGCTATATACGCGTATATAACAAACCTGGTGGGTGTTATGGGCTATATCCCCCCCAGCAAGTATTATCTAGTCTCTCTGGTCAGAGTGTGTGAATGACACCCGGTCACACTAGGTGTTTCAACTACCGCCTGAACCAGAGGGGCTGTATCCCCCAGACGGGTAGTATCACACGCGACCGGACTGTGTCCAATGTCCAGCCTCTATGGGAGACTCCAAATCACACATAACATGATAAAAATATAAGCATAAGCATGTATGAGGCATAACACATGTGGCAACAATATATATGGACTCAAAGGAATGATAAGAAAACTCTGGATGGAATTGTAGACACAACCTGAAACTTAGTATTTGTCTAACTCTTTGATTTTTATAAAAATTTCGCCAGAGTTTCCACTGAAACTGTATGATACGCCAAAACAGATCCAGCACTATACTATAGACGGGAATGGATACCCGGATAAACTGATAACATAAACAAATTAACTGGATAACAAGATGAGAGTGGCGTAACAATTCCACGGATGTACATAATTTCTAGACAGTACCAGCGTCCTATATTGCATCATAGTTTTGAGGGTGCAGATAAAAGTTATAGACCTCATGGTCTTCATAAAAGTTGTAGATATATGTATTAGGATTCTGGAGATTCTTAAATCATCTTAATATCAATTTTGTATAAGGAGTTATGATCAATATACTAACAACTGTCCAAAGTTCAAAACAATTTTCTAGATTTTGAAACGTTTTGTCTTTCTGATTTGGACGTATTTCACCTTGGATTTTAGTACCAAATTAAGTATATACAAGGTTTCCTTGGTACCATACAAGTTTCTCACAAGAAAAACTAAGTTTAAAACTAATAAAAGCTTCAAAATCTAAAAGATACATGCCTTGCCAAAAGAAAGGTTTAGCCTTACATACCTTTGATGTTTCTAGCTTCTAAACTTCGTTTCCTTTGAATTCTACACCTTCTAAAGCTTAAACAAGCTGTAAAATAGAATTTAGATACTTTACTTAGCTATGAAGTAGTTCTAAAACTCAAACTATAGATGAAATTGAAGGTAGCATAATGCTACCCTAATCGCGTAGAGCGTTTTGACGCAATCCGTCTTCCGTTTCGTGTCAAAATTGATGTTCTATCTTCAAAATCATAAAAAATGGATTCAAACTGAAAAAGCTCTGTTTATTTCGTGGGTTTACTGGAAAATATCGAAAGAGAGAATGATTTCTCTTTTATAATAAAAATATTTCATTTCTAGCCCTCTTTTGCGCTTATGTCCCTTTTTCTGGTCTGACTTCAAGCGATGTGAGTGCTCATGGGAGCGACTCAAATGTAAGTGTTACTTCATTTTCTTTTGAAGTAAATAAATTAAAAGCGCATTTTCTTTTGAAAAAAGAACGATTTGATCGTCCTAATTTCTTTGCCAACTCGTATGTGATAGCACATAAATAGCACTTGCTTAATTTCAACTTTAAAACCCGAGTTTCTCATCATAAGATGGAACTTAGGTTTCAAATCGCTTTTTGCAATGTTGTTTCAGGACATTTAGAAGTTAATTAAAACTTCTTTATAACTTTGAATTTTTTAAAAGAAACTACTTCGTATCAATAAGATAGAAGTCTTTTCTTATAGTCATTTATTATCTGTGGTTTTGAAAATTTATGAAATTCTGCACGCATTTGCTTAAATGGTCTGATTTGCATTAAATTAAATAATAACTCCAAAATAAAGAAAATAAGCATAAAGTAATTCAAATACTCAAACAAATCAAATATTTATTCATAAATGAGGTATTTTACAATTAATTCATATAATTACAAGTCTATTAATATTTATCTATTTCAATGATATAAAGAGAATGAGTTGAGAAAGTAGAACTCGATAAGTGGCTAGGAGTTGAAGATGTCTCAAAAAAGGACTAAAGCAGCCATACGACTTGGATTGGGCTTGACTTGAAATACTGAATGTAAACCAAGCTCAACGAACTGGACTTGTAGAAATTGAGTTTCAATTTACAACTCAATCGCAGCTCCAGTGTATTATGCAAAAGTACAAAAGTAAATGAAGTTAACAAATGAGTTAGGTGGATAAAGCCTCTCATGTCACTTGGAACCAGAAACTTTCAAATCACTTTGCCACTTCAACCCAAGTGTATACCTAAACCATTATTGGACTGAAAATAATGTTTTATGCATGAAACGATCAGTTCAATGCATGAGCATTATTTATCTAACAATAGTACATTTAACATACCAGATTTAAGCAAAGTTACCAACTCCTAATAAATAAATAAAAAAGCATAGAGCCTAAATTAAGAGTTACCATATTAGACCAATGTACAAATGAAATAAAGGAAACTGTATCGTTTCAGCAACATAAGTAAACTGAAAATTGCATGGCCATAAAGGAGTTATATAACTAAAATATAGATATCCACTAAGTGATCTTTGCTTGACAAGTTTTCTGATTTACTAGGCAGAGATACAAGTCATCTCTTGAGCATTAAATGAATATCATTAAACACTTTTCAAGTTCTCAATCTTACAGAAGTTGTAGGCATAATTAAGAAATGGGGATAAAGAATATGCAGCTAAAAAAAGGGTGGTCTGGGTTGCCAGAGCAGTTGCTCGTTAGCATGAGTGATATGAACAGTTCTTTTCAAAGCTACATATGGGAGATGCAAGAAAATTAACTGCAGATAGCGCAACAAACCTCTGCAAAAAGGAGTTTCTTGCCAATCAGCTGGACAAAGTATCTTCCTCCGGAAAGGCTAAAGTCCTAACCCAGCAGCTGCAGCAGCACCTACGCCTAGTGTTTTCTTAGGAGCTATCCAAGGAAGGCCACTGTTCAGCCATCCGCAGGGTCCTTCAGTACCATCTTTGATTGCATATGCGGCTTTAAATCAATTTTCTGTCTTAGCACACTCAACAAAAAATGCTTTAGGCTTTCCAAGAACCCGGAAATAGATGGGAGGTGAAGATGCGATGTACAAAAGGACCGAAACAATTATAACTCCCTTGAAGCTGAAGCCTAAGAATCTGCAACATCCACCTCCGATATAAAGAAGCAGGGACTCTAACTTTAGAGGCAAATATTATTCCCATTCTTTCTAACTTGAAATGCCCAAACTCCAAACGTAACTCGTCCCACGGGCAGGCAACAAAGGAACATAGCAAGAAGAAAGAATGAATTAGAAAAGAAAATTTGAATCAAGGCAAAATGAAACTGATGCAAGCATAAAGTCATAAAAATAGAGCCAATCAAATAGCAAATTAAGAGAAAACCAACAATGTTAGGCGTGAATCAAGCTACAGACTAATCCAATGTTTCTTGAAAATAAACCAACTTTTATTCCTATTCATAAAATATCTTCAAGAAGCATAAAACTTAATGTCGAGATCCAAAATAAACATCTTAGTGAAAAATAAAACTAAAACACTAGAAAGACATGGTGCTTATTCACAAATTCAGACAATGAACCATTTTTCACTAAAATTCAAACCATACATCAATCCTTGGGAACAAACAGAACAAGCTTTGAACCTTGACATGCTTTGTCATTATTTAGATTAATGTGCAGAAGCAAATTCCCGAGATTTCTTTAGTAGCTACACTAGACTCGTGCTTAATAGGTCCTTTCAAAGAACTGCTTTTATCTTAAACCTTCAGCTAAATACAACTACTTGACTATAAAGCTCAACTTCCACGGAAAGGGCTCAGCCTTTATCATTAATTATGCGAGACCGAGAACAGTTTAAGAGCAAAGCCATAAGTCATTTAATTTAATTCATGACTAATAATCATCACCAAAAACTAGATGGAAAGAATAGATTATCAAGTTCACATTTTGCTCAAATCTGCCCAACGGTTGCACCATAAGCATGATATTGGATCAAAGTAGAAACTTCACAAATATTTTCACTACTGTTTTTGATAACATATTATTTTGACATAATCACAGTCAAAAGAATAACAAAAGCTTAAGCTTAACCATGAGCGACATACATGAAACATGATAAGAACAAGTGAAAGATTAAAAATTTAAATTTCAAGGCAATTAGCGACTTATTTTACTAAAATTTAAGCTTAGGAAATGAGAACAACACAAAAACTGGAAAAAACAATTAATAAGAATTGGGATGGATTAAAAATCAACAACAAAGATACACAGAAATGACATAAGACTGGTGCAGACAAACTGAACCAGAACCAAGTTCTCTCTTCTACCTACTACAACAAGACACCAGAACACACAACCCCACACTCACTAAAACTAGCTCTAAACAAGCTGCAACAACCTGACTTTTCTAATCCTGAAACACTTCTCACACACTCCCTTCAGGACCCATATTATTCCTCAAACATCATCTAAAACAGGCAGACTGCCTGTCCTGCCTACAGCTCCCATTTTGAGCTTCACAGAAACAACCAAGATACTCTTCACGGCTGAAACTGCCAGGGACAACTTTGAGCTTCTACAAACAGCTTTCCAACTATTATAAACTCTCTAAAGCACCTACAAACTCCTCAGGACACAAACAAATCCTACTACCATAACAGACACCTCCATAAACCAACCTGACATCAGAAAAACAACCTGCACAGGTCCCTCTTAAATACGCATCAGAAACAAACACATACTTTACCACTCTTCTGCACCCAAGCTCTCTTTTTGACAATCTGAAACAACCTTACCAACTATCACTTACACCAAACCTACATGCCACCTTACACACCTACCTGATAAAAGCCTAAACAAACACCTAGACAATCTGCACCCTCTTCCTGAACTGCTTTACACACCTGCAAACTAACCTAGACATTGCAGCATCCTCACACATCCTGGAATCAAAGCAACAACAGGAACATAACTTCAACCAAACAGCACCCCCTTTAACCAGACCCTTTTCATGCCTTGACTTGATATACAAAGATTTAAATTTTTTGCTTATGCACAAAATAACATATGGAAGACAAATCATTCAGTTTCAATGCCTACATTAATAGAAATTAAGCAGCTTCAACCAAGTAACTAATCAGATTCTTAACCGAGCAACACTAGGCAGGCTCAAAAGGTCAACTATTCCTAAGTGCAATTAGTTAATCAATCTAACTACATATACATTGATATCGAACAAAATGAAGCCTAAAATCGACATCAAACTTACCAAAAATATGCTACTAAACTGATTTAACCACACGAGACTACATTCTTTCTAATCTAATTTCACGAACTTGACATGAACAGATTTTCACTTTCACCAAAAGAAATGCGAAACTGAAAACGAAGAGAAAAGGGATATTACCTTTTCGCGGGCAGGAACTGAGGCGAGGGATCCGAAGAATGCAACTCGAACGAGAGCGAAGAATGGAATAACGAAGTAGCGATAAACAAAACCAAGGAGAACAGTAACAGCTACACTATATTTTCTTGGAATTCCAGACTAAAAACCAACCTTCTATGTAAAAATTTTGAGCTTGTTCTGCCGTTTTCTGCATTTTCTCATCTCTCTCTCTCCACGGCTACTCCCCCCCCCCCCCCAATTTTACCTTCAACTTCAGCTTTTATATACCACCTATTAGGGTTCTAGAGGTTGAAGGAAAATGCCCAAAAGAACCCTCCAATGGTCAAATTTGGATATGGTTTGTACGAATTTGTACCGTTGATGAGTTGTTTGGATAAGCCTTTTTGAATTGCTTGGATCCGGGTCAAAATTGAGAGCAAACGGGTAGGGATTTTGGGTAAAGGAATTGGAAAATGCTGATATGCGGGTGTGTGTGTGTATGGGTTTTTAATTAGAGTGGGAATTTACACGGATAGACTGATTTGGGGCTATGTTATGTGATTTTGGCCTCCTTTCTTTGAAATTACTCAATTCGCTTTTGACTTTTTTAAAGTTAACCCTAAAAAAATAATTTTACATTAATTTGAAAATTCTGGGACAAAATTGGGTGTCAACAGCGGAGCGCCTACCAAAAGGCAGAGAGTTGATCAGGAGAAGGCGGAGCGCCTCAGCATGGAGGCGAAGCGCCTTAGCATGGAGGCAGAGCGCCTCCCCCTGTGTCAGCATGCGGGATATTTTACTACTTTTTGCATGAACTTCCAACTATAGCCCTGCGTGGCCTTTTTTGTTTTAACCCACTTTGGGGGTAATTTAGACCTTTTATTATGACTAAGTGAAGCCTATAAATACTTCACTTAACCTCATCAAACATTAGCTTACCTTTGAATCTTATGAATGAAGAATAGAGTTTATCTCTTTTTATGAAGAAACCCTTTTTTGGTTGCTTGAATTCACTAGCGGATACTAGTTGAGTCTTGAACCGACACCCGATCATTCTACTTGCGAGTCCAGGGTGCGACTCGAGGGTGGTTGCATAGTGTAGGTCCTTCTAGACGCCGATTCGAGGGTATCTCGGGACAAGTTCCCCGGGGTTACTTCGAAGGGAGTTCGAGAAGTGTCTCGCTCTCCTATCGTTCTTTATTTTGTCGTATTGATCCTTATCATCTTGGTATCAGAGCAAGGCTCGACCCTTGATTCTTCGTGCCTAGGTTTGTTTCTACGTTAGGTTCTTGTTTGTTGTTGAAGAAAAAGAAGAAAAACACAAAAAAAATAGAAAAAGTTGAAAAAACACAAAAAAATTTGATCATAGATTCTTGGTTTATTGGACCCATTATGTGATTGCTATTGGGGTTATTTCCTTATTGGAAACCCGTTCTTTTGGTACCCTAAACACAAGATTTGAAGTTGAAACACAATATTTGAAAATTTGAAACCCTTTGAAAATTTGAAAATTTTGAAACCCTAGTTTTGAAGATGATGAACATGGTGGATTGTTTGTTTTTGATTGGGGTTTGATAAAAGTTGTTAGGGTTTGTTCTTTGTGATTGAAACAACATTGTGGTACCTTTGAATTGCTAAAACAACGTGAGAATTGTTGGATTTTTGGGTGCAAAACCAAGAAAAACACGAAGTGAAACTGTGCTGAAGGTTGCAGGAGGCGGAGCGCCTAGAATCTGAGGTGGACCGCCTAAAGTCTGTGACCTCTCTGGACTTTGTGAGGCGGAGCGCCTCCCCAAAGAGGCGGAGCGCCTTCTCACTGCAACATTGCTCTAGGCGGCCGCCTACTCTGCTGAGGCGGGGCGCCTACTTCTGGGAGTTGTTGCTTTGGGTAGTTTTTCTTAGGATCTCTTGTTTCTTTGATTGCATCGCATCTAGCTAGTACTTCTTTGAGTAATCTTTCCTACTTGAATTGTGCTAAAACTCAAGCCTAGCCTGGAGGCTAGAATCCAAAGAAGACTCGTAGTCTCATTTGGCTCAAGTCCGCACTTAAAGAGCTTATCGTTCCAATAGAGTCATATCAACTCCAGTCACCCCGGAGTTGATGCAACCCAAAATACGCGGAAGCTAAACAACGACACAAATAATGCGGAAGCGATAAATAACAAGATAGGTGATATCAAAGATATCGGGAAACAAGGATTGGGAAGTCAAGAAACGAGAAGAAAGAACGGATTAATGAATTCAAGACATGAATTAATAATCCAAAAGGGAGAAAGTGAAACTCGAACCTTACAATGGACTCAACTAGGTGTCGATCGCCATAGGTTCCAAGTTAACGAGATACATGAAGCCTCGGGCTTCGGACTAGAAAGGCTCGGCCTTCTCTAATTCTCTCTTCTCTCTATTCAATTCAAGCTAAAACTAATGAAATGAAGAGCAATTGTGCTATATATACATTTACACTGAAAATGGACAAAAATGGCCCTTGAAGCTGATTCTGGTCCGCTGATCAACCTCTCTACATCGCGATCGCGCCAGGGAGGCTCGCGATCGCGCAGGCAAAACTCTAGGCATCGCGATCGCGCAAATGGATCGCGATCGCGCAGGTCTCCATCATCTTCACGACCTTCAGGATCCTCAGCTTCGCCTTCGCGCTCAAAGACACGCTGTCGCGCAGGCCAATGCAATACTCTTCGCGATCGCGTGAGTAGTGGCGCGATCGCGAAGAACACTTGTTCTTCCTCAGGCAGTGAGCTCCCAGATTGCTCCCCTGTTTTGCCCTGTTTTGGGCTGCTTGTTTTCCTGCCCTGTTTTCTCCGTCCTCGACGCTCCAATGCATGATCTTCCAAGACGTTCCCGGAGGCCTTGACTCGTATCCGTTGTGCTCTCGAGCTTGGCTTTTGATGGTTGTCGTTTAGGCCATTTTATATTGCATCATCCTCCCCTTCTTGAAAGGATTTCGTCCTCGAAATCGAACCATCAAAACCTGCAACAAAGCAAGCACAACCAAAATTTTCCTACTTCACAAGTAGGTTAGCTTAACAAAGATAAGTGCAAGTGGTGTGGAAAACACACTCTTGTGATAGAGCCAAGCATCAATACCAATTAAAAAGCGTATGTCCCCAAAGGAGACAACATAGTCTTGGCTCGACAAGAACAAGCACTCATCTTCGAAACAAGCAAAGAGATCAAAGTCAGACAAGATGTAGCAATTAAATGTCCTATGACCTCTAAGCTTACCATCAACACACCAAGCCTTCAAATCAAGTTTATCACAAAGTGACACATCGGCTTTGGCATGCTCAACACTCAAGGTGTGCTCAACATATGGAATAGAGTAAGTAAAGTAGTTCAATTCACAACTAACATCGACTACTCCTCTCCCCTTCTTAAGAACATTCTTACACACACCGAGAGGTACCTCCTCACCTCCAAAATCAACCCCAAGACAATCCTCCTTATTGGACAAGCTCCAAAGGAAGGTCTCCAAAATAGGTCCTTCATCATTATAGTCCACGCAACGAAGGCTAGGACTACTAGAAGATAGGTCATCACGACCAATACCAAGACCACCCTCCTCACTCGGAGTTCCAAACGTTGGATCATCCATAGAGCCTAACTTGACAAACCATGGAGGTTCGACTCTACTACCGACCCTAGTCCGATACAATTCACCACCACAAATGAGATTGCCTTCAAACATTAGAAATGTAAAAGCATGTACCTCAAATTCATGGTTATACAAAAGCATAGAATCAAGACTAGGTCCTACACTCTCACTCGAGGAGTCATCAAACATAAATCGATCCATCTCACACACGAGGGACTCCTCAAGGTCACATCCATCCTCACTACGACACAAGGAACCACCGCCATCAATTAAGCAATCAAAGGGAAGAATAAGATCATCATGCAATTCATCTTCTCCTTTATCAAATATGGGTGGGGTGTCATAACAAGGTTCACAAACAAGGTCAACTACAACATCTTCACTAAAGAGAGGTTCAATGAAAACCGAGCTCACATCATGATGTGGCTTTTCAACCCTCTCAACTAGTGGTTCAATTTCACACACAAGTTGACCCGAAGGCTCTACACTAGTTGCAAACACATTATACTCATGCAAATCATCAACTAGCATAGAGTTGTTACAAACAAGATCATAAGACAAGGAAGTAATAGGCTCATGGGAAGAAGAACTAACACTTACACTTGAGTCGCATCCGGGCTCACTCAATGTACTTGAAGCGTCATGGCTAGCTCCTCCTCCTCGTAGATCACATTTGGCATCTCCTTCACCTTGTCTTTCCATCACGGAACATGGTTGAGGCTCCATCGGTTTGCCTCCAAGAATACCTACACAAGTGCTCACACAAGTAGAAGAAAAAGATAAAGGGTTAAGGTTAGAATAAGGGGTGTCCTCACTCTTTTTTCCCTCTTTCTTTTCCCTCATTTTTTCTTCAAGGCTAGGTGTAGATTCGGGTGGTGACATCCCGCTCACATCACTCAACACATCCTCTCCTTTTTCCACTCGAGGAATGTCACCGGTCACTCCCTTACTCCTCTCAATCTTTTGTCTCTCAAATTCGGGCGAATTGGGACGAGGCCCAAGAATACCCATAGCCGGAGTAGGTGGACCTTTCACGTCAACCCGGAATCTAGGACTAGGAGACTCATCACTTGATGTCTCCTTCTTCTTCATTGGTGAACCACTCGGCTTCGGAAGTGGCTTCGGGTTCACCTTGTTGACATTTGTCAACTCTTTTGTAGCACTAGTCCCACCACTTCTTGTAAATGTAGGACTTCTTGTTTGCACATTGTCATCCATGGAATGAAGTCCTTGCTCCTCGCTCCTTTGCTTAGCCAAAGAAGGGGCACTAGTAGGCACTCCGCTCCTCGCCCGGTAAGGCACAAAGTCATAGACCCTTTGCCCTACGCCCACAAGATACGCACCCTTCACCACACTATATTGCACCCTCTTCCCCTCCAACCACCGGTCACCTATCCACACATCGATATGATGCATGGGATACACATCACACCACACATAGCATTTATAATTCCTATGAGATATGAGTACCCGAGCCTCCTTAGAAACCCACACTCCATCATACTCATAAGGATGCTCTAGCTTGTGGCATGGTATCCTAAGCCTATCAACCAAAGAGGTGCTAATACAATTGGCATCGGTACCACCGATTTTGAGCAAGTATCCTCCAATACCATCTACCCCAACAACGAACCTACATCTACCCAAGTCTTGCACATTGGCACCCAAATGAGAATTTGGACGCCCACAAGTGTCAACACCAACAACTTGGGTCTTCCTTATCCCTCCACTAGTGGCACCACCACTAGAACAACCTCCACTTCCCGTCACTCTCCCAACATTAGAAATGTTGTTGGAAGTCGAGGAAGGAACCTTGCCATAGAACCCATAAGTGCCTCTCGCCTTGGTTCCATAGCCCATAGCACTACTCCTACTACAACCATCCACGCCCCTCACGGCATATAACCCCGTTGTAGCAAAAGCAACACCTTCTCTCAAACCAACCTCCACATGGGAATTAGAAGCATTAGGTCGCTTAGCGTACCTAGAAGATGCAAGCTTCTCCTTCCCCACGGAACAACCACCACCACCTCCCATACTAATGGAAGGTCCTCTACTACTCCCTTGTACACCGTTAGCAACACTAAGAGAAGATGCATAAGAATAACCCCTATGTTCATCATCATCATCAACTCTACCTATGTCACCATCATCAATATCAAATTCTTCACAAGAAGAGTAAGTAGGATCATCATACCTTGAAGCGTCACCATCTTCGATTTCTTGACTAGAAGCATAGGCATCATCACATTCTTCATCACAAGCCTCATAGTCATCATCAATCTCACGATCATCATAGTGAACCGCTTCATCAACATAGGAGCCATGGTTTCCATCATCATAGTAATGGCCTTCATCACCCTCATAGGAACCATAGTCTCCATCATCACCATACGAGTCATAGCAACTCGCATCATCTCCGCATGAGCCATAATCCCCACAATCAACATCCGACATTGTTGTATCACCAACGAACAAAACCTCCCAAAAGTCACTCCCTCACGTGTATCACTCAATATATGTACACTCAAGAGCGAGGCCTTGTCAACTTGGGAACCAAGGTAATCACAACTAGCATGTCCAAGTTAAAGTTCGGAGTGGAATTAATGAGACTCTATGTACGGACGGCTATTTAAAGTGCGCACTTGAGGCCAAAAGGAGTTCTACGACTCTTCTTTGAATTCTAATCTCCTCTACGCACGAATACCTATTACGCTAAAGGATTAGTGTCTTTCAAGTAGGCCAATTACCTTCAAAACACTAACCAAGAGGTACGGTAGAAAACGGGACACAAAAGATTTGACTCGAATTGGCACCAAATGGATTTGGAATCGGATGAAATTTTGTTTGTGATCTACAAACTCATCATATTTAATGGTCCAATTGGAGTCATGATGTTTGGAAACTGTTCGGAAGCCGTTGCGAACGTTCTGTCCCAAAACTGGAATTCTGAAATTTTTTTGTTCTTCGCTATCGCGACCAGACGCGCGCGATCGCGAAGGGTTAATTTTTCAAAAAATAATTTTGTTCTTCGCTATCGCGAAATTGCTCTTCGCGATCGCGAAGGGTTAATCCCTGCACTTTCACAGCAGCTCAAAAACGGGTTTTTGGGCGATTTTGGCCAAATTTTTGGCTCGATTTCAACCCGATGCACAAAACCAACGATACCCAAAGGTGTATACAACTATAACAACCAATCCCCAATAGTTTTCAACTCCAAACAAACAACAACAAGCTTCGATTCAAGATTGAAGCGTTTTCAAGAAATTTTCAAACTTTGGATTTTGATTTTGGAAATTTTGATTCGTAACACCAAAACACGAGATATAGGTATCAAAACGACGGGAATACAACAAGGAACAAACCCCACTACTTTTTAACACTCGGGGATTCGTATCCAACCCGCTCCACCAATTTTTTTTTCAACTTTTCTAGTTTTTCAATTTTTTTTGTTTTTCTTCACTTTTCAAGAACAAACAACACAATCACAACAACGACAAGAACAAGACCGAGGATTCGTAAGAACGAAGCCTAGCCGTGCTCTGATACCAACTGATGCAACCCAAAATACGCGGAAGCTAAACAACGACACAAATAATGCGGAAGCGATAAATAACAAGATAGGTGATATCAAAGATATCGGGAAACAAGGATTGGGAAGTCAAGAAACGAGAAGAAAGAACGGATTAATGAATTCAAGACATGAATTAATAATCCAAAAGGGAGAAAGTGAAACTCGAACCTTACAATGGACTCAACTAGGTGTCGATCGCCATAGGTTCCAAGTTAACGAGATACATGAAGCCTCGGGCTTCGGACTAGAAAGGCTCGGCCTTCTCTAATTCTCTCTTCTCTCTATTCAATTCAAGCTAAAACTAATGAAATGAAGAGCAATTGTGCTATATATACATTTACACTGAAAATGGACAAAAATGGCCCTTGAAGCTGATTCTGGTCCGCTGATCAACCTCTCTACATCGCGATCGCGCCAGGGAGGCTCGCGATCATGCAGGCAAAACTCTAGGCATCGCGATCGCGCAAATGGATCGCGATCGCGCAGGTCTCCATCATCTTCACGACCTTCAGGATCCTCAGCTTCGCCTTCGCGCTCAAAGACACGCTGTCGCGCAGGCCAATGCAATACTCTTCGCGATCGCGTGAGTAGTGGCGCGATCGCGAAGAACACTTGTTCTTCCTCAGGCAGTGAGCTCCCAGATTGCTCCCCTGTTTTGCCCTGTTTTGGGCTGCTTGTTTTCCTGCCCTGTTTTCTCCGTCCTCGACGCTCCAATGCATGATCTTCCAAGACGTTCCCGGAGGCCTTGACTCGTATCCGTTGTGCTCTCGAGCTTGGCTTTTGATGGTTGTCGTTTAGGCCATTTTATATTGCATCAGGAGTGCATTTGGCTTTTGAGTGAGTGATAAAGTTGAGGTTTACTATTCAACTTAGTGAAGCTTTGGATTCAAGCTAGAGTGAAATAGCCACCACCACTAAACAAGTGATCCGAGTGAAACACTTGTGAGGGAGTGAGTGAGGTTGTTTTGCTAACATTTAATTCTTGTGTAGGTACAATGTCCACCGAAGGAGAAGATTTTGCTAAGAGTTCCCTTGCTAATATCCTTGCCAAATTGGATAGTATGAACTTGAGGATTGAGAACCTTGAGAGGGTATCAACAAGTGCCCTAGTTGAGCAAGGGACTTCTAATGTTCAATCGGAGAAAGGGACCCCGAGTGTCCAAGTTGAGAAAGGGGACCCGAGTGCCCAAGATGAGGCCGGAGAAGGCACAAGTAGTCCGACCTTTACCCCGGAACAAGTTGCGGAGTTGCTTCATCATCAACAACGGGTAAGGGAGGATCGTGATCGAATTGACCTATTGTTGGGCAATACCCAACGAGTGACTATTCCAAACCGTATGGGCAATCCCCAAAGGAATTCTCCACTTCTCGGACCAATCCGAAATGTTCAACCTCTTGAGCAAGTTGCACAAGCTCAAGAAGGGGAGGAGGATGATTATGGTGATGGTGGGTATGATGCTCATTATCAATTTAGGGGTCGAGGCCGAGGTCGAGGGCCACCCCATGGGTACTTTGGAGGGAATGCTAGGAGGGATCTTGGTGGATATGGAGATCACTTTGGAGGCCAACCGGAGCCTTTCCAAGGGGGTCGTGACAAAAACAACAATCTTAATAGTGTGAAGCTCACTATTCCTTCTTTCAAAGGAAGTAGTGACCCGGCAGAGTACCTTGATTGGATGTTGTCTATGGAGCGTATATTTGACACCAATGATATGCCCGAAGTGAGGAAGACAAAGTATGCAATATCTTCCTTTGAATCCTTTGCTTCTACTTGGTGGGAGTCGGTGCAGAGGAATAGAAGGAGGACGGGAATGGTTATTAATCTTACTTGGGAAGAGTTGATCTGTGTGATGGATGAGAAGTACTTGACTAACCAATACCGAGTGGAACAACAAAAACGTCTCTATGAGTTGAAGCAAGGTTACAAATCGGTGGGGAGTACTTCAATGAATTTGAACAAGTCCGGATGAACCTAGACTTGGATGAGGAAGATAATGAGACGGCCATGATCTGTTTCAAAGGAGGCTTGAACCGAGACATAGCTTCACTATTGAAGTTTCACAAGTACAATGACCACTACAAGCTTTGTGAAGATGCGGTTGAAGCCGAGAAATGGGTCAAAGAGGAGAAATCTCTTCGCTACAAGAGTAGTACTACTACTCCCTTGAGCAATCCAAAGGAGTGGAAGAATCCTACAACAAATGCCAAATTCCCAAATGCAAGTGGTGCAAGTGCTAGCAAGGATGTGAAGAAGCCTTATGAGAAGGCTACACAACATGTGGGAGGTAACTCTCTAACTCACTTGAGTAATCCAATCTCTACTTCTACTCAATGCTTCAAGTGTAAGGGTTATGGCCATATCTCCAAAGATTTCCCTACCCGGAAAACTATGGTTCTTGTGGGTGACTTTGTCTATGAACAAGATAGTGAACTCGAGGAAGTAGAGGGAGTAGAGGATGATGGGGAGGTTGCCATGGAGAAAGATGATGATGCCCATGCCTTCCTTGTTGTGAGGAGGAGTTTAGAAGCCATTTCTGTGGAGGATGTTGAGACTCTACAAAGGGAGAACCTCTTCCATTCTAAATGCCGAGTCATGGGTCTCCTTTATTCTATGATCATTGACTCGAGGAGTTGTGCCAATGTCATTAGCCAAACACTAGTTGCCCAATTGAAAATACCCACCCTAAAACACCCAAATCCTTACCGTTTGCAATGGCTTAGTGAGTGTGGTGAGTTGAAGGTGGTCAAACAATGTATGATCAAGTTCAAGATTGGAAACTATGTGGATGAACACATGTTTGATGTTGCGCCTATGCAAGCATGCCACCTTCTCTTTGGGAGGCCTTGGCAATTTGATCGACGTGTGGTTCATGATGGCCATGCCAACACCTATACGGTCAAGCATGAAGGGAAAAAGTTCGTGCTCCAACCCTTAACTCCCAAACAGGTGAGCGATGATTACAAGCGGATGAGGGAGTTAAGAGAAGCGGCAAAGGCTAAGTCGGTTGTTGAGACTAGCCCTTTGTCCAAAAGCTTGGTGGAAATCCCACCATCTTCTACCGGTAGCATATGTGCCATGATGCAACCGGGTGAGGTCCTAAGAGGAAATGATGGCAACAAACTACTCATATGCCTAGTGCACAAAGGTATGATTCTTACCTCCGATCTTGATTTTTCTACTAACCCTTTGCCTAGTGTGTTTGAGAATGTTTTGAAGGATTTTGGTGACATGTTCCCGGATGAGATGCTGGATGGATTACCTCCCTTGAGGGGAATTGAGCAGCAAATCGACTTTGTCCCGGGATCTCAAATCCCAAACAAGCCGGCTTATAGGAGCAATCCGGAGGACACAAGAGAATTGCAAAAGCAAGTTGATGAATTGCTCACAAAAGGCTTGGTGAGGGAAAGCTTGAGTCCTTTTGCCGTACCCCCTGATCCTTGTTCCAAAAAAGGATGGCACTTGGAGAATGTGTGTTGATTGTCAGGCCGTGAACAAAATAACGGTAAAGTACCGTCATCCCATTCCCCGACTTGATGATATGTTAGATGAACTAAGTGGTTCATTTGTTTTTAGCAAAATAGACCTTAGGTCCGGCTACCATCAAATCCGGATGAAACCCAGAGATGAGTGGAAAACCACATTCAAGACCAAGTTTGGTCTCTATGAATGGTTGGTGATGCCCTTTGGGCTCTCCAATGCACCTAGTACTTTCATGAGGCTAATGAACCATGTTCTAAAGCCATTCATCAACAAGTTTGTGGTCGTCTACTTTGACGATATATTGATCTATAGTAAATCAATAGACGACCATGTTGATCACCTTAGGCAAGTGCTTGAAGTGTTGAGAGCCGAAAAGCTCTATGCTAATTTTAAAAAGTGTGCCTTTGGTGTTGAGAAGGTAGTGTTTCTTGGGGTTGTGAGTGCCCAAGGAGTGGAGGTGGATGAGTCTAAGGTAGAGGCCATACGTGATTGGCCTACTCCTACTACCGTGACTCAAGTGAGGAGCTTTCATAGTCTTGCTAGTTTTTATAGACGATTTGTGAAAGACTTTAGCTCAATTGCCGCTACTCACCGAATTGGTGAAGAAGGACAAACCTTTTGTTTGGGGAGAGCCTCAACAGAAGTCCTTCCAAGAATTGAAAAGTAGGTTGAGTACCGCCCCTCTATTGCAATTGCCCGACTTTCGGAAAGGCATTTGAGGTTGAATGTGATGCCTCGGGGGTGGGAATTGGTGGTGTTTTAATGCAAGATGGGAAACCCATCGCCTACTTTAGTGAGAAATTGAAGGGTGCATCTTTGAACTACTCTACGTATGACAAAGAGATGTACGCCTTGGTGAGTGCTCTTGCTCATTGGCAACACTACCTTTGGCCAAGAGAGTTTGTGATCAAGAGTGACCATGCGTCACTCAAGCATCTTAGAGGCCAAGAGAAATTGAACAAGCGTCATGCCAAGTGGGTAGAGTTTATTGAGTCTTTTCCCTATGTTATCCAATACAAGAAAGGGAAAGACAATGTTGTGGCGGAAGCACTTTCTCAGAAGTTTGCTCTAGCCACCACCCTAGCCTCCAAGCTCATGGGTTTTGAGAGCATTAAATTGATGTATGCTCAGGACCCTAAGCTAAAGAGCATTCACGAAGCTCTTGAAAAGGGAGAAAGGGTTGAAAAATACCAATGGGTTAATGGATATATCTTTAAAAATGGTAAAGTGTGTGTTCCCGAGTCCTCTTGGAGGGAATTATTGATTCGTGAAGCTCATTGTGGGGGCTTGATGGGACACTTTGGGAGGAACAAGACCTTGGCAATTCTCGTGGAGCAATTCCATTGGCCAAAGATGGGGGTTCAAGTTGAGAAGCTTTGCAAAAATTGCCTTGAGTGCAAGCATGCTAAATCTAAAGCTAACCCTCATGGTTTGTATACTCCTCTCCCCGTGCCTACTAGTCTGTGGGTTGATATATATCAACGGATTTTATGATTGGCTTGCCACGGTCTAGGGAGGGCCATGATAGCATTTATGTTATCATGGATAGGTTCTCCAAAATGGCTCACTTCATTCCATGTAAGAAGTGTGATGATGCACAACATGTTGCCTCTTTGTTCATTGATAATGTTTTAAAGTTGCGCGGTGTGCCTCAAACCATTGTAAGTGATAGGGACACCAAGTTCCTAAGCCAATTTTGGAGAAGTTTGTGGGGTGCTTTTGGCACCAAGCTCTTGTTTTCTACGTCCCACCACCCACAAACGGATGGGCAAACCGAGGTGGTAAACCGGAAATTGAGTGCTATTCTTAGGGCCATGACCCGAGGTAAGGCCGGGACGTGGGTTGATAAATTGCCTCTTATGGAGTTTGCCTATAATCGTACTTTGCATAGCTTGATTGGCATGACTCCTTTTGAATGTGTGTATGGTTTTAACCCCTTGATTATCCTTGATCTAACCCCTTTGCCAAGGGACATGGTTGCTAATTTTGAAGGGAAAAGCCGAGCAAAGGCTATGATTGTGCTCTATGCTAAAGCCAAGAAGAACTTGGAGGAAGCCTATGCCAAGGTTGCTTCCAAGAAGAACAAGGGAAGGAAGAAGCTTGAGCTCAAAAAGGGAGATTGGGTGTGGGTGCACTTCCGCAAAGAAAGGTTTCCAAACCATAGGAAAGGAAAGTTGGCACCCCGTGGAGATGGGCCTTTTCAAGTGCTCTCCAAGATCAACAACAACGCCTATGTGATTGATCTACCCGGTAAGTAAAATGTGTCAAATACTTTTAATGTGACTGACTTGACCCCTTTTAATGTAGGGGATGGTGATGCCGGAGAGGAGAAAGCCATGGTTTCGAGGACGAAACCTTCCCAAAAAGGGGAGGATTATGCGGGGCATATGACCTCAAGGCCGTTCACTTGAAGTCAAGCTAAGTTGATTCAAGACACCCATCTTCACTTGACTTGGAGGGACATGGAAGGAGGCTCCGAGTGTAGCTCGAAGATCATGCTTTTGAGCACCATGGATGGAGGACCACTTGGGCTCCAAGGGGATCCACCCCAAGCTCATTTTGAGCCTCTTTCACAAGCTCCAGGATGAGGCGGAGCGCCTACCAAAAGGCAGAGAGTTGATCAGGAGAAGGCGGAGCGCCTCAGAATAGAGGCGGAGCGCCTCAGCATGGAGGCGGATCGCCTCCCCCTGTGACAGTATGCGGGATATTTTACTAATTTTTACATGAACTTCCAACTATAGCCCTGCGTGGCCTTATTTGTTTTAACCCACTTTGGGGGTACTTTAGACCTTTTATTATGACTAAGTGAAGCCTATAAATACTTCACTTAGCCTCATCAAACATTAGCTTACCTTTGAATCTTATGAATGAAGAACAGAGTTTATCTCTTTTTATGAAGAAACCCTTTTTAGGTTGCTTGAATTCACTAGCGGATCCTAGTTGAGTCTTGAATCGACACCCGATCATTCTACTTGCGAGTCCCGGGTGCGACTCGAGGGTGGTTGCATAGTGTAGGTCTTTCTAGACGCCGATTCGAGGGTATCTCGGGACAAGTTCCCCGGGGTTACTTCGAAGGGAGTTCGAGAAGTGTCTGGCTCTCCTATCGTTCTTTATTTTGTCGTATTGATCCTTATCAAGAGGACACAACAGAGGAGTACTACAAAGAAGAAGATGATGATGTAAAAACCAAATATTTGATTGGAGCATGCCTATGCTTGGCCTTTAGATTTAATTTCAGTCAAGTCATTTCCCATTTCAGTCGAGTCGTTTCTTTTTTTTGTCAAGTCGTTTTCTTTTCCTTTTTGCAAGATTAGTGATTGTAATAAAGCCAAGTAGTTCTATTAATAAAATTTCTTATTTTTTGGGTCTATTGAGTTGTTTTGATTACTCTCAAGCAAACGAAATGAAACATTTGGCGCAAATATTGTTTTTAAATCATCGATAGGCCTATCTCTGGCACAAAAGAGGTCCCTACATAATAGGACACGATTTTATGATGTTAATTTATATCTCAAATTTCCTAGTGCCTCGCTAATATCTACCTTTGTTTGGTTTTAAAGGTTATTTTTACTCCCAATCCTCGAAGGTTGGTTTGTGCATTCTGGCTGAGCGGCATTATCTTTTGAGATCCAGAGGATCAATTTCAACACTACCTTTCTACCAACAAGGACAAGGACGAGACAAAATATAATGGTCGAATTTGACAAGGTTGACAGTACTACCAACTCCATTATTGGAGGAACTCCTAAAAAGTAGGGTCTGATCACGTACGAGGAGAACGCAAAGCTGGAACAAAGGTTGTTTGAGTTGGAGATAAGGATCAAAGCCAAACGCAGAAAATAAAGATAGGAGTGAGACACTACTCGAACTCCCTACGAAGTAACCACGGAGAACTTGTTCCGTGATACCCTCGTATCGGCGTCAAGGAGGACCTACACTATGCAACTACCCTCGAGTTACACCTGGGACTCGCAAATAGAATGATCGGGGGTGGTTTGGGATTCAACTAGAATCCACTAGTAAAATCAAATCGTCTCAAAGGGTTTTCATTCAAAGAGAATCCACTCTTGAACATTGTCATTGACAATCAATCATTCATCATAATAGCTAACTAAGGAAAAATACTAAACTATGGAGTATTTATAGGCCTCATTCAAGACATAAGGAAAGGCCTAAAGTACCCTTAAGTAAGTTCTAAAGTCATAAGCCACATAGGGGCACAATAGAAATTACATAGGCTAGCAACTAGCAAATCCCGCATGCTTCTCAGAACTAGGCGCCCCGCCTGTTTATACTAGGCGGTCCGCCTAGTCTTCAGTAGGTGGTCTGCCTCTGCACTAGGCGGCCAGGGATCCATAGAGTGGTCATGAAGTAGGCGGTCCGCCCCTTTGCACTAGGCGGTCCGCCTGCTTTCCTGAATGCTTGAAACGTCTTGAAATGTGTCTCTAAGGCTCCTCGTTCCATGGCGTTTCAATGCATAAGCCCCTTCCTTAGCCTTGGATGATGTTTTTAGATGGTTGCTCGATTTGGGTCTTATCATCCTCTTCTTGAGAAGATTTCGTCCTCGAAATCAAGGCTTGGTCTCTCATGGCTCTATCAACTCCTCGGGGTGGCCAAGAATCTCCTCTTTTTGTCCTTCTTGATCGTCACTTTGACATAGGCTTCTTCCAAGATCTCCCCCGCCTTAGCATGGAGCTTAGAACCTACAAGCAACGACAAGCAAAAACAAGGAAACGTCCTACTTTGGAAGTAGGTTAGTGCAAAAAGTGTGGAAAACACACTCTTGTGATATAACCAAGCATCAATAACAATCATAAATATCAAGTCTCCAAAGAGAACCATAAGCACTTGGTTAAAGATCAACATGCACTCAACAAGATAATGAGCAAATAGGTCATGGGGGCATGAAAAATGGAAGATCAAGTTATCAAAACCCTCTTGAACCTTAAACTCAAAATCAACATACCAATCAATCCTCAAGGTGTGATCAACATGTGGAGTGGAGTGGATCAAATAGCCCAACCTACAAGTAGGATCAAGCACTCCACTCTCCTTCTTTAGAGCATATTTACTCACACCAAGGGATTCCTCTTTCCCTCCCATTTCTTCAACTAGGCAACCCTCCCCAAAAGTCAAGTTCTCAAGGAAGGCATTGATGATGGACTCTTCTTCATCATAACCCCGACAAGCAATAGTAGGGTCAGTCAAAGCACCATCTACTTCACCCAAATTCTCAAGCAATGGGTTGCCTAAGGGGTCAAACCCTTCACACCATGGGGGTTCCATTTGATCACGCACCCTAGTCCGATACAAGTCATGTCCACTAATGAGAATGCCTTCAAATAAGGGATTGCTAAAAACATGCATCTCACTATCATGATCAAGCATAGATAAGTTATCAAGACTAGGTTCACATGAGGAGTCATCATAGACAACCTTGTCCAATTCATGCAATTTGGACTCCTCAAGGACAAGACCATCCTCACCACAACACATTGGTCCACCAAATAGAAGCATATCAATTAGGGAATGGTCAACTACCTCATCTTTCCCTATGTCAAAGGTTGGCGGTGTGTCATAGCAAAGGTCACAATCATGGTCAACTATCAAATCTACACTAGGGAGGGGTTCAATGAACAATGAGCTCACATCATGATGTGGCATAGTGCTCCTCTCAACTAGTGTTTTACATGCAAACTCAAGTTGACAACTAGACTCTTCACTAGTGGTATACTCACTAGATGCATCAAAAACACCAACTAGTGTTGAGTCATCACAAGACAAGTAGCTAGTAGGTTCATGAAAAGGTGAAGCAACACTTACATTTGTAGTACTTCCTTGATCACTCACAAGGTTTGAAGTGTCAAATGCAACTCCTCCTTCATGAATCTCACATTGAGGCTCCAATGGCTTGTCTTCAAATGTACCTACACAAGAGCTTTCACAAGAAGAGGTAGAAGATAAAGAAGGGTTAGAACAATGGGTGCTCTCACTCTCTATTTTTCCTTCCTCACCTCTCATCTCTCTCAATTTTACCTCATTGTCAAGTGTAGTTGGTGGTGACAATCCACTCACATCACTCCTCAATTCCTTTCCTTTTTCCTCTCTTGGATTGTCACCGGTCACTCCCTCACTTCTCTCTATCTTTTCTCTCTCAATTGGAGTGGAGTGACTCTCATTTTCATCATGCAATGGCAAAACAATGAAATTGTTTGCCTCGGGTTCAAGTACAATGGGTGACTTTGCTTTAGCCTCTTCCCTCAACTCCTTCATCCGCTTGTAGTCATCACTCACTTGTTTGGGAGTTAGGGGTTGGAGCACGAACTTTGTTCCCTCATGCGTCACCGTATAGGTGTTGGCATGGCCATTATGAACCACACGTTGATCAAATTGCCATGGCCTACCAAAGAGAAGGTGGCATGCTTGCATAGGCACAACATCGAACATGTGCTCATCCACATAGTTCCCAATCTTGAACTTGATCAAACATTGTTGAACCACCTTCAACTCACCACACTCACTAAGCCATTGTAGCCTATAAGGATTTGGGTGTTTTAAGGTGGGTATTTTCAATTGGGCAACTAGTGTTTGGCTAATTGATGCAACCCAAATTGCATCAAGACCATTCACTCGAAGTCAAGCCAAGGACATACAAGACGCTCACCTACACTTGGTTTGGAGAGGCGTGGATGAGACGAGCTCGGGGAAGGACTTAAAGGCAATGCATTGGAGCTCATTCCATGTGGAAACAGGGCAGGAAACAGTGCAAGAAGCAGGGGAGCAAAACAGGGCAAAAACAGGGGAAGTCTGCTGAGCTTACTGCCTAAGACTGGAAACTTGCTCTTCGCGATCGCGTCCATCACTCACGCGATCGCGATGACCATTTCTTTTGCCTGCGCGATCGCGCCAAGACTCGCGCTATCGCGACCTTCTGCATTTTAGTGTTCCACGCGATCGCATATAACCCTGCGCGATCGCGAAGAACACTCGAGTAGCAGCGGACCAGAATGCTAGGAAACATTGTAATGAGGTGCTATAAATGCCCTCTTTCATCATTTATTGTGGACACACCTTACTTTGAACACAAAACATTGAATGAGCAATGCTCTTGAACCTTGTAACACTTTTGGCTTGAAAATCAATTGGATGAATCCAAGTTGTTCTTCAATCCGTCTTCGATCATTCTATTTGCTCGAGCCTCGTGACTCTTGAGGATAGTTGCATAGTGTTAGGTGATTCTTTCCAATCGTTTGGGGTGTAACGGAACTAGTTCTTCGTTGCTACTCGAACTTTAGTGTAAGTCTCGTCTCGCTTTTATCTTTTATCGCTTTCGTATTTTCGATTGCATCAGTTGGTATCAGAGCAAGGCTAGGGTTGCGTTCTTACGAGCCCTCGTCCTACTCTTCGTGCTTGTCATCTTTGTTCCGCATTTATTTTCGTGTTCTTGTTCTTGTTATATTGAAAAAGAAGAAAAAAATTCAAAAAAAAAACTCAAAAACCCAAAAATTTGGAGGAAATCGCTTGTGTTACGATTTTGTTGGTTTTGATTATCGGGGATTGTTTGTTTACGTGAACCCGACAATTGGGTACCAACAAAACGCGTTTTGGAGTTGAAAATCAAAAGTTCAAAAATTGAACCCTAGGTTGGGTATTTTGCAAAATTTGCCAAAACTTGCTTGATGTTATGATATTGTGAATGTTTGGTATCGGGGATTGTTCACAATAGTTTTCCCGTTGTTTTGATACCAACATAACATCATTTGGAGTATTGTAGTGAAAATCGAAAATTTGGTTCTTGAAGGTTTTTGAAAATATTGAAAACTTGTCAAAAATCTTTGAAAACAAGTTGTTTGATGGTTGTTTTTGTGTATGAACTATTGGGGAATGTTTGTTCCAGCTGAAAAACATCTTTGGAAAGATTGAAAACTGAAATACATTGCATTTGGGTTGTTGTTGTGCCAAAACTGCTATTTTTCTGTCGAGATTCTGGTTCAGCTGAACAAACCTGCGCGATCGCGCAAGGTCTCGCGCTATCGCGCCAATTCTGAATTTTTGTTCATCGCGGTCGCGCTCATCTGCACGCGATCGCAAAGGGAACCAACTTCCAGAATTTCCTGAAGTTGGACAGAACGTTCGCAAAAGTGTCGTAACAGTTCCCAACCACCAAAACTCCCATAGCATCATCAAATATGGTGAGTCTCTAGATCACAAACCAAAATTCGTCCAATTCCGAATCCGTTTAGTGGCGATTCGATCTTTGAACATTTGATCGCGCCACTTCCGGTTAGTACTTTGAGGGTAACACTTCTACCCAATTAGTACTAATCCCTTGTGCGAATAGGATACTCGTGCCTAGAAGGAGAGTAGAATCCAAAGAAGATTCGTAGTTAATTGTTTGGTTCAAGTGCGCACCAAATAGCTTAGCGTTAATCGAGTCCCATTGAATCCACTCTTCCCGAAGAGCATTTGGTTCTTGTATTTTGGTTTGATCATTGAGGAGGTTGCGCAACTACGAGGAGGCCGTTGATTTCAAGTTTGTGAACCTAACCCCAAGCTTGAGTGAACCCGAGCGACAAACAAAAGTGAGGGAGTGAGTGAGGACTTTTACTCTAATCTTCCTTTCTTGTTTTTGGTTGTTGTAGGTACATGGCGGAGGAGAAAGCAAAGAGTACCATTGAGGTTCCAACCGACGTCTTGGCTAATTTGTTAGCCGAGGTGAAGGCACTAAACCTTAAAATGGAGGCTCTTGAAAAGGAGAGGACCCCGAGTGTCCAAAAGGACCCCAATGAAGGCACTAGTGATGATTCCATCATGAAGCCGGATCAATATGCGGAGCTAGTTCGTCGACAACGGTTGAGGGATGAGGCCCTTGCTAGAGAAAGAATGTTGGGCAATCCCCAACCCTTGGGCAATCCCCAAGGAGATGTTCCATTCCTAAGGCCTCGGAGAAACATTGCACCTCTTGAGCAAGTTGATGAAGCTCAAGAAGGGGAGGGCCTCGGACTTGATGATGATTACTTTGATGCTCCCTATCCAAATAGGAGGGCGATGAATGGAGGCCGAGGTGTAGAAAGGGGTCGAGGTCGAGGTCGAGGACCACCAAGAGCTTATATGGGAAGAAACTTTGGAAGGGAATATGAAGATGTTGATGACAACTATGGGGTTCAACCGGAACAACACCGTGGGGGTCGAGACACTAATCTCAATAGTGTCAAGATCACTATCCCGCCTTTCAAGGGGACTAGTGATCCGGAAGCATTTCTTGAATGGAAGATCCAATTGGAGCGGCTCTTTGACACAAATGATATGACCGAGGAGAAGAAGGCCACTTATGCCATTTCATCATTTGAGTCCTATGCCTCTACTTGGTGGGAATCCATCAAGCGATCAAGGAGAAGACTTGGGTTGCGGATGAACATCACTTGGGAAGAATTGAAAGAAGTTATGAACAACAAGTATGTGACTCCCAAGTATCGACAAGAGCAACTCAAAAAGCTCTATGAATTGAAGCAAGGCTACAAGTCCGTTGATGAATATTTCAACGACTTTGAGAAAAACCGGATGGCTCTTGATATGGAAACGGAGGATGAAGAACAAGCTATCATCCGTTTCAAAAGTGGCTTGAGTAGGGAGATTGCTTCCCAATTGAGACTTCACATCTTCCACTCCTTGCAAGATGTTTGTGATGCCGCGGTTGAAGCCGAGAAATGGCTCAAGGAAGAAAAGGCTCCTCGCTATAGGAGTACTACCACCGCCACTCCTTCAACTCGCACCAAAGATTGGAAGAGCCCATATGCTAGTGGAGCAAGTGGGAGCCGAGATGTAAAGAAGCCTTTTGAAAAGGCTACTCCAAAGAGCGACCACAAAGAAGTTGGAGGTACTTCTAAAACTACTTTAAATACTCCTTCTCCTTCTTCTTTCCAATGTCATAAATGCAAGGGTTATGGCCACTTTGCCAAAGAGTGTCCTACCCGGAAGACAATGATTGTGATGGATGATGGGTTGGTCTATGAGGGTGAAAGTGAGTCCGAGGGTGAAGTCGAAGAGGAGAGTGAGGAAGTTGAGGGTGAGGGTGAAGAGAGAGCGACGGAGGGGGATGATCCTAATATGTTCCTTGTGGTACGTCGAATTTTGGGTGCCATGGTGAATGAAGAGCGGGAAGATGAGCAAAGGGAAAACTTGTTCCATGCTAGGTGTAGAGTGAAGGGACAAGTTTGTTCCATGATAATTGACTCGGGTAGTTGTGCAAATGTGGTGAGCCAATCCTTGGTCTCACAATTGAAGTTGACTACCATTAAACACCCGAGCCCCTACCGATTGCAATGGCTAAGTGAGTGTGGGGAATTGAGGGTAGTGAAGCAAGTCTTGATTAGATTCAAGATTGGGAACTATCAAGATGAACACATGTTTGACGTGGTGCCAATGCAAGCTTGCCATCTTTTGTTTGGGAGGCCTTGGCAATACGACAAACAAGTGGTTCATGATGGCCGGGCCAACACTTACACGGTGAAACATGAGGGAAAAAGGTTTGTGCTTACACCTTTGACCCCGAAACAAGTAAGTGAAGACTACCGGCGCATGAAAGAGTTGAGGGAAGCGGCTAAGGCCAAGTCCCCGATTGTGGCCAAATCTTTGGCCGAGACTCCACCATCTTCCACCGGTCGCATGTGTGCCATGATGCAACCGGGTGAGTATTTGAAAGGTAATGATGGCACCAAGATGCTCATATGCCTAGTGCACAAAGGTATGGTTTTAAATTCCGAAAGTGATTGTTTATCTAACCCTAACCCTTTGCCTAGTGCTATTGACAATGTTTTGAAGGTCTATGAGGACATGTTCCCGGAGGAGATGCCGGATGGATTGCCTCCCTTGAGGGGCATTGAGCATCAAATTGATTTCGTTCCGGGGTCCCAAATTCCCAACAAGCCGGCATATAGAAGTAACCCCGAGGACACAAGGGAGTTACAAAAGCAAATTGATGAATTGCTTACCAAAGGCTTGGTGCGGGAGAGCTTGAGCCCATGTGCCGTGCCCGTGATCCTTGTTCCAAAGAAGGATGGCACTTGGAGGATGTGTGTGGATTGCCGAGCGGTCAACAAGATCACGGTAAAGTATCGACATCCCATACCTCGTTTGGATGATATGTTGGATGAGCTTAGTGGTTCTAGTGTCTTTTCAAAAATAGACCTTAGGTCCGGCTACCACCAAATCCGGATGAAACCGGGTGATGAGTGGAAAACCGCATTCAAGACCAAATTTGGTCTTTATGAATGGTTGGTGATGCCTTTCGGCCTCTCCAACGCACCTAGTACCTTCATGCGGCTAATGAACCATGTGCTAAAGCCATTCATCAACAAATTCGTGGTCGTCTACTTTGACGACATATTGATTTATAGCAAGTCAATAGATGACCACGTTGGCCACTTGAGTCAAGTGCTTGAAGTGCTACGAGCCGAAAAGCTCTATGC
Organism: Petunia x hybrida; assembly: GCA_037355625.1. Classification (NCBI taxonomy): domain Eukaryota; kingdom Viridiplantae; phylum Streptophyta; class Magnoliopsida; order Solanales; family Solanaceae; genus Petunia; species Petunia x hybrida. The sequence goes on from JBBBVM010000037.1 coordinate 1,684,036, forward strand.
CAACTTTAAGAAGTGTGCCTTTTGTGTTGAAAAGGTTGTCTTTTTGGGCTTTGTTGTTAGTGCCAATGGTGTAGAAGTCGATGAGTCCAAAGTTGAAGCCATTAGAGATTGGCCTACTCCTACCACCGTTTCTCATGTGAGGAGTTTCCATGGCCTGGCTAGTTTCTATAGGCGCTTTGTTAGGGACTTTAGCACCATAGCCGCACCACTCACCGAGTTGGTGAAAAAGGACAAGCCTTTTGTTTGGGGAGAGCCGCAAGAGAAGGCTTTCCAAGAATTGAAAGGTAGGCTAAGTACCGCCCCTTTGTTACAATTGCCCGACTTCGGGAAGGCTTTTGAGGTAGAGTGTGATGCCTCGGGGGTGGGTATTGGGGGTGTTCTCATGCAAGAAGGGAAACCCGTTGCCTACTTTAGCGAGAAGTTGAAGGGCGCAACCTTGAATTACTCCACGTATGACAAGGAATTGTATGCCCTCGTGAGAGCTCTAGCCCATTGGCAACACTATCTATGGCCTCGGGAATTTGTGATCAAGAGTGACCATGAGTCACTCAAGCATCTAAGAGGCCAAGAAAAGTTGAACAAGAGACATGCCAAGTGGGTGGAATTTGTTGAGTCCTTTAAGAGTGCACTGCAACCATTTCTACCAAAAGCCATAGCTGATGGTAGAGGCGCAACGCAACTCTTATACCGCCGGATCAACCCCAAATCGAGGTCCGTCCCTGACACCACCATGACCACCCCGAGCAACGCAACTCCTCCAGGGGGTGGACCCCACTACGGGCGGCTCCTTATGATGCGGGCCCAATCCTTGATAGCCCCGGGCCCAATCCTTGATAGCCCAGCTGCATCATCCCCCCTTTCTTTAAAGCAAGTTCGTCCCCGAACTTCGCATGGTGTAGCCAGGAATCGAACCCGGGTTGGCTCTGATACCAAACTTTAAGAAGTGTGCCTTTTGTGTTGAAAAGGTTGTCTTTTTGGGCTTTGTTGTTAGTGCCAATGGTGTAGAAGTCGATGAGTCCAAAGTTGAAGCCATTAGAGATTGGCCTACTCCTACCACCGTTTCTCATGTGAGGAGTTTCCATGGCCTGGCTAGTTTCTATAGGCGCTTTGTTAGGGACTTTAGCACCATAGCCGCACCACTCACCGAGTTGGTGAAAAAGGACAAGCCTTTTGTTTGGGGAGAGCCGCAAGAGAAGGCTTTCCAAGAATTGAAAGGTAGGCTAAGTACCGCCCCTTTGTTACAATTGCCCGACTTCGGGAAGGCTTTTGAGGTAGAGTGTGATGCCTCGGGGGTGGGTATTGGGGGTGTTCTCATGCAAGAAGGGAAACCCGTTGCCTACTTTAGCGAGAAGTTGAAGGGCGCAACCTTGAATTACTCCACGTATGACAAGGAATTGTATGCCCTCGTGAGAGCTCTAGCCCATTGGCAACACTATCTATGGCCTCGGGAATTTGTGATCAAGAGTGACCATGAGTCACTCAAGCATCTAAGAGGCCAAGAAAAGTTGAACAAGAGACATGCCAAGTGGGTGGAATTTGTTGAGTCCTTTCCTTATGTAATTCATTACAAGAAGGGTAAGGACAACGTTGTGGCCGATGCGCTTTCAAGAAAATTCGCTCTTGCCACCACTCTCGCTTCTAGACTTGTGGGTTTTGAGAGTATCAAGTCATTGTACGCTCATGACCCAAAGCTCAAGAGCATTCATGATGCTCTAGTGAGTGGGGAAAGGGTGGAAAAATACCAATGGGTAGATGGCTACATTTTCAAGCATGGGCGAGTGTGTGTCCCCGAGTCCTCTTGGAGAGATGTGTTAGTGCAAGAAGCACATTGCGGGGGCTTGATGGGTCACTTTGGGGTGGACAAGACTATGGCCATACTTAAAGAGCAATTCCATTGGCCAAAAATGAGGCCTCTTGTGGAACGATTTTGCAATGCTTGCTTGGATTGCAAGAGGGCCAAGTCTAGATCCAACAACCAAGGACTATACACTCCTTTGCCCATCCCTACTAGTCCGTGGGTTGATCTTTCTATGGATTTTGTTATGGCTTTACCCCGGACTAGAGGAGGACACGATAGCATTTTTGTTGTCGTTGACCGATTCTCCAAAATGGCTCACTTCATTCCGTGCAAAAAGACTAATGATGCCCATCATGTAGCTTCCTTGTTTATTGATAATGTCTTGAAATTGCATGGGGTGCCTCGCACCATTGTTAGTGATAGGGACTCCAAGTTCCTTAGCCATTTTTGGAAATGTTTGTGGGGTGCTCTTGGCACCAAATTGCTCTTCTCCACGTCCCACCACCCCCAAACCGATGGGCAAACCGAGGTGGTGAACCGGACTTTGGGAGCTCTACTACGAGCTATGACCAAAGGAAAGGCCGGGACTTGGATTGATAAGCTACCACTCATGGAGTTTGCATATAACCGCACTTTACATCGCATGATTGGCATGACTCCATTTGAGTGTGTTTATGGTTTTAACCCATTGATTCCTCTTGATCTTACCCCTTTGCCAAGGGATGTGGTTGTTGATTTTGAAGGTAAAGCTCGGGCCAAGGCGTTACTTGAACTTCACGCCAAAGCGCGGAAGGCTTTGGAAGAGGCTTATGAGAAGATAGCAACCAAGAGAAACAAAGGGAGAAAGAAGGTGGAGTTCAAGAAGGGAGATTGGGTATGGGTGCACTTCCGAAAGGAAAGATTTCCCATCCAAAGGAAAGGAAAGTTGGCACCAAGGGGCGACGGACCATTCCAAGTGTTGTCCAAGATCAACAACAATGCATACGTGATAGATTTGCCCGGTGAGTATAATGTATCAACTACTTTCAATGTTAGTGACTTGACTTCTTTTGATGTAGGTGACGACACCTTGGAGGAGGACGCCTCAATTTCGCGGACGAAATCTTCTCAAGAAGGGGAGGATGATGCAACCCAAATTGCATCAAGACCATTCACTCGAAGTCAAGCCAAGGACATACAAGACGCTCACCTACACTTGGTTTGGAGAGGCGTGGATGAGACGAGCTCGGGGAAGGACTTAAAGGCAATGCATTGGAGCTCATTCCATGTGGAAACAGGGCAGGAAACAGTGCAAGAAGCAGGGGAGCAAAACAGGGCAAAAACAGGGGAAGTCTGCTGAGCTTACTGCCTAAGACTGGAAACTTGCTCTTCGCGATCGCGTCCATCACTCACGCGATCGCGATGACCATTTCTTTTGCCTGCGCGATCGCGCCAAGACTCGCGCTATCGCGACCTTCTGCATTTTAGTGTTCCACGCGATCGCATATAACCCTGCGCGATCGCGAAGAACACTCGAGTAGCAGCGGACCAGAATGCTAGGAAACATTGTAATGAGGTGCTATAAATGCCCTCTTTCATCATTTATTGTGGACACACCTTACTTTGAACACAAAACATTGAATGAGCAATGCTCTTGAACCTTGTAACACTTTTGGCTTGAAAATCAATTGGATGAATCCAAGTTGTTCTTCAATCCGTCTTCGATCATTCTATTTGCTCGAGCCTCGTGACTCTTGAGGATAGTTGCATAGTGTTAGGTGATTCTTTCCAATCGTTTGGGGTGTAACGGAACTAGTTCTTCGTTGCTACTCGAACTTTAGTGTAAGTCTCGTCTCGCTTTTATCTTTTATCGCTTTCGTATTTTCGATTGCATCACTAATAACATTAGCACAACTTCCCGAGTCAATGATCATAGAGAAAATGAGACCCATGACTCGGCATTTGGTATGAAAAAGGTTTTCTCTTTGTAAGGTCTCAACATCCTCCACACACATGGCTCCTACCCTCGTATCGGCGTCAAGGAGGACCTACACTATGCAACTACCCTCGAGTTACACCTGGGACTCGCAAATATAATGATCGGGGGTGGTTTGGGATTCAACTAGAATCCACTAGTAAAATCAAATCGTCTCAAAGGGTTTTCATTCAAAGAGAATCCACTCTTGAACATTGTCATTGACAATCAATAATTCATCATAATAGCTAACTAAGGAAAAATACTAAACTATGGAGTATTTATAGGCCTCATTCAAGACATAAGGAAAGGCCTAAAGTACCCTTAAGTAAGTTCTAAAGTCATAAGCCACATAGGGGCACAATAGAAATTACATAGGCTAGCAACTAGCAAATCCCGCATGCTTCTCAGAACTAGGCGCCCCGCCTGTTTATACTAGGCGGTCCGCCTAGTCTTCAGTAGGTGGTGTGCCTCTGCACTAGGCGGCCAGGGATCCATAGAGTGGTCATGAAGTAGGCGGTCTGCCCCTTTGCACTAGGCGGTCCGCCTGCTTCCCTGAATGCTTGAAACGTCTTGAAATGTGTCTCTAAGGCTCCTCGTTCCATGGCGTTTCAATGCATAAGCCCCTTCCTTAGCCTTGGATGATGTTTTTAGATGGTTGCTCGATTTGGGTCTTATCATGGAACTACCAACCCAAACAAACCCGCATGCCTTCACGACAAAGACCCTATTCTTCCTGAAAAAAGATCTTACATACCCTGCTTATCACCACCAAAAGCACCACAAAACAACCTCGCCACAACTCAATTCCATACCTTCACTACTGAAACCAAACCTATCTCTTCACTTACCGAAGAACAAGACATGTATGCATGGACAAGGGAAAAGACAGACAACACTAAAGAGCAAGTCTAGTGGTTGTTGGAAAAGGTCAAGAAATTCCAGCTGACTAAGGAAACTAGGGGATTGGCCTATGAAGTCCTGTGCCTCTATCCCAATTTGAAGCTGAAAGATGGATACAAAATTCCCAAGTTCAATCTGTTCGATGTCAGCGGTGATCGAATGGCTCATCTAAGATCATATTGTGTTAAACTGATAGGAGTAGGGCACGATGAGAAGATCAGAGCGCAGTTATTCAAACATAGTTTGAAAGGAGATTCCTTGACATGGTATTCCAAGCAGTAGATGAAAAAGTGGACTAGTTGGGAGGGCATGGCTGGAGATTTTGTCGATAGTTTTTGGAATAACACTGATGTTATTTCTGACCGGTTCTATTTAGAGAAGTTGAAGAAAAAGTCCACCAAAATATTCAAGGAGTATGCAATGAGATGGAGAGCTGAAGCTGTGAAGGTCTAGCCACCCATGGATAATACAGAAATAGTTGCAACCTTCATCCGCATACAAGAAGACGTGTACTTTAATAAGATGCTGAACATGCAGGATAAGAAATTCAGAGGCTTGATCAAAATTGGGGATATTGTTGAGGATGGCCTGAAAACTGGGAGAATTGTTAGCCTGGTTGCGCTACAAGACACTAACAAAGCCCTACAGACTAGTAGCACTGGTATCACCAAGAAGAAGAAGGACGACGTCTCTTTCGCCACTGCCTCTCTTGATTGCACTCCCACCCACAATCACTACTACGAAACACCTCTTCCACTATACCCAAATGCTCCATCACCACATGATTATCCTGTATACACACACAACCTACTTTCTAAGGCCCACATCCACAACGACCATCATACCCACAAAACCTAGACTATAGAAACACCAATACATATCCTCCTAGACCCCACCCAGATAATACACAACCTATTTGCCAAGGCCCAAATCTACTACACCTCGCTCATTGAATCCCGAACCCAGCTGCTCTAAAGACTCAAGGTGGAAGGACATATCCAACCTATCCCATTCGATATTCCTAAAATGATCTCACCATTTTTTCGATGTTCCAAGACTTGTGCTTACCATTTCGGAGGAACAGGCCATGACATCGAGAAATGCTTTGCCTTAAGGGATAAAATACAAGATATGATTGACCAGAAGGTGATACACTTGAAGGCACCTAACGTGCACAACAACCATCTGCCCGATCACGGAGATAATAGGGTAAACTTGATTGAATTAGAGGCTGAATGCAATCTAGAAGGAACCATTGTCAGAGCAAAGGAATTTGCACTAACACTCGCTTCTGTTTCAGAAGCTGTTAAGGCACCAGCTCCTATTCAGGTGGAAGTGGCTCCCAAATCTATGTGGACATGGTTCCACCCTATGATGACAAGGCAGTACCATGGGATTACGAAGCCGAGAAGAGACAAAAAGGGAAGACCGTGATCGAGACAGTTGCAGCACAAGGGATGACTAAAAGTGGGAGATTCTATACTCCTGAGAATCTTGCTCATGGCAGAGAGAAAAACAGAAAAGGAATTAGTGAGGAAGAGTCCGAAGAGTTATGGAAGTAAGTGCAGGCAAAAAGCTACTATGTGGTTGAACACTTGGGCAAAACTCCAGCTCAAATCTCCATTTTATCTCTCCTGGAAAATTCAGAAAGTCACAGGAATGCATTGATGAAGGTTCTACACGAAGCACATGTACCAGTGGACACTATTGTCGAGAATCTGGCTAGCATGGTTGGGCAACTCATGGAGTCTAACCGAACTACTTTCCATGAAGATGAATTACCGCCAGAAGGGCTCGGGTATAACAAAGCTTTGCATGTCACTATAAAGTGCAAAGAATGGTTCGTAGGAAGAGTCCTAATTGATGAGGGTTCTGGTTTGAACATATGCCCGTTCATCACTTTGAAAAGAATGGAAATTGACCAATGCGAGATCAGAGAGAGTGACATGAAGGTAAAAGCATTTGATGTGTCAAAGAGGAGCACCATTGGAGAGGTTAACCTAACCATCATGGTTGGTCTGGTTGAGTTTACGATCGAGTTCCATGTCATTGATATCTCGGCGTCTTATAATCTACTAATGGGAAGACCTTGGATTGACATTGCTGGGTTAGTTCCGTCTACCCTACACCAGACAATGAAATTCGAGTGGGATACAATGAGCTGACCATACCAGATATCGGAAGTAATGCTCCAGATGGGAAAAATTTCTACACAGTGGAGCTCGTGGGAGCTGTGCATCATAGCCAAGGAGGGCACTACAAGAATTACAGCAAGGATTATGGAGGTTGGAACCGCAACAGCAATCCCATGGAAAATTATAGAAGGAGCATTGACACAGCACTAAGAGAATATTCTGCCTACTTTGCACCCAAATTCTTCAATGCACCGCAAGTAACCAGGAAGAGGACGAATTTTTACCGTGCTTATTGGGATGGCCGAGGTAAAGGTTATGAAGAAAGGGATCTAGTCTGGGAGCCCCTGATGTCTGATAGGGAGGTTACCGGTACGTGAATTTCGTGAAACAATACCTGCCAAGGCAGAGAAGCAGCCTGTGTACCCACCCAATGCATGTCCTGACTGGAAGCGCATTTCTAGAGAAACAAAAGGAAGGCAAGTGTGGATGCCCAGGGTACCCGAACCTGAGCATGAGGAAGTGCAAATTGAGGAACCATACATACTCCTAAAGCCTGCAAGGTGGCCCGGACACTTAGTGATAGGTATTATGCTGAGGCAAGGTTATGAACTGAGAAAAGGCTTAGACAGAAATTTAGATGGCATGGTGGAGTCTATTCATATTATGATGAGAGACGACAAGAATAAGTCTGGCATAGGCTTCTTCGCGGGTTATGAAGAGAGTTTGGAAGAAGCATCTTTGGATTTCAAGTACTATAAAAGATATGTCAAACCTCTGCTACATGTTTTTGTCTCGTCTGGTCTCCCGGATGGTCACAAGAGGGAGTGATAAGGATCAAAACTAAACGCAGAAAAATAAAGATAGAGAGCGAGACACTACTCGAACTCCCTACGAAGTAACTATGGAGAACTCATTCCATAATACCCTCGTATCGGTGTCAAGAAGGACCTACACTATGCAACTACCCTCGAGACGACAAAGGACTCGCAAGTAGAATGATCGGGGGGTTTGGGGTTCAACTAGAATCCACTAGTAAACTCAAACCAACTCAAAAGGGTTTTTCATTCAAAGAGACTCTTCTCTTGAACATTGTTCATTCAATCATTCATCAAAGCTAACTCGTAAAAATGCTAAGCTATGGAGTATTTATAGGCCTTTCTTAGACATGAATGAAAAGCCGAAATTACCCTTAATTAAGTTCTAGAGTCATAAGCCAAATAGGGGCCTAATAGGAATTACATAGGATAAAAACTAGAAAATCCCGCAAGCTTCTCGGCAATAGGCGCCCCGCCTGTTTGTACTAGGCGGTCCGCCTAGTCTTCAGTAGGCTCCCAAGCAGGTGGTCCGCCTCTGTAGTAGGCGGCCAAGAATCCAGAGAGTAAGCAATAAGTGGGCGGTCCGCCCCTTTGACTAGGCGGTCCGCCCCTTTTTGGGCAGCCTTGAAACGCTTCGAAATTGATCCCGAATGCTCCTCGTTCCATGCCGTTCCAATGCATAAGCTCTTCCTTGGCCTTGGATGGTGTTTTTAGATGGTTGCTCTCGCATCACCCCCCCCCCCCCCCCCCTTCTTGAGAAGATTTCATCCTCGAAATCAAGGCTTGGTCTCTAATGGCTCTAGCAACTCCTTGGGGTGGCCAAGAATGTCCTCCTTTGTTCCTCTTAATCGTCACTTTGTCATAGGCTTCTTCTAAGAGCTTCCTCGCCTGAGCATGGAGCTTAGAACCTACAAGCAACGACAAGCAAAAACAAGCAAACGTCCTACTTTGAAAGTAGGTTAGTGCTAGAAGTGTGGAAAACACACTCTTGTGATATAACCAAGCATCAATAACAATCATGAATATCAAGTCTCCAAAGAGAACCATAAGCACTTGGTTAAAGATCAACATGCACTCAACAAGATAATGAGCAAATAGGTCATGGGAAGATACGAAATGCAAGATCAAGCTACCAAAATCCCCTTGAACCTTAAGCCCAAGATCAACACACCAATCTATCCTCGAAGTGTGATCAACATGTGGAGTGGAGTGAATCAAATAGCCCAACCTACAAGTAGGATCAAGCACTCCACTCCCCTTCTTTAGAGCATACTTACTCACACCGAGGGATTCCTCTTCCCCTCCCATTTCATCAACTAGGCAACCCTCCTCAAAAGTCAAGTTCTCAAGGAAGGCATTGATGATGGACTCTTCTTCATCATAACCCCAACAAGCAATAGTAGGGTCACTCAAAGAACCATCTACCTCACGCACATTCTCAAACAATGGGTTGGCTAAGGGGTCAAACCCTTCAGACCATGGGGGTTCCATTTGACCACCCACCCTAGTCCGATACAAGTCATGTCCACTAATGAGAATGCCTTCAAACAACGGATTGGTGAAAACATGCATCTCAATATCATGATTAAGCATAGACAAGTTATAAAGACTAGGTTCACTTGAGGAGTAATCATAGACAACCTTGTCCAATTCACGCAATTTGGACTCCTCAAGGTCAATTCCATCTTTACACAACACATTGGTCCACCAAATAGAAGCACATCAATAAGGGAATGGTCAACTATTTCATCTTCCCATTTGTCAAAGGTTGGTGGTGTGTCATAGCAAAGGTCACAATCATGGTCAACTATCAAATCTACACTAGGGAGGGGTTCAATGAACAATAAGCTCACATCATGATGTGGCATGGCATCCCTTCCAACTAGTGTTTCACAAGCGCACACAAGTTGACAACTAGACTCTTCACTAGTGGTATATTCACTAGATGCATCAAAAATACCAACTAGTGTTGAGTCATCACAAGACAAGTAGCTAGTAGGCTCATGAATAGGTAAAGTAACACTTACATTTGTAGTACTTCCTTGATCACTAACAAGGCTTGAAGTGTCATATGCAACTCCTCCTTCATGAAGCTCACATTGAGAACTTTCCTCCTCTTGTCTTTCCTTCCAAGCACATGGTTGAGGCTCCAATGGCTTGTCTTCAATTGTACCTACACAAGAACTTACACAAGAGAAAGTAGAAGATAAAGAAGGGTTAGAACAATGGGTGTTCACACCCTCAATTTTTCTTTCCTCACCTCTCATCTCTCTCAATTTTACCTCATGGTCAAGTGTAGTTTGTGGTGACAATCCATTCACATCACTCCTCAAATCCTCTCCTTTTTCCTCTCTTGGATTGTCACCGGTCACTCCCTCACTTATCTTTATCTTTTCTCTCTCAATTGGAGTGGAGTGACTCCCATTTTCATCATGCAATGGCAAGACAATGAAATTGTTTGCCTCGGGATCAAGTACAAAGGGTGATTTTGCCTTAGCCACTTCCCTCAACTCCTTCATTCGCTTGTATAGTTCCCTTACTTGCCTTGGAGTCAAAGGTCTAAGCACATACTTCTTTCTATCTTTCTTGACCGTATAAGAGTTGGTCCGACCATCATGTTCTACACACCTATCATAGTGCCATGGTCTCCCAAACAAAAGATGGCAAGCTTGCATCAGGGCGACATCAAACATGATTTTGTCCCTATAGTTTCCAATGCTAAATTCGATCATTACTTGCTCCACCACTTGCAACTCACCACACTCACTTAACCATTGTAAACGGTATGGGTTTGGATGCTTTAGAATGGGTATTTTCAATTGAGAAAGCAAGGTTTGGCTCACTATGTTAACACAACTTCCCGAGTCAATGATCATAGAACAAACAAGACCTATGACTCGGCATTTAGCATGGAAGAGATTCTCCCTTTTCAAAGTCTCACTATCATCCACCAATACGGCACCTAAGCTCCTCCTCACAAGTGGGGAAACATGAGGATTATCCTCCTCCACCATATCCTCCTCCATATCATCCATAGGTAGAACATTTCGGAAGGGTCTTGGAAGTGGAGTATTCCTTTGGGGGTTGCCCAAAGGGTGGGGATTGCCCACTTGTTGGGGATTGCCCAACACTTGTTCATTTCCTTCAAGGTCTTCCTTTACCCGTTGTTGACTAGGCAACTCAACAACTTGTTCCGGGGCAAAGGTTGAACCACTTGTACCTCCTCCGGCTTCAACTCGGACACTCGGGGTCCCTCTCCCAACTTGGGCAATTGAGGCCCTTCTTTCAAGAGTTCCAATCCTTTGGCTCATACTATCAAATTTTGCTAAGATAGTAGCCAAAGTACTCTTCATGAATCCATCAACTTCATTGGCCATCGTACCTACAAAATCAACAAACGTTAGTAAAACACCTCACACACACCCTCACGTGTATAACACTCGGGTCACTCGTTTAGTGGTGGTGGATATTTCACTCAAGTTTGAGTCTAAAAGCTTCAAGTAGTTGACCAACGAACCACAACTCAATCACTCAACTTCTCAAGTCCAATGCTCTCCGGAGTGAGTGGAGTTAATGGGACTCGATTGGAACGATAAGCACTTTAAGTGAGGACTTGAATCAAAAAGGTACTACGGGTCTTCTTTGAATTCTAGTCCCCTTTCGAAGGCACGATGATCCTAATAGCTCGAAGTAATTAGTACTAATCAAGTAGGATTATACTCTAATAGTACTAATTAGAAGCAATGCAAACAACAAAACAAGAGAACCTAGAAGAAACTACCCAATTCCCAACTTCCAGGAAGTAGGCGCCCCACCTGTTTTGAGTAGGTGGTCCGCCTGGTTCTCTGCAGAGGAGAGTAGGCGGTCAGCCTACTCCAAGTAGGCGGTCAGCCTCTTCTACTAGGCGGTCCGCGTTGTCAATTTCCAGAGAGTGAACAAAAAACAGGCGGTCCGCCCCTTCTACTAGGCACCCCGCCTACTGCAACTTCTAGCACAGTTCAAACTCGTTTTTCTTGCCTTTGGCACCCAAAAATCCCACAATTCACACGTTGTTTTATCAATCCGAAGGTACCCAAATGTCGTTTCAATCACAGAGATCAAACCCCAATCAATTTTATCAAACCCCAATCAAAATCCAACAATCTACCATGTTCATCATGTTCATAGCTAGGGTTTCAAGCTTTTCAAATTTTTAAGGGTTTCAAATTTTTAATTCATGGGATACAACTCCAAATCATGTGTGTTGGGTACCAAAATAATGGGTTTCCAATAAGGAACAAACCCCAATAACAATCACAACACGAATCAATCAAACAATCAAAATAGACCAAATTTTTGGTGTTTTCAATATTTCAATTTTTTTGTGATTTTTTCCTTTCCAATAACAAGAACAAGAAAACTAAAGATAGAATCGACCTAGGCACGAAGAATCAAGAGTTGGGGGTTTGTAGAAACAAAACCCGAGCCTTGCTCTGATACCAAGATGATAAGGATCAAAACTAAACGCGGAAAAATAAAGATAGAGAGCGAGACACTACTCGAACTCCCTACGAAGTAACTATGGAGAACACGTTCCATAATACTCTCGTATCGGTGTCAAGGAGGACCTACACTATGTAACTATCCTCGAGACGACAAAGGACTCGCAAGTAGAATGATCGGGGGGTTTGGGGTTCAACTAGAATCCACAAGTAAACTCAAACCAACTCAAAAGGGTTTTTCATTCAAAGAGACTCTTCTCTTGAACATTGTTTATTCAGTCATTCATCGAAGCTAACTCGTAAAAATGCTAAGCTATGGAGTATTTATAGGCCTTTCTTAGACATGAATGAAAAGCCTAAAGTACCCTTAAGTAAGTTCTAGAGTCATAAGCCAAATAGGGGCCTAATAGGAATTACATATGATAAAAACTAGAAAATCCCGCAACCTTCTCAGCACTAGGCACCCCGCCTGTTTGTACTAGGCGGTCTGCCTAGTCTTCAGTAGGCGCCCAAGCAGGTGGTCCGCCTCTGTAGTAGGCGGCCAAGAATCCATAGAGTGAGCAATAAGTGGGCGGTCCGCCCCTTTGACTAGGCGGTCCGCCCCTTCTTGGGCAGCCTTGAAACGCTCCGAAATTGATCCCGAATGCTCCTCGTTCCATGGCGTTCCAATGCATAAGCTCTTCCTTGGCCTTGGATGGTTTTGTTTAGATGGTTGCTCGATTTGCCCCGCATCAGGGAGCCACCTACAGTGCAAGAAAACAAATCAGAGGCTGTTGATGCTGAGGAAGACTTGCTGTCAAGCATGCAGAAGTTTTTCTTATCTGATGAAGATTATTGTGTGATCTTAGAGGAGCACGCTGAACCTCCCAGTCTTGAAAAAATTGAATCTGGAGCGACACTTAACAATTGGACTAGCATCTTTACCCGAGTATACCGCGGAATTTGGTAAAGCTAGGCGGCTTTTTTTTTTCTTCATGCTTTTAAAACAAAACACGACTCCGAGTCGTTAGAATTTCATTTTTTTCCATTCTCAGTCATCATGATCAAATGTTTCCCTAAAAACATTGTTTTGCAATGATTCATAAATAAAAACATTACTCTTTTTTTTTTTTACTTTTGGTTAACCTTTTTGATTATGCGTTACTTTACTTTTTCAGCAGTCAAAGTAATAATTCCATTGAATCTACAACTGTAATGTGTTATGAAACAACTAAGCTTGAGGAGTCCGATCTTGATTATGAATAATTTGATGAGGCAAAACAAGATGAAATTGTGAAATTTGAAAATAAGCCTAAACCAAACATGGATGAAACAAACGTAATTAATTTAGATGATGATAAACGGTGAAAAAAGTAAGAATTAGTGTGCATTTAACTCCAGAAGTAGAAAGCAATACATTGAATTTCTTAAAGAGTATCAAGATGTATTTGCATGGTCGTATGATGATATGAAAGGCATAACCACAGATGTTCTGGCACAAAAGTTACCCATTACTTCAGGTTTCCCGGCGGTTAAGCAAAAGGCCCGGACCTTCAAGTCATCGACGTTAGTGAAAATTGGGGAGGAGGTGACCAAACAACTCAATAAAGGAATCTTAAAAATAGTCGAGTATCCAACATGGTTGGACAACATCGTGCCGGTACCGAAGAAAGATGGAAAATAAGAGTTTGTGTAGATTACAGAGATCTAAACAAGGCAAGCCCAAAAGATGACTTCCCTCTGCCGAATATACACATTGCGATTGACAACTGGACAAAGCATAAGGTACAATCTTTCGTAGATTGCTTCGCCGGTTATCATCAAGTGCTTAAGGATGAAGATGATGCGCAAAGGACAGCTTTCACTACTTCTTGGGAAACATACTGTTACAAAGTGATGCCTTTTTGTTTGAAAAATGCTGGAGCTACCTACATGAGAGCAATGGCTACAATGTTTCATGAGCTAATGCACAATGAGATCGAGGTATATGTGGATGACGTGATCATTAAATCAAGGAAAAGCTCAGAACACTAGGACAATTTATGTAAGTTCTTCAATCGCTTGCATAGGTACAACCTGAAGTTGAACCCATCAAAGTGCGCTTTTAGTATTCCAGCCGAAAAGTTATTGGGTTTTATAGTCAATAGAAGAGGCATTGAGTTAGATCCAGCTAACATTAAAGCCATCAAAGAATTACCCCTACCGAAGAGCAAGAAAGAAGTCATTAGTTTCTTGGGACGACTCAACTAAATTAGTCTTTTCATAGCCCAATCCACTGTCTGATACGGATTAAAATGCAGAAGCTAAAAAGACACGATAGAAGACAGACGGATCTTCTCCCTACGAAGTAGCCATGAAGAACAGGTTTCATGACACGCTCGATTTGGGTCAAGAACAACCTATGCAATACGGACAGTCCTCAAGACGCACGTGGGTCTTGCAAAGGGCCCGTTCGAATTTGGAATGAAGATCAATTAGTGCCACCAATTGATTCAAGCCAAAAAGTAAAGGTTCATTCATTAGAGAATCTCATCTCAAACTGTTGTCATCAATATTTAAAGTAAGCTAAGTTCAAATGAAAGACTAAGGATCCTTTCGTAGGTACCCCATACACATAATATAAATTCTAAAAGACCCCTAAAGTGGGCTTAAATGATATAAGCCACGTAGGGCTAGAATAGGAAATGCATAGCAAAATAAGGGGAGTGGGCGGTCCTCCCCTTAAAAGAGGCGCCGCCTCTGCATAAGATGAAGGAAAATGACACAGGGGAGTGGGAGGTCCGCCACCCAGAGTGGGCGGTCCGCCTGCTCGAGATCTAGAGAGCATGCATTTCCATACTTAGCCAATTTTCTACCAATCTTCAACTAAGCGGTCCGCCCCTTTTAGTAGGCGGTCCGCCTCATCCTGGTGCTTCTTGAGGAGCCTCAAAATGTGTCTCGAATGCCTATCCATGTAGCCTAGGTGGCCTCCTTCCATGGTGCTCCAATGCATGATCTTTAGGTCTCGTCTGGAGTCCTCTTCCATGTCATTCCAAGTCAAGTGGAGGTGAATGTCTTGGATAATCTTGGCTTGTCTTCTAGTGAAAGGTCTTGAGGTAGTTTGCCCCGCATCATCCTCCCCTTCTTGGGAAGATTTCGTCCTGGAAATCATGGCCTCCTCCTCTCCGACATCACCATCCCCTACATCAAAAGGAGTCAAGTCAGAAACATTGAAAGTATTTAAGGCATTATACATCGCGGGTATCAATCACATAGGCGTCGTTGTTGATCTTGGAAAGCACTAGGAAAGGTCCATCTTGTCGGGGTGGCAACTTCCCTTTCCTAAGGTATGGAAACCTTTCTTTGTGGAAGTGCACCCACACCCAATCTTCTTTGTTGAGCTCTAGCTTCTTCCTTCCCTTGTTCTTCTTGGATGCCACCTTTGAATAGGCTTCCTCCAAGTTCTTACTTTCTTTTGCATGGATCTCAAGCATCGCGTTTTGATGCAATGGAAACACGGAAGCGATAATTAAAGATAAAAGCGAGACGCAACTTAAACACTTACGAGGTAGCAAAAAGGAGCGATGTCTTGATACACCCTAGATTCGAGTCAAGAAGTACCTATACTATGCAACTATCCTCAAGAGGTACTCGACTCTCGCAAATAGAATGATCAAAGATGGATTGAAGGTCAACTTGGATTCTTCCAATTGATTTCAAGCCAAAATGGTTACAAGTGTTCTTGAGAGCAAAGCTCATTTAATGTGTTTTCAAAGTGTAGTGAATGGCATTAAGTGATGAAGGGTGTATTTATAGCACCCTTCTACAAGCAATGAAATGACTAAAAAGCCCCTTAAGTAGTTTAGGACATAGTAGAACACCTAGGGCTAAACTAGGAACTTTACACAAAAAGATGGGATTTTCAGCATTGCGGGCGCCCCGCCTAGGCTAATTGGGCGCTCCACCTAGTGGAGCCATGACCCAGGCGCTCCGACCATGGGTCAGGCGCTCCATCTGGTGAGCACCACTTCTGAAGTGGTGAGTCGCTCCGCCCCTCTTGGCGAGGCGCTCCGCCCTGTGGGCTGTGGTGTTGGGCGCTCCGCCTCTTGGAGCGCCCACTGTCCTGTGGTCCTTCATTCCTTCTTCGATCGAGCTCCAATGCATGGTCTTCAAAGTATCCCCCGAGTTCGTATCATCCATGCTCTTCCAAACCAAGTCTAAGTGAGTGTCTTGTATCTCTTTGGCTTGACTTCGAGTGAATGGTCTTGATGCAATTTGGGTTGCATAATCCTCCCCTTCTTGAGAAGATTTCGTCCTCGAAATTGAGGCGTCCTCCTCCACGGCATCATCACTTACATCAAAAGAAGTCAAGTCATTAACATTGAAAGTAGTCCACACATTATACTCACCGGGCAAATCTATCACATATGCATTGTTGTTGATCTTAGACAACACTTGGAATGGGCCATCTCCCCTTGGTGCCAACTTCCCCTTCCGTTGGTTTGGGAATCTTTCCTTGCGGAAGTGCACCCACACCCAATCTCCCTTCTTGAAATCCACCTTCTTTCTTCCTTTGTTTTTCTTGGTTGCTATCTTCTCATAAGCCTCCTCCAAAGTCTTCTTCACCTTGATATGAAGTTCAAGCAATGCCTTGGCCCGAGCTTTTCCTTCAAAATCAACAACCACATCCCTTGGCGAAGGGGTAAGATCAAGAGGAATCAAATGGTTAAAAGCATAAGCACACTCAAATGGAGTTATGCCAATCATACGATGCAAAGTGCGGTTATATGCAAACTCCATGAGTGGTAGCTTATCAATCCAAGTCGCGGCCTTACCTTTGGTCATAGCTCTAAGTAGAGCTACAAGGTCCGGTTCACCACCTCGGTTTGCCCATCGGTTTGAGGGTGGTGGGACGTAGAGAATAGCAACTTGGTGCCAAGGGCACCCCACAAACACTTCTAAAAATGGCTAAGGAACTTGGAGTTCCTATCACTAACAATGGTGCGAGGCACCCCATGCAACTTTAAGACATTATCAATAAACAAGGAAGCTACATGTTGTGCATCATTAGTCTTTTTGCACGGAATAAAGTAAACCATTTTGGAGAAACGATCAACGACAACATAAATGCTATCGTGTCCCCCTCTAGTCCGGGGACAAGCCATGAGAAAATCCAGAGAGATATCAACCCACGAACTAGTAGGTATGGGCAAAGGAGTGTATAAGCCATGGTTGTTGGACCTAGACTTGGCCTTCTTTCAATCCAAGCAAGCATTGCAAAAACGTTCCACAAGAGGCCTCATTTTTGGCCAATGGAATTGTTCTTTAAGTATGACCATAGTCTTGTCCACCCCAAAGTGACCCATCAAACCCCCACAATGTGCTTCTTGCACTAGCACATCTCTCCAAGAGGTCTCGGGGACACACACTCTCCCATTCTTGAAAATGTAGCCATCTACCCATTGGTATTTCTCCACCCTCTCCCCACTCACTAGAGCATCATGAATGCTCTTGAGCTTTGGATCATGTGCATACATTAACTTTATACTTTCAAAACCCATAAGCCTAGAAGCAAGAGTGGTAGCAAGGGCGAACTTCCAAGAAAGCGCATCGGCTACAACATTGTCCTTACCCCTTTTGTAATGAATTACGTAAGGGAAGGACTCAATGAACTACACCCTCTTGGCATGTCTCTTGTTCAACTTCTCTTGGCCCCTTAGATGCTTGAGTGACTCATGGTCACTCTTGATCACAAATTCCCGAGGCCATAGATAGTGTTGCCAATGGGTTAGAGCTCTCACGAGGGCATACAACTCCTTGTCATACGTGGAGTAATTCAAGGTTGCGCCTTTAACTTCTCACTAAAGTAGGCAACGGGCTTCCCTTCTTGCATGAGAACACCCCCTATTCCCACCCCCGAGGCATCACATTCAACCTCAAAAGCCTTCCCGAAGTCGGGCAATTGTAACAATGGGGCGCTACTCAACCTACCTTTTAATTCTTGGAAAGCCCTATCTTGCGGCTTTCCCCACACTAAGGATTTGTCTTTTTTCACCAACTCGGTGAGTGGTGCGGCAATAGTGCTAAAGTGCCTAACAAAGCGCCTATAGAAACTAGCAAGGCCATGGAAACTCCTCACATGAGAGATGGTGGTGGGAGTAGGCCAATCTCTAATGGCTTCAACTTTGGACTCATCAACTTCTACACCATTGACACTAACAACAAAGCCCAAAAAGATAACCTTTTCAACACAAAAGGCACACTTCATAAAGTTGGCATAGAGCTTTTCGGCTCGTAGCGCTTCAAGGACTTGACTCAAATGGCCAACATGGTCGTCTATTGACTTGCAATAGATCAATATGTCATCAAAGTAGACGACCACAAACTTGTTGATGAATGGTTTTCGCACGTGGTTCATTAGCCTCATGAAAGTACTAGGTGCGTTGGAGAGGCCAAAGGGTATCACCAACCATTCATATAGACCAAACTTGGTCTTGAATGCGGTTTTCCATGCATCCCCGGGTTTCATTCGGATTTGATGGTAACCAGATGATAAGACCCAAACCCCCACAAGACCCTTCACTCAGAGCCAAGCTAAGGACATCCAAGGAGTACACCTACACTTGATGAGGAAGGGCCTAGAAGAAGGAAGCGATTGGAAGCCGTTTCAAGTGCTTAAAGTGCAAGGGGAGTAGCCCAGTCATCCAGGCGCGCCGCCTGAAGAACCAGGCGCTCCGCCTGAAGGAGCCTAGGCCTGGGTGCTCCGCCCAAACTCTGGGCGCCCCGCCTAGGCCACCCCACTGATCAAGAGCTTGGGCGCTCCACCCCAAATCCGGGCGCTCCGCCCAAAATGCTGAAGGGTGAATTCCTAGCTAGTGTTAAGACTATTTTAACCCTATGTGGTCCTATATTTCTAAGCTTAAGTGTGGGCATATTAGACCTTTCATATGGTGTCTAAAAACACCTATAAATAGCTAGAAGTCTTATTATTTTCATTAGCTTACCTTTGATGAAAAACAAACACTTGTGTTGAAGAGTTGAACTCTTATTGAATGAAAAACCTTGAATTGGGACTTGTTCTTCCTCTAGCGGAACTAGATGAATTCCAATCCCCCCGACCATTCTACTTGCGTGCTCACGTTAGCTCGAGGGTAGTTGCCTAGCGTAGGTGTTCTTGACCTCCTCTCGGGGTGTAACGGAACAAGTGCTCCGTTGCTACTTGAGATTTGTGATCGAGATACGTCTCGTTCTTATCCTTTTTATTTTCCGCGTTTGATTCTTATCACCGGACCTAAGGTCTATTTTTGAAAAGATGCTAGAACCACTAAGCTCATCTAACATATCATCCAAACGAGGTATGGGATGTCGATACTTTACCGTGATCTTGTTGACTGTCCGACAATCCACACATATCCTCCAAGTGCCATCCTTCTTTGGAACAAATATCACGGGCATGACACAAGGGCTCAAGCTCTCCCTCACCAAGCCTTTGGTAAGAAATTGATCAATTTGCTTTTGTAACTCCCTTGTGTCCTTAGGATTGCTTTTATATGCCGGCTTGTTTGGGATTTGAGATCCCGGGACAAAGTCGATTTGATGTTCAATACCCCTCAAAGGAGGTAATCCATCCGGCATCTCATCCGGGAACGTCCTCAGACCTTCAAAACATTTTCAATGGCACTGGGCAAAGTGATGCAACCAAAATTACATCGAGACCATTCACTCGAAGTCAAGCCAAGGATATACAAGATGCTCACCTACACTTGGTTTGGAGAGGCGTGGATGATATGAGCTCGGGGGAGGACTTAAAGACAATGCATTGGAGCTCAATCCATGTGGAAACAGGGCAGGAAACAGTGCAGGAAGCAGGGGAGCAATACAGGGAAAAACAGGGGAACACCTGCTGAGCTTACTGCCTGACGGAAGGGATTTCCTCTTCGCGATCGCGTGCATACCTTTGCTTTGCGATCCCGAAGAGCTTTTGTGTGTTCTTCGCGTTCGCGTGACATCGTGCGCGATCGCGCGCCTCATTTTTTAAGTGCCCCTTGCGATCGCATATACTCTAGCGCGATCGCGAAGAGAACTTGAGTAGCAGCGGACCAGAATCTTGTAAACATTGTAATGGGGTGTTATAAATACACCCCTTCTTCATTTATTGCCTTTTTACCTTACTTTGAACAAAAAATATTAATGAGCATTGCTCTTGAACACTTGTAACCATTTTGGCTTGAATCAATTGGATGAATCCAAGTTGCTCTTCAATCCGTCTTTGATCATTCTATTTGCTCGAGCCTCGTGTCTCTTGAGGATAGTTTCTTAGCATAGGTGATTCTTTCCAATCGTTCGGGGTGTAACGGAACAAGTTCTTCGTTGCTACTTGGACTTTCATGTGAGTCTCGTCTCGTTTCTTATCTTTTATCGCTTTCGTAGTTTCGATTGCATCAGTTGGTATCAAAGCAAGGCTAGGGTTGCGTTCTTACGAACCCTCGTCCTACTCTTCGTGTTTGTCATCTTTGTTTCGTGTTTATTTTCATGATCTTGTTCTTGATTTATTTAAAAAGACGAAAAAAAAATTAAAAAACGAGAAAACCCAAAATTTGCTAGAAATCGTTGGTTGTTACGATTTTGTTGGTGTTGATTATCGGGGATTGTTTGTTTACGTAATCTCGATAATTGGGTACCAACAAGACACGTTTTGGAGTTGAGAATCAAAAGTTGGAAAATTTAAACCCTAGGTTGAATATTTTGCAAAATTGCTAGAACTCGATTGATGTTATGAATTCTTGGTTGTTTGGTATCGGGGTTTACTCCTTATAGTTTTCCCGTCGTTTTGATACCACCATAACATCATTTGGAGTATTGGAGTGAAAATCAAAATTTTGAGTCTTGAAGGTTTTGAACATTTTTGAAGAACTTGTCCAAAATTATTGAAACAAGTTGTTTGTCGGTTGTTTGTTTGATAAAACCAGTGAGGATTGTTTACTACAGTTGAAAACACCATTTGAGAGCTTGAAAACTGAAAACAAGTTGAATTTGGGTTGTTTGTGTGCCAAAACTGCAGTTTTCAGTCGAGTTTCTGGTTCTGCTGCACAGACCTGCGCGATCGCGCAAGGTCTCACGCTATCGCGTCATTCCTGCATTTTTGTTCATCGAGATCGCACCCCTCTGCACGCGATCGCGAAGAGTAACAATTTCCAGAATTTCCTGAACTGGGACAGAACGTTCGCAAAGGTATCGTAACAGTTTCCAACCACCAAAACTCCCATAGCATCATCAAATATGGTGAGTTTCTAGATCACAAACCAAAATTCATCCAATTCTGAATCCGTTTAGTGACGATTCGATCTTTGAACATTTGATCGCGTCACTTGCGGTTGGTACTTCGAGGGTAACACTTCTACCTAATTAGTACTAATCCATTGTGCGAAAAGGATACTCGTGCCTAGAAGGAGAGTAGAATTCAAAGAAGATTCGTAGTTAATTGTTTGGTTCAAGTGCGCACCAAATAGCTTAGCGTTTATCGAGTCCCCTTGAATACACTCTTCACGAAGAGCATTTGGTTCTTGTATTTTGGATTGATCATTGAGGAGGTTGTGCAACTACGAGGAGGCCATTGATCTCAAGTTTGTGTGAACCTAACCCCCAACTTGAGTGAACCCGAGCGATAAACAAAAGTGAGGGAGTGAGTGAGGACTTTTACTCTAATCTCTTTTCTTGTTTTGATTGTTGTAGGTACATGGCGGAGGAGAAAGCAAAGAGTACCATTGAGGTCCCAACCGACGTCTTGGCTAGTTTGTTAGCCGAGGTGAAGGCCTTAAGCCTCAAAATAGAGGTTATTGAAAAGGAAAGGACCACGAGTGTCCAAAATGATGCCAATGAAGGTACTAGTGATGATTCAATCATGAAACCGGACCAATATGCGGAGCTAGTCGTCGACAACGGTTGAGGGATGAGGCTCTTACTAGAGAGAGAATGTTGGGCAATCCCCACCCCTTGGGCAATCCCCAAGGAGATGTTCCATTCCTAAGGCCTCGGAGAAACATTGCACCCCTTGAACAAGTTGATGAGGTTCAAGAAGGGGAGGGCCTCGGACTTGATGATGATTACTTTGATGCTCCCTATCCAAATAGGAGAGCGATGAATGGAGGCCGAGGTGTAGATAGAGGTCGTGGGCGAGGTCGAGGACCTCCAAGAGCTTACATGGGAAGAAACTTGGGAAGGGAATATGAAGATGTTGATGACAACTATGGGGTTCAACCGGAACCAAACCGTGGGGGTCGTGACACTAATCTCAATAGTGTCAAGATCACTATCCCTCCTTTCAAAGCGGCTAGTGATCCGAAAGCATTTCTTGAATGGAAGGTCTAATTGGAGCGGGTCTTTGACACAAATGATATGACCGAGGAGAAGAAGGCCACTTATGCTATATCTTCATTTGAGTCCTATGCCTCTACTTGGTGGGAATCCATCAAGCGATCAAGGAGAAGACTTGGGTTGCGGATGAACATCACTTGGGAAGAGTTGAAAGAAGTTATGAACAACAAGTATGTGACTCCCAAGTATCGACAAGAGAAACTCGAAAAGCTCTATGAATTGAAGCAAGGCTATAAGTCCGTTGATGAATATTTCAACGACTTTGAGAAAAACCGGATGGCTCTTGATATGGAAACGGAGGATGAGGAACAAGCTATCATCCATTTCAAAAGTGGCTTGAGTAGGGAGATTGCCTCCCAATTGAGACTTCACATCTTCCACTCATTACAAGATGTTTGTGATGCCGCGGTTGAAGCCGAGAAGTGGCTCAAAGAAGAGAAGGCTCCTCGCTATAGGAGTACTACCACTGCCACTCCATTAACTCACACCAAATAATGGAAGAGCCCATATGCTAGTGGAGCAAGTGGGAGTCGAGAAGTGAAGAAGCCTTTTGAAAAGGCCACCCCGAGAAGCGACCACAAAGAGGTTGGAGGTATTTCTAAAACTACTTTAAATACTCCTTCTTCTTCTTCTTTCCAATGCCACAAATGCAAGGGTTATGGACACTTTGCCAAAGAGTGCCCTACCCGGAAAACAATAATTGTGATGGATGATGGGTTGGTCTATGAGGGTGAAAGTGAGTCCGAGGGTGAAGTTGAAGAGGAGAGTGAGGAAGTTGAGGGTGACGAAAGAGCGACGGAGGGGGATGATCCTAATATGTTCCTTGTGGTGCGTCGCATTTTGGGAACCATGTTGAGTGAGGATAGGGAAGATGAACAAAGGGAGAACTTGTTCCATTCCCGGTGTAGAGTGAAGGGACAAGTTTGTTCCATGATCATTGACTCGGGTAGTTGTGCAAATGTTGTGAGCCAATCCTTGGTTTCACAATTGAATTTGACTACCATTAAACACCCGAGCCCCTACCGATTGCAATAGCTAAGTGAGTGTGGGGAGTTGAGGGTAGTGAAGCAAGTCTTGATTAGATTCAACATTGGGAATTATCAAGATGAACACATGTTTGAGGTGGTTCCAATGCAAGCTTGCCAGCTTTTGTTTGGAAGGCCTTGGCAATACGACAAACAAGTGGTTCATGATGGCCGGGCCAATACTTACACGGTTAGGCATGAGGGAAAGAGGTTTGTGCTTACACCTTTGACCCCAAAACAAGTAAGTGAAGACTATCGGCGCATGAAAGAGTTGAGGGAAGCGGCTAAGGCCAAGTCCCCGGTTGTGGCCAAATCTTAGGCCGAGACTCCACCATCTTCCACCGGTCGCATGTGTGCCATGATGCAACCGGGTGAGTATTTGAGAGGTAATGATGGCACCAAGATGCTCATATGCCTAGTGCACAAAGGTATGGTTTTAAATTCCGAAAGTGATTATTTATCTAACCCTAACCCTTTGCCTAGTGCCATTGATAATGTTTTGAAGGTCTATGAGGACATGATCCCGGAAAAGATGCCGGATGGATTACCTCCCTTGAGAGGTATTGAACATCAAATTGACTTTGTCCCGAGATCTCAAATTCCAAACAAGCCGGCATATAGAAGTAATCCCGAGGACACAAGGGAGTTACAAAAGCAAATTGATGAGTTGCTTACCAAAGGCTTGGTGAGGGAAAGCTTGAGCCCGTGTGCCGTGCCCGTGATCCTCGTTCCAAAGAAGGATGGCACTTGGAGGATATGTGTTGATTGTCGAGCGGTCAACAAGATCACGGTAAATATCGACATCCCATACCTCGTTTGGATGATATGTTAGATGAGCTTAGTGGTTCTAGTGTCTTTTCAAAAATAGACCTTAGGTCCGGCTACCATCAAATCCGGATGAAACCCAGTGATGAATGGAAAACCGTGTTCAACACCAAGTTTGGTCTATATGAATGGTTGGTGATGCCCTTTGGCCTCTCCAACGCACCTAGTACTTTCATGAGACTATTGAACCACGTGCTAAAACTATTCATCAACAAATTCGTGGTCGTCTACTTTGATGACATATTGATTTATAGCAAGTCAATAGACGACCATGTTGGCCACTTGAGTCAAGTCCTTGAAGTGCTACGAGCCGAAAAGCTCAATGCCAACTTTAAGAAGTGTGCATTTTGTGTTGAAAAGTTTGTCTTTTTGGGCTTTGTTGTTAGTGTCAATGGTGTAGAAGTTGATGAGTCCAAAGTTGAAGCCATTAGAGATTGGTCTACTCCTACCACCGTTTCTCATGTGAGGAGTTTCCATGGCCTAGCTAGTTTCTATAGGCGCTTTGTTAGAGACTTTAGCACCATTGCCGCACCACTCACCGAGTTGGTGAAGAAAGATAAATCTTTTGTGTGGGGAGAGCCTCAAGAGAGAGCTTTCCAAGAATTGAAAAGTAGGTTGAGTACCGCCGCCTTGTTACAATTGCCCGACCTCGGGAAGGCTTTTGAGGTTGAATGTGATGCCTCGGGGTGGGAATTGGGGGTGTTCTCATGCAAGAAGGGAAACCCGTTGCCTACTTTAGTGAGAAGTTGAAGGGCGGAACCTTGAATTACTCCACGTATGACAAGGAGTTGTATGCCCTCGTGAGAGCTCTAGCCCATTGGGAACACTATCTATGGCCTCGGGAATTTGTGATCAAGAGTGATCATGAGTCACTCAAGCATCTAAGAGGCCAAGATAAGTTGAACAAGAGACATGCCAGGTGGGTGGAGTTCATTGAGTCTTTCCCTTATGTGATTCATTACAAAAAGGGTAAGGACAATGTTGTGGCCGATGCGCTTTCTAGAAAATTCGCTCTTGCTACCACTCTCGCTTCTAGACTCACGGGTTTGGAAAGCATCAAATCATTATATGCTCATGACCCAAAGCTCAAAAGCATTCATGATGCTCTAGTGAGTGGGGAAAGAGTGGAAAAGTACCAATGGGTCGATGGCTACATTTTCAAGAATGGGAGAGTGTGTGTCCCCGAGTCCTCTTGGAGAGATGTGCTAGTTCAAGAAGCACATTGCGGGGGCTTGATGAGTCACTTTGGGGTGGACAAGACTATGGCCATACTTAAAGAACAATTTCATTGGCCAAAAATGAGGCCTCTTGTGGAAAGATTTTGCAATTCTTGCTTGGATTGCAAGAAGGCCAAGTCTAGATCCAACAACCATGGTTTATACACTCCTTTGCCCATACCTACTAGTCCGTGGGTTGATCTTTCTATGGAATTTATTATGGCTTTACCCCGGACTAGAGGAGGACACGATAGCATTTATGTTGTCATTGACCGTTTCTCCAAAATGGCTCACTTCATTCCGTGCAAAAAGACTAATGATGCACAACATGTAGCTTCCTTGTTTATTGATAATGTCTTGAAATTGCATGGGGTGCCTCGCACCATTGTTAGTGATAGGGACTCCAAGTTTCTTAGCCATTTTTGGAAGTGTTTGTGGGGTGCTCTTGGCACCAAGTTGCTCTTCTCCACGTCCCACCACCCTCAAACCGATGGGCAAACCGAGGTGGTGAACCGGACTTTGGGAGCTCTACTTAGAGCTATGACCAAAGGAAAGGCCGGGACTTGGATTGATAAGCTACCACTTATGGTGTTTGCATATAACCGCACTTTACATCGCATGATTGGCATGACTCCATTCGAGTGTGTTTATGGTTTTAACCCATTGATTCCTCTTGATCTTACCCCTTTGCCAAGGGATGTGGTTGTTGATTTTGAAGGTAAAGCTCGGGCCAAGGCATTGCTTGAACTTCACGCCAAGGTGCGGAAGACTTTGGAGGAGGCCTATGAGAAGATAGCAACCAAGAAAAACAAAGGAAGAAAGAAGGTGGACTTCAAGAAGGGGGATTGGGTGTGGGTGCATTTCCGCAAGGAAAGGTTTCCCAACCAACGGAAAGGGAAGTTGGCACCAAGGGGCGATGGACCATTCCAAGTGTTGTCCAAGATCAACAACAATGCCAATGTGATAGATTTGCCCGGTGAGTACAATGTATCGACTACTTTCAATGTTAGTGACTTGACTTCTTTTGATGTAGGTGATGATACCTTTGAGGAGGACGCCTTAATTTCGAGGACGAAATCTTCTCAAGAAGGGGAGGATGATGCAACCCAAATTACATCGAGACCATTCACTCGAAGTCAAGCCAAGGATATACAAGATGCTCACCTACACTTGGTTTGGAGAGGCGTGATTGATATGAGCTCGGGGGAGGACTTAAAGACAATGCATTGGAGCTCAATCCATGTGGAAACAGGGCAGGAAACAGTGCAGGAAGCAGGGGAGCAAAACAGGGCAAAACAGGGGAATACCTGCTGAGCTTACTGCCTGACGAAAGGGATTTCCTCTTTGCGATCGCGTGCACACCTTCGTGATCGCGAAGAGCTTTTGTGTGTTCTTTGCCTTCGCGTGACATCGTGCGCGATCGTGCGCCTCAGCTTTTAAGTGCCCCTCGCGATCGCATATACTCTAGCGCGATCGCGAAGAGAACTTGAGTAGCAGCGGACCAGAATCTTGTAAACATTGTAATGGGGTGTTATAAATACACCCCTCCTTCATTTATTGCCTTTTTACCTTACTTTGAACAAAAAACATTAATGAGCATTGCTCTTGAACACTTGTAACCATTTTTGCTTGAATCAATTGGATGAATCCAAGTTGCTCTTCAATCAGTCTTCGATCATTCTATTTGCTCGAGCCTCGTGTCTCTTGAGGATAGTTGCTTAGCGTAGGTGATTCTTTCCAATCGTTCGGGGTGTAACGGAACAAGTTCTTCATTGCTACTTGGACTTTCGTGTGAGTCTCGTTTCGTTTCTTATCTTTTATCGCTTTCGTACTTTCGATTGCATCACAAAGGGTTAGGGTTAGATAAATAATCATTTTCGGAATTTAAAACCATACCTTTGTGCACTAGGCATATAAGCATCTTAGTGCCATCATTACCTCTCAAATACTCGCCCGGTTGCATCATGGCACAAATGCGACCGGTGGAAGATGCTGGAGTCTTGGCCAAAGGCTTGGCCACAACTGGGGACTTGGCCTTAGCCGATTCCCTCAAGTCCTTCATGCGCCGATAGTCTTCACTTACTTGCTTGGGGTCAAGGGTGTAAGCACAAACTTATTCCCCTCATGTTTAACCGTGTAAGTGTTGGCTCGGCCATCATGAACCACTTGTTTGTCGTATTGCCAAGGCCTACCAAACAAGAGGTGGCAAGCTTGCATTAGCACCACGTCACACATGTGTTCATCTTGATAGTTCCCAATCTTGAACCTAATCAAGACTTGCTTCACTATCCTCAATTCCCCACACTCGCTCAACCATTGCAAAGGGTAGGGGCTAGGATGTTTTACGGTAGGCAATTTCAATTATGACACCAACGATTGACAAACCACATTCGCACAACTACCCGAGTCAATGATCATAGAGCACACTTGTCCCTTCACTCTACACCTAGCATGGAACAAGTTTTCCCTTTGCTCATCTTCCCTCTCTTCACTCACCATGGCTCCAAAAATACGATGTACCACGAGGAACATATTAGGATCATCCCCCTCTGTCGCTCTCTCTTCACCCTCAACTTCCTCACTCTCCTTCTTGACATCACCCTCAGACTAACTTTCCCCCTCATACACCAACCCATCATCCATCACAATTATTGTTTTCCGGGTAGGGCATTCTTTGTCAAAGTGCCCATAACCGTTGCACTTGTGGCATTTACCTCCAACTTCTTTGAAGTCGCTTCTCGGGGTAGCCCTTTCAAAAGGCTTCTTCACATCTCGACTCCCACTTGCAACACTTGGGTTTGGGTTCTTCCATTCTTTGGTTCGGGTTGTGGGAGTTGAAGTGGTACTCCTAAAGCGAGGAGCTTTCTCTTCTTTGAGCCATTTCTCGGCTTCAATCGCAGCATCACAAAATCTGGTAGAGAGTGGATGATGTGTAGCCTGAATTGAGAAGCAATCTCCCCGCTCAAGCCATTCTTGAAGCGGAAGATAGCTTGCTCCTCATCCTCCATTTCCATATCAAGGGCCATTCGATTCTTCTCAAATTAGTTGAAATACTCATCAACGGACTTGTAGCCTTGTTTAAATTCATAGAGCCTCTTGAGTTGTTCTTGTCGATACTTGGGAGTCACATATTTGGTGCTCATTACCTCTTTCAATTCTTCCCAAGTAATGTTCATTCGCAACCCAACTCGTTTCCTTGACCGCTTGACGGATTCCCACCATGTAGAGGCATATGATTCAAAGGAAGCAATGGCATATGCAACCTTCTTCTCCTCGGACATATCATTCATGTCAAAGACCCGCTCCAATTGAACCTTCCATTCTAAGAAAGCCTCCGGATCACTAGTCCATTTGAAAGGTGGGATAGTGATCTTCACACTATTGAGGTTATTGTCACGACCCCCACGATGTGGTCCCGGTTGGCCCCCGTAATATTCTTCAACCTCATCATACTCTCGTCTCAAGTCCCTTCCCATAAAAGCCCTTGGAGGTCCTCGACCTCGCCCACGACCTCCATCTACTCCTCGGCCTCCATTCATCGCCCTCCTATTTGGATAGGGAGCATCAAAATCATCATCTAGTCCGAGACCCTCCCCTTCTCGAGCTTCATCAACTTGCTCAAGGGGAATCATATTTCTTCGGGGCCTTAAGAGTGGGACACCTCCTTGGGGATTGCCCAAGGGTTGGGGAGTGCCCAACGATCTTTCTCTAGCAAGAGCCTCATCCCTCAACCGTTGTCGACGAACTAGCTCCTCATATTGATCTTGTTTCATGATGGAATCATCACTTGTGCCTTCCCCGACATCTTTGTGGACACTCGGGGTCCTCTCTTTTTCAAAGGCTTCTATTTTAAGATTTATAGCCTTCACCTCGGCTAATAAGCTAGCCAAGACGCCGGTTGGAACCTCAATGGTACTCTTTCCTCCGCCATGTACCTACAGCAATCAAAAACAAGAAAAGAGATTAGAGTAAAAGTCCTCACTCGCTCACTTCCTCACTTTTGCTTGTCGCTCGGGTTTACTCAAGTTGGGGTTAGGTTCACACAAGCTTGAGCTCAATGGCGTCCTTGTAGTTGACCAACTTCCTCGATAATCGATCCAAGTCACAAGAACCAAATACTCTTCGGGAAGAGTGGAGTTAATGGAACTCGATTAACGCTAAGCTATTTAGTGAGCACTTGGAAGCAAACAATTAACTACAAGTCTTCTTTGAGGTCTACTCTCCTCTACGCACGATTGTCCTAATCGTTCAATGAATTAGTACTAATTGAGTAGGAGTGTTACTCTCAAAGTACAACCGGAAGAAACGTGAACAAACAAACACGAAAACCTAACGAAATCAACTACCCGGACACCTTCAGGAATCTGGGCGGTCCGCCCAAGGAGGAAGGCAGTCTACTTGGAAAATTGTCAAAATGTGCAGTGGGGTGGGGGAGGCGGTCCGCCAAAGGGTGGGGCGCTCCGCCTGGACCTGTGTCCAACCCTCCACCAAAACGTGATTTTGGTGTTTTCAAGCAATTTTTCCAACAAATCCAAGGTGTTTTTGATATTGAATGATACCCAAACTTGTTTTATGCTATAACAAACAAACCCCAATGGTTTAATCCAACAAACAACCAACAATCAACTTGTTTCAAGAAATTTGGAGCAAAATCTTCAAAAATTATCAAAAACATCAAGATTTCAAAACTTTGATTTTCATTCCGCTACTCCAAACGATGTTGTGGGGTTATCAAAACGACGGGGTAAATATAAGGAACAATCCCCGATACAAAACAATCAAGAATTCATAACATCAAACAAGTTCTAGCAAATTTTGAGAAATTTCAACTTTTGAGATTTGATTTTCGAATATTTGATTCACAACTCCAAAACGTATTTTGTTGGTACCCAATCGAAGAGAATGCGTAAAAAAACAATCCCCGATAACTAACACCAACAAAATCGCAACAACCAACGATTTCTAGCAAATTTTTGGAGTTTTCCAGTTTTTTTAATTTTTTTGTATTCTTCAAGTTTTTCAAGAACAACAATAAGAATAAGACTAAGGCACGATAATAACACTACGTACAAGGAACGAGGGTTTGTAGAAACAACACCCGAGCCTTGCTCTGATACCAACTGATGCAATAGGAACACGGAAGCGATAATTAAAGATAAAAGTGAGACGCAACTTAAACACTTACGAGGTAGCAACAAGGAACGATGTCTTGATACACCCTCGATTCGAGTCAAGAAGTACCTACATTATGCAACTATCCTCAAGAGGTACTCGACTCTCGCAAATAGAATGATCAAAGACGGATTGAAGGTCAACTTGGATTCTTCCAATTGATTTCAAGCCAAAATGGTTACAAGTGTTCTTGAGAGCAAAGCTCATTTAATGTGTATTCAAAGTGTAGTGAATGGCATTAAATGATGAAGGATGTATTTATAGCACCCTTCAACAAGCAATGAAATGACTAAAAAATCCCCTTAAGTAGTTTAGGACATAGTAGAACACCTAGGGCTAAACTATGAACTTTACACAAAAAATTGGGATTTTCAGCATTTCGGGCGCCCCGCCTAGGCTAACTGGGTGCTCTGCCTGGTGGAGCTATGACCCAGGCGCTCCGCCCATGGGTCAGGCGCTCCGCCTGGTGAGCACCACTGCTGAAGTGGTGAAGCGCTCCGCCCCTCTTGGCGAGGCGCTCCGCCCTGTGGGCTGTGGTGTTGGGCGCTCCACCTCTTGGCTAGGCGCTCCGCCCACTGCCCTGTGGTCCTTCATTCCTTCTTCGATCGAGCTCCAATGCATGGTCTTCAAAGGATCCTCCGAGCTCGTATCATCCATGCTCTTCCAAACCAAGTGTAAGTGACTGTCTTGTATCTCTTTGGCTTGACTTCGACTGAATGGTCTTGATGCAGTATGGATTGCATCACGTTTGCTCCGCTTTTACCTTCAAAACTAACAATCACATCCTTGTGCAAAGGGGTTAAATCAAGTGGAATCAAAGGATTAAAGCCATAAACACACTCAAATGGAGTCATACCAATCAAGATATGCAAAGTTTAGTTATATGCAAACTCCATAAGAGGCAACTTTTCCACCCAAGTCCCGGCCTTACCTCGGGTCATAGCTCTAAGAAGAGCACCCAAAGTTCGGTTCACCACCTCGGTTTGTCCATCCGTTTGAGGGTGGTGGGATATAGAGAACAATAGCTTGGTGCCAAGAGCACCCCACAATCTTTTCAAAAAATGGCTAAGGAACTTAGTGTCCCTATTACTCACAATTGTTTGAGGCACACCATGCAACATTAACACATGATCAATGAATAAAGAAGAAACATATTGTGCATCATCACATTTTTTACATGGAACAAAGAGAGCCATCTTAGAAAACCTATCCACGACAATATAAATGCTTTCATGTCCCCCCCCCCCCCCCAGACCATGGCAATCCCATCACAAAATCCACAGAAATATCCATCCTAGGGCTAGTAGGTACGGGAAGAGGGGTATACAAACTATAGGGGTTCGACTTGGACTTAGCATGCTTGCACTCAAGGCAATTATTGCAAAGTTTCTCAACTTGCAACCCCATCTTAGGCCAATGGAATTGTTCCATGAGAATGGTCAAGGTCTTGTTTCTCCCAAAGTGTCCCATCAAGTCCCCACAATGGGCTTCACGAATAAGCAATTCTCTCCCTGAATACTCGGGAACACAAACTCTACCATTCTTAAAGATATAGCCGTCTACCCATTGGTAGTTCTCAACTTTTTCTCCCTTCTCAAGAGCTTCATGAATTCTCTTTAGCTTAGGGTGTTGAGCATACATCAACTTAATGCTCTAAAAACCCATGAGCTTGGAGGCAAGAGTGGTGGCTAGAACAAACTTCCTAGAAAGTGCATCCGCTACAACATTTTCGGCTCCCTTTTTATATTGAATCATATAAGGGAAACTCTGAATGAACTCTACCCATTTGGCATGTCTCTTGTTCAACTTCTCTTGGCCCCTAAGAAGTTTGAGTGACTCATGATCACTCTTAATCACAAATTCCCTAGGCCAAAGATAATGTTGCAAATTAGCTAGAGCTCTCACTAGGGCATACAACTCCTTGTCATATGTAGAGTAATTCAAGGTTGCCCCCTTCAATTTTTCCCTAAAGTAGGCTATGGATTTTCCATCTTGCATGAGAACACCACCAATTCCACCCCCGAGGCATCACATTCAACCTCAAATTCCTTTCCAAAGTCGAGAAATTGCAATAGAGGGGCGTTACTCAACCTACTTTTCAATTCTTGGAAGGCCTTCTCTTGAGGCTCTCCCCACATAAAAGGTTTTCTTTCTTCACCAATTCGGTGAGTGGAGCGGCAATGGAGCTAAAGTCCTTCACAAATCTCATATAGAAGCTAGCAAGACCATGAAAGCTTCTCATTTGAGACATAGTAGTGGGAGTAGGCCAATCCCTAATGGCCTCTACCTTAGACTCACCAACTTCCACTCCTTGGGCACTCACAACAAAACCAAGAAAGACTATCCTTTCAACACCAAAGGCACATTTCTTAAAATTAGCAAAGAGCTTTTCGGCCCTCAACACTTCAAGCACTTGTCTTAAATGATCAACATAGTCGTGTAATGACTTTCTATATATCAAAATGTCATCAAAGTAGACGACCATGAATTTGTTGATGAATGGCTTCAACACATGATTCATTAGCCTCATAAAGGTACTAGGTGCATTGGAGAGGCCAAAGGGCATCACCAACCACTCATATAGACCAAACTTGGTCTTGAATGCGGTCTTCCACTCATCACCTGATTTCATACGAATTTGGTGGTAACCGGACCTAAGGTCGATCTTTGAAAAGATGCTAGAACCACTTAGCTCATCAACCATATCATCTAGATGAGGTATGGAATGTCGATACTTTACCGTGATTTTGTTGACTGCTCGACAATCCACACACATCCTCCATGTGCCATCCTTCTTTGGGACAAGGATCACGGGTACAGCACAAAGACTTAAGCTTTCACGAACCAAGCCCTTGGTAAGCAATTCATCCACTTGCTTTTGCAACTCCTTTGTGTCATCAGGATTGCTTCTATAGGCCGGCTTGTTTGGGATTTGGGATCCCGAGACAAAATCAATAATATGTTCAACACCCCTCAAAGGAGGAAAACCACTTGGCATCTCATCCGGGAACATATCCTAAAAAACCTTCAAAACATTTTCAAGAACATTAGGAAAAAGGTTAGAAGAATAATCAAACTCAGAAGATAAGATCATACCTTTGTGCACTAGGCAAATGAGCATTTTGGCGCCATCATTCCCTTTCAAAACTCACTCGGTTGCATCATGGAGCAAATGCTACCGGTAAAAAAAAGGTGGAGTCACAACTAGGCTCTCGGCCAAAGATCTAGTCTTCACAATTGACTTATCCTTTG
Organism: Petunia x hybrida; assembly: GCA_037355625.1. Classification (NCBI taxonomy): domain Eukaryota; kingdom Viridiplantae; phylum Streptophyta; class Magnoliopsida; order Solanales; family Solanaceae; genus Petunia; species Petunia x hybrida. Next base: position 1,717,945 of record JBBBVM010000037.1, read on the forward strand.
CCGCTTCTTTAAACTCCCTCATACGCCTATAATCATCACTTACTTGTTTAGGCTACAAGGGCTTGAGCACATACTTTTTATCCTCATGCTTGACCGTAGAGGTGTTGACACAGCCATCATGTATCACATTTCTATCAAACTTCCATGGCCTGCCAAACAAGAGATTGCAAGCTTGCATAGGCACCACATCAAACATATGCTCATCTTGATAGTTCCCAATCTTGAACTTTATCAAGACTTGCTTCACCACCTTCAACTCCGCACACTCACTTAGCCATTGCGAATGGTAGGGCCTTGGGTGTTTTAAAGTGAGCAACTTCAATTGTGAGACCAAAGACTGGATTACCACATTAGCACAACTTCCCGAATCTATTATCATTGAGCGCACTTGCCCCATCATATGGCATCTAGCATGAAAAAGGTTTTTCCTTTTCACATTTTCACTCTCCTCTACAAGCATGGCACTCAAACTCCTCCTAACAACAAGAAACATGTTAGGGTTATCTCCTTCCTCTTCCTCTCCTCCCTCAACCAGCTCACTCTCCTCGATTCCCCCATCCTCGGGTTCACTATCTTGTTCATACACCATCTCATCATCCATATAAATCATGGTCTTTTTGAGTAAGACAATCTCTAGCAAAGTGACCATACCCCTTACACTTGTGGCATTGAATAGAAGAAGAAGTAGGAGTGTTCAATTGAGTTTTAGAATTACCACCCACTTTTAGTGTTGGCTTCTCATAGGTCTTTTTCACATCTAGATTTGAACTTGCACCACTAGTGTTTGGAGTCTTCCATTCCTTTTGCTTACTCATGGGAGTAGAAGTAGAACTCCTACAGTAGGTGGACGTCTCATCTTTGAGTCATTTCTCGGCTTCAACCGCGGCATCAAATAGATCATGATGAGAATGAAATTTGTGGAACCTCAATTGAGAGGATTTCTCTCGGCTCAACCCACTCTTGAATCGAATCACAGCTTGCTCATCTTCCTCCTCATCCATGTCAAAGGTCATTAGGATTTGCTCAAACTCATTGTAGTACTCTCCAACCGTCTTGTAGCCTTGTTTCAACTCATAATGCTTTTTGAGTTGGTCTTGACGATATTGGGGAGTCACATATTTTTCATCCATCACACGAGTCAATTCACCCCATGTAAGATTTACGGGCAAAGCATTCCTTCTTCTTGACCTCTTGGTTGCCTCTCACCAAGTAGAAGCAAAAGATTCAAAAGAAGATATAACATATTTGGTTTTCTTCTCCTCGGTCATGTTATTGGGATCAAACACTCTTTCCATGGTTAACTTCCACTCAAGATACTCAACCGGGTCACTACCCCCTTTGAATGTAGGAATAGCAAGTTTCACACTATTGAGATTATTGTTGTCACGACCCCTCGATACGGCTCCGATTGGCCCCCAAAGTTGTCATCATAAGCATCATAATCCCTTCTACCATTTCCTCCAACATTCCTTATAGATGGCCCTCGACCTCGGCCTCTACCCCTATTCACTTTCCGGCCTTCATTCATAGCTCTCCTAATAAGATAGGGAGCTTCATAGTCAACATCATCAAATCCGGCCTCCTCCCCTTCTTGAGCTTCATCAACATGCTCAAGAGGTGCAATGTTTCTACGGGCTCTAGGGAGTTGAACATTTCCTTGGGGATTGCCCAAAAGGTGAGGAATGCCCACTTATTGGGGATTGCCCAACACACGCTCATTTCGAGCAAGATCATCTTTTAGCTTTTGTTGCTTGACCAATTCGGCAAATTGTTCCGAGGTAATGGTTGAGCCACATGTTCCTTCACCATTTTCAAGTTGGACACCCGGGGTCCTTCTTTCAAGATTATCAAGTCTTAGGCTCATGCCATCCAACTTTGGTGCAATGCAATTCCCGAAGGGATTGTTAGCACAAACGCGGAAGAACAAACAAAAGGATAAAAGATAAAAGCAAGACAAAACTTGCTTCTTTCGAAAGAACAGTGAGGAACCTGTCTCAAAGCTCAATCAAAAGGGATACAAGGATCACCTATACTATGCAACAATCCTCAAGAGAACATTGCCTCTTGCAAACTGAATGATCAAGAGGAATGTTCAATCGGACTAACCGAAAGCCACAAGTCCTTAAAAGCCCTCACCGGGGTTTTGCTCACGACGGAGACAAGAAGAAATGTGCTCGGCACTTTCATTCAATTCATCAATATTCAAAAACTAGCTACTTACAATGAAAGGAAACAGTGTTTATATAGGAAATACTAAGGGTAAACTAGTAAATAGGTCACAGTTGACCAATAGAAATAAGCCACGCAGGGCTGAGTAAAAATGTGTTCGGCAGATTTGACTTCGGTAAGCCTTGGCTTCGATTCTCGTTTGTCTGCTCGAACACACACTTATTGCCTTCGGACGCTCAATTGTCTTCGAGCTCATTGTCCTCGGTCACTTTACCTTCGGGCTCAAATCTGAAGATAATGCCTTCGATTCTTGAGCTCGGCCACTCAGCTTCGGAGCAATTGTTTTCCTTCGGCCAGGCTAAGTGAACGTGCACATCGTGCAGCAGCTTGGCTTGGTTTCTTGTCATCGGTCTCCTCGGTGGATTGATCACTTGATCAGCACGTGATCGGGCTGCATCATCCTCCCCTTCTTGAGAGGATTTCGTCCTCGAAATCAAGCCCTCCTCGTCCTCCGAAGTTGGACCTACAACACAAGGAACTAAGTCAGCGACATTAAAGGTGTTGGACACGTTATACTCACCAGGGAGGTCGATCACGTAGGCATTGTTGTTGATCTTGGTCAACACTTGAAATGGACCATCCCCTCGAGGAGCCAACTTTCCTTTCCTTTGGTTCGGGAAGCGTTCCTTTCGGAAGTGAACCCAAACCCAATCTCCCTTCTTTAATTCCAACTTTTTACGCCCCTTGTTTTTCTTTAAGGCAACCTTTGCATAGGCCTCCTCGAGGTTCTTCTTCACCTTTGCATGCAACTCGATCAAGGCAGCTGCTCGTCGAGTACCTTCAAAATCAAGAACAGAATCTCGAGGCAATGGGGTTAAATCAAGTGGAATCAAAGGATTAAAGCCATACACACATTCAAACGGGGTCATTTTGATCATTCTATGCACCGTTCGATTGTAGGCGAACTCCATCATGGGCAAACGATCAGCCCAGTTTCCAACCTTCCCTTTGGTCATTGCCCGAAGCAACGATCCCAAGGTTCGGTTTACTACCTCGGTCTGTCCATCAGTCTGAGGATGGTGAGACGTCGAGAATAGTAGCTTGGTGCCGAGGGCACCCCACAAACACTTCCAAAAATGACTCAAGAACTTCGAGTCTCGATCACTTACAATAGTACGAGGTACACCATGCAATTTTAACACATTAGAAACAAACAATGTAGCTACATGCTGTGCATCATCACACTTTTTGCAAGGAATAAAGTGAGCCATTTTTGAAAAACGGTCAACCACAACGAAGATGCTATCATGTCCTCCCCCCGACCTCGGTAACCCCAAGACAAAGTCCATGGATATATCAACCCAAGGTCGATCAGGCACAGGCAACGGGGTGTACAATCCATGAGGGTTGGACTTCGATTTTGCTTTATTGCAAACGAGACAAGCGTTGCAAAGCTTTTCCACATCTCGTCGCATTTTGGGCCAATGGAACTGCTCGGTCAAGATACCAAGAGTTTTATCGACACCGAAGTGTCCCATCAGTCCACCTGAGTGAGCTTCTCGAATCAAGAGCTCTCTCCACGATGACACTGGCACACAAACCCTCCCATTTTTGAAGAGGTAGCCATCATGCCACTGATATTTCTCAACCTATCGGCCACTCAAGATTGCGTCTCGAACACATTTCAGCTTGGGATCGTCCTCGTACATCGACTTGATGCTTTCGAATCCCATGAGCCTAGAGGCGAGAGTGGTCGCTAAGGCAAATTTCCTTGATAGCGCATCGGCCACAACATTATCTTTTCCCTTTTTGTAATGAATTACATAGGGAAAGCTTTCAATAAATTCAACCCACTTGGCATGTCTTCGATTCAATTTCTCCTGACCTCGGAGATGTTTCAAAGACTCATGATAACTTTTGATCACAAACTCTCGAGGCCACAAATAATGTTGCCAATGGGCGAGTGCTCGAACGAGGGCATACAATTCCTTGTCGTACGTAGAGTAGTTCAAGGTTGCACCCTTAAGCTTTTCGCTAAAGTAAGCGATCGGCTTCGAATCTTGCATCAGCACTCCTCCGATCCCAACTCCAGACGCATCACATTCGACTTCGAATGCTTTGCCGAAGTCAGGGAGTTGCAACAACGGGGCAGAAGAAAGCCTCCGCTTCAACTCTTGGAAAGCCCTCTCTTGGAACTCTCCCCACACAAATGGATTGTCTTTCTTCACCAGCTCGGTTAAAGGAGCTGCCACGGTGCTAAAGTCACGAACAAACCTTCGGTAAAAGCTAGCTAAGCCATGGAAGCTACGAACTTGTGATACCGAGGTTGGAGTTGGCCAATCTTTGATGGCTTCGACTTTTGATTCGTCGACTTCGACACCATTAGCACTGACAACAAATCCAAGAAAGACTACACGATCGACACCAAAGGCGCATTTCTTGAAGTTGGCATACAACTTCTCTTCTCGAAGCTTTTCAAGTACTTGCCTTAGGTGGTCGACATGTTCATCCACGGTTCTGCTATAAACAAGTATGTCATCGAAATAAACGACAACAAACTTATTTATGAACGGTTTGAGCACATGGTTCATCAGTCGCATGAATGTGCTCGGTGCATTGGATAAGCCAAAAGGCATCACCAACCATTCATAGAGACCGAATTTGGTCTTGAATGCGGTTTTCCACTCGTCCCCGGGTTTCATTCGGATCTGGTGGTAACCGGACCTGAGGTCTATCTTCGAAAAGCATGAAGAACCACTTAACTCATCTAGCATGTCATCTAATCGAGGGATAGGATGACGATACTTTACCGTTATTTTGTTGACTGCTCGACAGTCAACACACATTCGCCATGTTCCATCCTTCTTCGGAACAAGGATAACAGGAACGGCGCAAGGACTCAAGCTCTCACGAACGAGGCCCTTGTTCAGCAATTCATCAACCTGCCGTTGGAGCTCTTTGGTGTCTTCGGGATTACACCGGTATGCAGGTTTGTTAGGGATTTGAGACCCTGGTACGAAGTCAATTTGGTGCTCGATTCCTCTCAATGGAGGTAATCCACCTGGCATTTCCTCGGGAAACATGTCCTCGAAGTCCTGCAAAACTTTTTGAACAAACAAAGGCAAAGGGTTATCATTAGAAAAATCATCATTAGAGTTTAGAAAGATACCCTTGTGCACGAGGCAAATCATCATCTGACCGTGGTCGTTGCCTCGTAAGATCTCACCGGGTTGCATGATTGCACAAATTCCTTTTACTTCGGTCGGTGAGTTTGTCTCTTCGGGCCCCAATTTTGCTCCCATCGGAAGCTTAGCTTTGGCCGCTTCTTTCAATTCTTTCATTCGTTTATAGTCCTCGGTGACTTGTTTTGGAGACAAGGGCTTGAGTATGAAACTCTTCCCGTCGAGCTTCACAGTGTAAGTGTTGGATCTGCCATTGTGAACAGCTGTTCGGTCATACTGCCATGGTCGACCCAATAGCAAATGACAAGCTTGCATCGGAACCACATCGAATATCATCTCATCTTGATATTCTCCGATTTTGAACTTGATCCACACTTGTTTGACAACTCTCAATTCTCCACACTCATTCAGCCATTGTAACTTGTAAGGGTGGGGATGCTTCATCGTAAGTAATCCCATTTGTGAAACCAAAGTTTGGCTCACTACATTGGCACAACTACCGGAATCAATGATCATCGAACACACCTTTCCCCTCACTCGACATCGGGCATGAAAGAGGTTTTCTCTTTGGTTGTCCTCTTCTTCAAGAGTCATGCAGCTCAAATTCCTTCGAACCACAAGAAACATTTCCGGATGATCAGCTTCGGCAGCCTCATGATCATCATCAACTTCAGCTCGATCAGTCTCATCGATAATTTCCTCCTCGGTGTCACTCGCTTGCTCGTGGACGGTTCCATCTTCGAGCAGAAGCATAACCTTGCGAGTTGGACACTCTTTTGCCATGTGACCATAACCTTTGCATTTGTGACACTGAATATTTGAAGCACTAGGAGAGTTGAGTTGAACTTTACCTCCCACTTCTCTTGGTTGGTTAACGGTCACACCTCTTTCGAAGGGTCTCTTCGAATCTCGAATAGTGTTAGCACTTGCTTGGTTTGGACTCTTCCATTCTTTACTTCGGTTCAAGGGAGTAGAAGTAGTGACTCCTCGATACCGGTTTGCCTTATCGTCCTTCACCAATTTTTCAGCTTCGGTGGCAGCATCAAACAAATCTTCCAACGTGTGGTACACGTGGAGTCTCAACTGAGAAGACACATCCCTAGCCAAGCCATTTTTGAATCTGATAATGGCTTGCTCTTCGTCTTCGACCAGATCAAGATTCAATCGAACCTTTTCAAACTCATCGTGGTACTCTTGGACGGACTTGGTCCCTTGCTTTAACTCATAGAGCTTTTGCATTTGAGTCTGCCTGTACTTGGCACTCAAATACTTACCATCCATCGCTCTCATCAACTGTGGCCATGTATTGACTACTGGATAGTCATTTCTTCTTCTATGCCTCTTGTCAGATTCCCACCATGTTGATGCATAAGCTTCGAACGAAGCAATGGCATGGGCAGCTTTTCTCTCATCGGTCATCTCATTGGTTTCAAAGATGCGCTCCATTTTAAGCTTCCATTCAAGATACTCATCGGGATCACTAGTTCCTTTAAAGGGTGGAATAGTGATCTTGACACTGTTCAAGTTTGAGTCTCGAACAGCTCTAGCCTGTTCAGGAAACTCATCTTCTCGATCATAAGCCTCACGCTCAATATTTCTTTCAACATTTGCGCCTCGGCCTCGACCTCGGAAATTTCCACGTCCTCGGTGAGCTTGCCTTCGTTGAGTGAATGGCGGCTCACGCTCATATTCGTCCTCGGGAAATTCCTCTTCATCAACCTCTTCGGTTACAGCTCAAAGATCTCTTCGGGTCCTTGGAAGTGGTAACCTCTCTCCTCGGGGAATGCCCAAGTTTTGATTTCCAGCTTGGGGATTGCCCAAGTTTTGTTGTGCTTGGGGATTGCCCAAGTTAAGCTCTCTTCGAATTGCTTCACTAGTCAACTGATGTTGTCGAAGAAGCTCAGCATACAGATCAGGTTTCATCGGAGTGGATTCGCTTGTTCCAGCGCCGGACCCATGCATGGCCACGGACGCACTTCCCTGTTCGAGTTGAGTTACTCGAGCACTCACTCCTCTTACATCGGCACTGATGCCTTGTATCGCAGCCATGAGATCGGCTAACGACAATTCAGGCTTTTCAATGCTTTTGCCATCGTTTCCAGCCATTGTACCTGCACAAGTCAAAGATCAAACAAAATGTTAGGGTTAGAAATCACCTCACACACTCCCTCACCTTTGATGGGTGGCACTCGGGTCCACTCAATTTATGGGTTCGGTTTTTGATCACTCAAGGACTTGTTAACAGTGGCTCGCCTGATTGATCGGTCCTCTAAGATCCTTCAAGTTCGACAATAGTCACTGCCTCTTCGGGAAGAGTGAAGTGATGTTCGACTCGATGGAACAGACGCTTTTTAACTGAGCTCGGGGAGTCAAAAGAATGTCTACGAAAGTTTGGACTTCGGTCACCCCTTCGCACGAGTTCCTATCAGCTTAAAAGAGTTAGTACGACCTTGAGTAGGACAATTACTCAAAAGATCCACCAACTCGATTTTTACACGAAAGAAAGTGAGAACCTAGGAGAATCTACCCCTTTGATTCCCTTTTGGAATCTTTTTCGATCACACCCACTCCTGTCCGTACAAAAGTGGTCCCTCCTTGGTACGGATAGGGTTTTACCTTATCCACTTTCCTTTTTCAGCCGACAACTTTCACCTGGGGGTTTTGATGTTAAATTTTTAACCCCTTTCTTCTTCAATGGAACAGCGACCTTGCTCCGGCGTACGGACGCAACAACTTCGGTTCACTGACCACGAAATTCAACAGATCTGAGTTGCTCTTTCAACTCCGGTTCCAAACAACAACGGAGGAAATCAAACGATGTTCTTCGAGCTAAGATCCAGCTTGTTCGAGTCGTACACTGTTACAATTTGTAACAAGTTTCCGGTGTACGGACAACGATTTAAACTCAGAGCTTCGATTTTTGAGCAACAAACAAACCCAAATCACTCAAGAACCACCAATCTTCACCGGTTTCTTCCAAACACAGTGGGGTTCGAGTTCAGTCACCATTAATGCTCAAAACAGTCCAAAAATTCACCAAGAAACCCTAGTCACGAAATCAGTACGTCGGGTATTCGTTGGAATCAGAACTCGATGGTGAACAATAATCCAAGATTGTTTTTCCCAAACAATCAGCAATCAAACACAATTTTTGAATTTTCTTTTTAACTTTTTTTTTTTTTTTTTTTTTTTTGTAAAATAACAACACCAACAGTAACAAAATTTAAGAACACGAAAAGGAAACAAAGACACAAAACGCACGAAGATAATGAACAGGATTGAGGTTGTAAGAACAAACTCAAACCGTGCTCTGATACCAAGATGGTGCAATGCAATTCCCGAAGGGATTGTTAGCACAAACGCGGAAGAACAAACAAAAGGATAAAAGATAAAAGCAAGACAAAACTTGCTTCTTTCGAAAGAACAGTGAGGAACCTGTCTCAAAGCTCAATCAAAAGGGATACAAGGATCACCTATACTATGCAACAATCCTCAAGAGAACATTGCCTCTTGCAAACTGAATGATCAAGAGGAATGTTCAATCGGACTAACCGAAAGCCACAAGTCCTTAAAAGCCCTCACCGGGGTTTTGCTCACGACGGAGACAAGAAGAAATGTGCTCGGCACTTTCATTCAATTCATCAATATTCAAAAACTAGCTACTTACAATGAAAGGAAACAGTGTTTATATAGGAAATACTAAGGGTAAACTAGTAAATAGGTCACAGTTGACCAATAGAAATAAGCCACGCAGGGCTGAGTAAAAATGTGTTCGGCAGATTTGACTTCGGTAAGCCTTGGCTTCGATTCTCGTTTGTCTGCTCGAACACACACTTATTGCCTTCGGACGCTCAATTGTCTTCGAGCTCATTGTCCTCGGTCACTTTGCCTTCGGGCTCAAATCTGAAGATAATGCCTTCGATTCTTGAGCTCGGCCACTCAGCTTCGGAGCAATTGTTTTCCTTCGGCCAGGCTAAGTGAACGTGCACATCGTGCAACAGCTTGGCTTGGTTTCTTGTCATCGGTCTCCTCGGTGGATCGATCACTTGATCAGCACGTGATCGGGCTGCATCAAACTTGGCCATGATGGTAGCCAACACTCCTTTAATGGGATCATCACCTTCACTAGCCATGATACCTACAAAGCAAGCAAACAGTTAGTAAAATAACCTCACACACACCTCACTTGAATGTTACTCGGGTACACTCGTTTAGTGGTTGGGGATATATCACTCAAGCTTGAACCAAAGGTGAACACATAGTTGAACCACGTTCCTAATCAACAACCAAGCAATCCACAAGATCAAGCACTCTTCGGGATCAGTGGAACTGATAGGACTCGATGGATGCTAATCTCTTTAAGTGCGGACTTGAAACAAATGGTTTTACGAATTCTTCTTTGAGCTCTCCTCTTCACTAGGCACGACTATCCTAAAGGCTTCAAATGATTAGTACTAATCGAGTAGGAATGTTACTCTAATAGTACTAAACTGATGCAATGCAATCAAATAAAATACGAAAACCTACGAATTCCAACTACCCGGAAAACTTCTTAAAGATAGCGGCCCACCCTTTTAGAGTGGGCGGTCCGCCCTATTCTTCTGCCTCTGTTACTAGGCGCTCTGCCACCCAAAAATCCAGAGAGCTCACAACCAAACCGGCGGTCCGCCTCTTAGACTAGGCGCGGCGCCTACTATGTTCTTCAGCACAATCCAAATTCGTGTTTCTTGGTTTTAGCACCAAAAATTCCAACAATTTTCAAGATGTTTCCCAATTCAAAGGTACCCAATTGTGTTTTCAACTACTATAATCAAACCCCAATGATTTTTATCAAACACCCAATCAATAACAATCAAATTTCAATGTTCATCAAGTTCATAGCAAGGGTTTCTCATAACAAGGGTTTCAAAATCATCAAATCTCATTTTACAACTTCAAATCACGAGATGTTGGTACCAAATCGATGGATTTTCAATAGAGATCAAACCCCGATATCAATCAATCAATGGGCAAATCAATCCAAGAAACATGATCAAATTTGTTTTGGTGTTTTTCAACTTTTTCAATTTTTTGTATTTTCTTCTTTTTCCACAACAAATAGGAAACTAAAGTAGAAACTAACTTAGGCACGATGAACAAGAATCGAGGGTTTGTAGAAACAAATCCCGAGTCTTGCTCTGATACCAAGATGATACGGATTAAAATGCGGAAGCTAAAAAGACACGATAGGAGCAAGACGGGTCTTGAACTCCCTATGAAGTAGTCACGAAGAACGGATTTCATGACACCCTCGATTCGGGTCAAATACAACCTATGCTATACATAAGGTCCTCAAAAAGCTCTTCGAATTGAAACAAGGGTCCAAATCGGTTAAAGAATACCATGATGAGTTTGAAAGAATTCGATTGGCTCTTCATATGGAAGAAGATGATGAGCAACCATCATTCGATTCAAAAATTGCTTGGCTCGAGATGTGTCATCTTAATTGAGGCTGCATGTGTACAAAACTTTAGAAGATGTGTTTCATGCTGCTATCCAAGCTGAAAAATGGGTGAAGCACTACAAAGGAAACTGGTATTAAGGAGTTACAACGTTGACTCCTTTGAACCGAGGTAAAGAATGGAAGAGTTCGAATCCAACAAGTGCCAACACTTGCCGAGATATGAAGTAACCCTTTGAGAGGGCAGTGACCGCTAACTAGCCAAGAGAAGTAGGAGGTACAGTTCAACTGAATACTTCTAATGCTTCAAGCATTCAGTGTCATAAGTGCAACGGATATGGTCACATGGAAAAAGAGTGTCCAACTCGCAAAGTTATGTTTTTGCTCGAAGATGGAACCGTCCATGAGCATGCGAGTGACACTGAGGAAGAAAATTTTGAGGAGACTGACCGAGCTGAAAATGATGATGGTCGTGAAGCTACCGAAGCTGATAATCCGGAAATGTTTCTTGTGGTTCGAACGAATTTGAGCTGCATAACAAAAGAGAAAATCTCTTCCATGCAAGATGTCGAGTGAGGGGGAAAGTTTGTTCGATGATTATTGATTCGGGTAGTTGTGCAAATATGGTAAGCCAAACCTTTGTTTCACAATTGGGATTACCTACCTTAAAGCATCCTCATCCTTACAGATTGCAATGGTTTAATGAGTGAGGAGAATTGAAGGTTGTCAAGCAAGTGTGGATCAAATTCAAAGTGGGAGAATGATGCAGCCCAAAATGGCCTAAACGACAACCATCAAAAGACAAGCTCGAGAGCACAAGGGATACGAGTCAAGGCCTCCGGAAACATCTTGAGGATCGTGCATTGGAGCGCCAAGGACGGAGGAAAATAGGGCAGGAAACTGGGCAGCCCAAAACAGGGCAAAACAGGGGAGGAAACTGGGAGCTCACTGCCTAAGGAAGAACTTTTGTTCTTCGCGATCACGACAGCTTCTCACGCGATCGCGAAGAGTATTGCATTGGCCTGCGCGACAGCGTGTCTTTGAGCGCGAAGGCGAAGCTGAGGATGCTGAAGGTCGTGAAGATGATGGAGACCTGCGCGATCGCGAGCTGCCTAGCGCGATCGCGATGCCTTAGAAGTTGTCTTGCGCGATCGCTAGCCTTCCTTGCGCGATCGCGAAGAGGAGAGGTTGATCAGCGAACCAGAATCAGCTGCAGGGCCATTTTTGTCCAAAACTCTATGTAAATGTATATATAGCACCTTAGCTCATTTCATTAGTTCCAGTTTACATTGTATTGAATAGAGAGAAGAGAGAATTAGAGAAGGCCGAGCCTTTCTAGTCCGAAGCCCGAGGCTTCATGTATCTCGTTAACTTGGAACCTATGCCGATCGACACCTAGTTGAGTCCATTGTAAGGTTCGAGTTTCACTTTCTCCCTTTTGGATTATTAATTCATGTCTTGAATTCATTAATCCGTTCTTTCTTCTCGTTTCTTGACTCCCCAATCTTTGTTTCCCGATATCTTTGATATCACCTATCTTGTTATTTATCGCTTCCGCATTGTTTGTGACGTTTTTAGCTTCCGCGTCGTTTTAGATTGCATCAGCTGGTATCAGAGCAAGGCTCGGGTTATGTTCTTACAAACCCCCGTCCCTTGTTCATCGTGTTAGTTTATCATTGTTCTTGTTGTTTGTTTTTGAAAATTTGAAGAAAACAAAAAAATAGAAAAACTTGAAAATTTCACAAAATTTGGTGGAACTTGTTGGATTGGGACACCCATGCGTTAAAAGTCATTGGGGTTTGTTCCTTGTGTGATTCCCGTTCTTTTGGTACCAAAATTACAAGATTTGGTGATGTATTCCAAAATTTGAAGAATTGAAATCTCCAAAATTTTCAAAAAAACCTATATTTTTGCTCAAGAATCAAAATCGATTGATTGTTGTTTGTTTGGGGTTTAAACTTATTGGGGATTGTTTAGAATCATCATATACACCTTTGGGTATCGTTGGTTTTGTGTTTCGGGTTGAAATCGAGCCAAAAATTTGGCCAAAATGGCCAAAAAAAACCCGTTTTTGAGCTGCTGTGAAAGTGCAGGGATTAACCCTTCGCGATCGCGAAGAACAATTCGCAATAGCGAAGAGCAAAATATTTTTTTTGAAAAAATTAACCCTTCGCGATCGCGCGTGTCTGGTCGCGATAGCGAAGAACAAAAAAATTTCAGAATTCCAGTTTTGGGACAGAACGTTCGCAACGGCTTCCGAACAGTTTCCAAACATCATGACTCCAATTGGACCATTAAATATGATGAGTTTCTAGATGACAAACGAAATTTTATCCGATTCCAAATCCGTTTGGTGCCAATTCGAGTCAAATCTTTGTGTCCCGTTTTCTTCCATACCTCTTGGTTAGTGTTTTGAAGGTAATTGGCCTACTTGAAAGACACTAATCCTTTAGCGTATAGGGTATTCGTGCGTAGAGGAGATTAGAATTCAAAGAAGAGTCGTAGAACTCCTTTTGGCCTCAAGTGCGCACTTTAAATAGCCGTCCGTACATAAAGTCTCATTAATTCCATTCCGAACTTTAACTTGGACATGCTAGTTGTGATTACCTTGGTTCCCAAGTTGATAAGGCCTCGCTCTTGAGTGTACATATATTGAGTGATACACGTGAGGGAGTGACTTTTGGGAGGTTTGTTCTTTGGTGATTGCAACAATGTCGGATAATGATGATGGAATAGATTGTGGCTCATGTGGCGATGATGCGAGTTGCTATGACTCGTATGGTGATGATGGAGACTATGGTTCCTACGAGGGTGATGATGGCCATTACTATGATGATGGAAACCATAGCTCCTATGTTGATGAAGCGGTTCACTATGATGATCGTGAGAATGATGAAGACTATGAGGCTTGTGATGAAGATTGTGATGATTCCTATGCTTCTAGTCAAGAACTCGAAGATGGTGACGCTTCAAGGTACATTGATCCTACTTACTCTACTTGTGATGAATTTGAGCATGATAGTGACATAGATAGAGTTGATGATGATATTGATTATAGAAATTGTTCATATGCATCTTCTCTTGGTGTTGCTTGTGGAGTGCAAGGGAGTAGTAGCGGACCTTCCACTAGTATGGGAGGTGGTGGTGGTTTTTCCATGGGAAATGGGAGGTTTGCATCTTCTAGTTCCCATGAGAAGGGTGGAAGGAGAAATGGTATTGCTCTTACCGTTACGGGGGTGCATTGCGCTAGTAGTGGTGGTAGGAGTGGTGCTATGGGCTATGGAACCAAGGCGGGAGGCAATTATGGGTTCCGTAGTGGTGTTCCTTCCTCGACTCCCAACAACACTTCTAATGTTGGGAGAGTGACGGGAAGTGGAGGTTATTCTAGTGGTGTTGCCACTTGTGGAGGGATAAAGAGAACCCAACTTGGGGGTGATGGCTTTCTTGGGTTTGATACTATACAAGACATGAGTGAATGTAGGTTCATTTTTGAGGTGAATGGTAGTGGGGGATGCTTGCTCAAGATTAGTGAAGTCTACACTAATTTTGTTAACGACTCTTGGGTTGGTAGACTAAAGATACCATGCTATAAATTGAAACATCCTTATGAGTATCAAGGTGTTTGGGTCACTAGTGAGGCTCGGATACTCATATCTCATGGGAGTTACAAGGAATATGTTTGGTGTGATGTGTTTCCCATGGAGTATTATGGTGTTTGGCTAGGAAAACCGTGGTTGCAAGGCACGAGGGTGCGGTATGATCTGGTGAAGGATGTGTACCAAGTGAGCAAGAGGCAAAGAACTTATGACTTTGAACCTTGCCGGGCAAAGTTTAAGTTCCATCCTAGTACATCTTCTCGGCCTATGCAAGAAGAAAAGGAGCAAGAACCTCATCCTATGGCTAAAAGAGTGCAAACAAGAAGTCCTACAGTCACAAACAATGGTGGGACTAGTGCGAGAAAAGAGTTGGCAATTGTCAACAAGGTGAACCAACCACAAGTTGCAAAACCAAGTGGTTCACCAATGAAGAAGAAGGAGACATCACGTGATGAGTCTTCAAGTCCTAGATTCCGGGTTGATGTAAAAAGTCCACCTACTCCGGCTATGGGCATTCTCGGGCCTCGTCCCAATTCGCCCGAATTTGAGAGACAAAAGATAGAGAGGAGTAAGGGAGTGACCGGTGACATTCCTCGAGTGGAAAAAGGAGAGGATGTGTTGAGTGATGTGAGCGGGATGTCACCACCCGAATCTACACCTAGCCTTGAAAGAAAAATGAGGGAAAAGAAAGAGGGAAAAAAGAGTGAGGACACCCCTTATTCTAACCTTAACCCTTTATCTTTTTCTTCTACTTGTGTGAGTACTTGTGTAGGTATTTTTGGAGGCAAACCGATGGAGCCTCAACCATGCTCCGTGATGGAAAGACAAGGTGAAGGAGATGCCAAATGTGAGCTACGAGGAGGAGAAGCTAGCCATGACGCTTCAAGCACATTGAGTGAGCCCGGATGCGACTCAAGTGTAAGTGTTAGTTCTTCTTCCCATGAGCCTATTACTTCCTTGTCTTGTGTTAGTATTTGTGATAGCTCCACGCTAGTTGATGATATGTATGATTACAATGTGTTTGCAACTAGTGTAGAGCCTTCGGGTCAACTTGTGTGTGAAATTGAACCACTAGTTGAGGGGGTTGAAAAGCCATATCATGATGTGAGCTCGGTTTTCATTGAACCTCTCTTTAGTGAGAATGTTGAAGTTGACCTTGTTTGTGAACCTTGTTATGACACCCCACCTATATTTAATAAAGGAGAAGATGAATTGCATGATAATCTTGTTCTTCCCTTTTATTGCTTAATTGATAATGGTGGTCTCTTGTGTCGTAGTGAGGGTGGGTTTGACCTTGAGGAGTCTGTTGAGTGTGAGATGGATCGATTTATTTTCGATGACTCCTTGAGTGAGAGTGAAGGACCTAGTCTTGATTCTATGCTTTTATGTAACCATGAATTCGAGGTACATGCTTTTACATTTCTAATGTTTGAAGGCAATCTCATTTGTGGTGGTGAATTGTATCGGACTAGAGTCGGTAGTAGAGTTGAACCTCCATGGTTTTTCAAGTTAGGCTCTATGGATGATCCAACGTTTGGAACTCCGAGTGAGGAGAGTGGTCTTGGTATTGGTCGTGTTGACCTATTTTCTAGTAGTCCTAGCCTTCGTTGTGTGGACTATAATGATGAAGGACCTATTTTGGAGACCTTCCTTTGGAGCTTGTCCAATAAGGAGGACTGTCTTGGGGTTGATTTGGGAGGTGAGGAGGTACCTCTCGGTGTGTGTAAGAATGCTCGTAAGAAGGGGAGTGGAGTAGTCGATGTTAGTTGTGAGTTGAACTACTTTACTTACTCCATCCCATATGTTGAGCACACCTTGAGTGTTGGACATGCCGAAGCCAATGTGTCACATCGTGATAAAATTAATTTGAAGGCTTGGAGTGTTGACGGTAAGCTTAGGGGTCATAGGACATTTGATTGCTTCATGTTGCATAACTTTGATCTCTTTGCTTGTTTTGAAATCGAGTGCTTGTTCTTGTCGAGCCAAGACCTTGTTGTCTCCTTGGGGGACATAAGCTTTTTCATAGGAATTGATGCTTGGCTCTATTACAAGAGTGTGTTTTCCACACCACTTGCACTTATTCTTGCTAAGCTAACCTACTTGCGAAGTAGGAAGTAAACAAAAGGTGAGAATATATTTTAACTCCCTTTGTCACTGTGTTGAAGCTTTCATTATGTTAACAGGATTCTACAATCAATACAAAGTCATAAAAAAAATACACAGTATACTTATATACACAGCAAATGGAAATGGATTGACACTGGTCCAAACAAGTAGAGAAAGGCAACCAAACCGATTACTAAGAAACCACCTAATTTCAAATGCATTAATTCTTTCATCAAATAAACCATGAGACTTAGCAACAACACAATGCAAAAATTACAAGTTCTACAATAATACTTCAAAAAGAATATGCCCAAACATAAATAAGTTGAACTATATAAAATGCAACTCATTTACACATGGAGGGAGCATCCAGTGCACAAAAAGAAAGAAAAGCAGAACTTAGATATATTACCAATGCACCAGTAAGTAAAACTTGAACCAATACCTTGCTGGTGTAACCGTTCAACTTTTTCAATGATTGACTTAAATTTATTTGAACAAAAAAGAAAAGAAACAATTAGTTAAAACCATCTAAATTAATGAAGCTTTAGAATAAAAAGTAAATCTCATCTAAAATGGTAAATTAGTTTTCTTTTCTTCATTACTTTCCCTCTCCACCTTAGGTATTAAGTTTAGCTTTCTATTACCTTATGGGACATTAATGTTTACTGTGAAAGTATCATAAAATTAGAGTTAAGAAGCACAATAATTGGCCTTGACAGTTTAAAGTTTGATCAATACTTGGAAAAATTTCAAAGAACACAGTTATTATAACAATTTAAGATGATGAGGGAAACACTTAGTGTATCTAGATCTTGTAATAAATACGTAAGCACACTTCAATGGTTTGCCCTAAACACCAAGTTAATAGTAATGACGCACCATCACACAACTTATCAAAACTTTGTATCTTTTAAAGATAATAGGGCATTTAAAAGACTTCAGAAGTCAATAACATGTATCGTATTCGTCGAATTGTTAATCTCTATTTGATTCTTCTTTCATCAAGTGCCTTACAGTTTGCCCTTAGTCAGTTACTTGAACTTCTCTCACTCACAAATCTTTCTGAATCTATCCCAGAGCTTACTATTTTCTCCACTCTTTCACCTTTTTTTCTGATAACTTGTCTGAGTCATAAATAAAAGCCAACAAGAAAGAATATTTCCTAAAAGATGAATATTATATATTTAACTTGGATAATATAAAAGAAAAATTCTAGCTCACATTAATACTCAGGTGGCTTCAAAGCCAAAGTTCCTTTCTTTTTGGATTAACCGATCAACGTTGCACTTTGATGATCACATGATTAAAAGTTAATCCTAGTAAATTTAGCTCAGATCACACCACCTTACATTAACCAAGTAAGAATAAGTTGAAAGATACAAATACATAATTAAAATCAAAGCTCTTAAGTAGTATCAACCTCAGCACTCAAGGAATGAGAAAAAAAACATAAACTAAAGCTTACCTGACCCTAACACAAGGCAAACTACATCAGCAATTAACCAAGCTTTTGAATTGATTTTCTGGAATCCAAGAATTGGAGGAAATCTGAGAACCAAAGCTGAACAAAAAAGAAAGATAGTATCATATCACCTATGCATATATAACACCCTATTCGTACATATACACATTGATTGGCTTTTAGTCTTCTTTGAAACAAAAAAAAAGAAAAGAGTTTATTTTGTAAGAATGAGATCTAAATCAGTTTTCCTTCGGCATAATGGGATTAGATAGTATTAACAAAATAAATAAATGACACTAACATATGGTGAAATATGCTAGAAATTCAAACAGTTTGAATAAAAACCAAATTAAGAAGACAAAACAATTAAACGGAGAAAAGACTACTATGTTATTGATATTATCTTGGAGATCCAAACAAACCATCGACTCTAAACAACATCAATCTATACACAACATAATAAGTGGAAAAGAGTGATTTCAACATTAATAGTAATTAATTAGTGATGGATATAATTTATTGATATATTTTTATAGTTAAATATTAAGTATTTTAAATAAAATGTGAATAAATATATCCATCTCTCGCATATTTTCTAACATATTTTGCAGGAAGAAGAAATTATTCAAGGTGAAGAAAAATAAAGGAATGGCCATTGATGATTACATTATTTATAGTGTTATTATAACACTGATAGTAATGTCCGTGAATTGTTTTACGCTGAAGAATAAAAGCGCAGACGGAAGAAAGTTTATGGAATGAAGCTACGTATGAAAAAGTCTTCAAAACCCAACACACCTTGGCCATCTTGAAATATTTCCTACCACCTTAAGATATGCCATCTTAGGTAGAAATTTGGCATGGAATCTTTTCTATAAATAAAGGCCAAAGTTGTATGAAAAAGGGCACCAAATTCATCTTGCAGAGAACTACTTTCTCTTGCTCTTTTTCTTTCTTTGTCTTTTATAACATTAAGCTTTTGTAGTTTTCTTTTGTAGAAGAAATACTACTTCTTCCTAGTCTTTATATTTTTAAAGTTTTTCTTACTCCATAATGGAGTAATCTCTTTTGTTGGGATAGTTGATGAAACTCGGTATTATTTATAATACGTATCTCAGTTTTAATACATGCTTAGCCTGAAGTTTTTAATCACATTTTAACACTGTGCTAGAATTATAGTTTTTACTAAATCTTTATTTTCACATCCGTCTATTTTATATCTAGGTTATTGTTATATTAATTTTGTAATTCTCACGGAGCAAAATTAATGTATAATAACTGATGAATAAAGTAGTAGAGTAAAAACTATTTTTCCAAGTCTGTAATCTTGTTTACCTCAGTTTTAATTCTCACGGAGGAATTGTTGTAGGTAAGATTATTGATTTTCCGTAAAAATATTCTCACGAAGTTTTTACTACTTTTTTAGCACAATTCAGGCAAGAAAAATATTTCGGTTTAATCGTCACTAGTTATAATTTGATTAATATGCATAACCTCACGGAGTGTTATTAATTGATTATTTTCTTAGTGAGCAAAATATAATTGAATTAGCAATAAGCAATTATTCTTAAGAGAAATACATGTCAAAACTGAGATATTTATTATAAGTATTACCAAGTGAATTCAACGATTCCCAACTCCTTTTAAATTTGAAATCTTCCAGAAGTTCTTTATTTTAATTTAAGTAAATTTAAACTAAAAACTCACCTTTCATCAATTTGACTCTCTCAAATAGTAATTAAAATACTACAAGTCCGTAGCATAGAATACCCAATCTCTGTGGGACGATATCTTAAACTATATTAGAATTTGACAAGAACGAGCAGACAATTCCTATGCACTTTGGACCTCGTCAAATTTTTGGCGCCGTTGCCGGGGATTGGCGTACATCTACTTCGGACTAAATATTTGATTACTAATTTGAGGACATATTAATATAATTAATACTAACATAATCTACTAAAAACTATAATAACTATAACTATTGATTACTAATCTCTAACTCCTAACAATATTATATTGAGTACTACTACTAACATTTTCATTTCTATTTATTATATCTCTTGCAATTATAACTTTCTTACCGTCTTTACTATTAGTACTATTTACTGCTGACTATTAACTATTTCTATGTACTACTTCTATAATATAATATATAAATACTTCTCTATTTATATTAACTATTTTTTTTGTATTGCTACTACTATTTTTGTTGTTACCTTTTTTTTCATTTTGTTTTGAAGTATCACTATTTTTTTTTTCAATCATCATTTTCGTTCTCTTTGCTTTGTTTATTTGTATTACCACCTTCTGTTATTATTAGTAAAATTTACTCTTTATTAACTACTATTATTTACTATTATAATTTAGTAATAATATCATATAATTTTTTTTTATATAGTAAATTATCCTCAACTTTTTATTGTGATTTTCTTTATTATTGTCATTTTTACTATAACTATAATTTTTAGTACTACTAACAGTTATTTTTTTAATATCTTACTAGTAGTGTGATAATTTTCTTTTTCTTCTACCTAGTGCTTCTTCCAAATTTGTTCTTATATTAGTATATCTACCTATAGTATAACTCTTACCGTAAGAACATCCACCTATAGAACCACATCATTCTTCCTATCACCATCTTGTCTTCCATCACTTTAACTACCTTCCTACTACTATTACATCTTACTACTTTATCTAATTAACTACTTACTACTCTTTACTATTTATTATTACTACTTTTTTTTTCCCTAGTATTAGTCATCGTTCTTCCACCCTTGATTTTATTTATATTATTATTATAAAAGAAAAAATATTTTTTGTTAAAATATATCTAAGTTTATATCAGTATTTGAAATTTCTCCTACTAAATATTGCTACTATTGTTACTACTACCTATGAGTCCTATAGATTTTTGTCACTAACTTTCTATACAATCACTACTTCGTCCTACTAAAAATAGTATTATTATTATTATTATTATTATTATTATTATTATTATTATTATTATTATTTAATTTTTAGATTACAACTCACTGTTTTGCTTTTGTCATTTTTTTTCCATTTGGCTATTATTATTAGTGTTGAGTATAATACTATTATTATTACCTATAGCTTTATCTTTAGTAAACAATATAATCTACTTTGTATTTAATTTATCTTTTTCCGACTAAATCATTACAGCTATCACTACTATCTATACATAACAATAGCATTATATTATAGTGTAATATTTCTTTCTACTATTGTTATATACTACTTCTTTAACTAATACTAATTATCACTAATATTTTTTATATTCCTTTTTAATATTTCCTTTCAACTAGTACTATTATTATTATTATTATTCCTAATATTTTCTTGTAGTGTTACCATTTCAACTGTTAAAGAGTTCATTTTGATTTTTTTTTCTTTTTACTTTAAAGAATTTCAAGTAGTTTATGACCCGCTCTTCTAATAAAGAGTTGGTCATTTACATTCCTGAAATTGAAAGATCTTTGAGATTGCGCAGGAAAGGACAATCATCATCTTCTAAAATTGTAACTTGTGACAAAATGGAGCACCAACTAGGAGATAACAATAACCCATTGAGAATTCCACCACCAGACCATGTAGAGGATCAATTTGATGAAGTGGCACAAAGACCAGCAAACAGAATCCTAAGGGATTATGCTAGGCTAGACCACTTTAACTGTGAATCTAGTGTCAGAAATCCACCTGTAGCAGCCAATAACTTTGAAATTAGGACCGGCCTAATTCAAACAATTCAACAGTCTTGCACCTTTACTGGTGATCCAAGTGAAGATCCACATAGTCATTTAATTGATTTCTTGGAACTAGTTGAAACTGCTAAATATAATGGAGTGCCTCCTGAAGCAATTAAGTTAAGGCTATTTCCTTTTTCTTTAAAAGGAGATGCTAAGACTTGGTTGCGAAGTTTACCTCGAGGTTCTATAACCACATGGGACCAGATGACACAAAAGTTTTTGAACAAATATTTTTCCCCTGCTAAAACAACAAAGTTAAGACAAGATATTTCTAATTTCTTGCAGACTGATACTGAGTCAGTTTATCAAGCATGGGAAAGATTAAAATCAATGTTAAGAAAATGTCCACATCATGACATTCCTGAACATATGCAGTTGTATATTTTCTATCATGGACTAACACGATCTTCTAGAAATGTGATAGATGCAGCTGCAGGAGGTTCCATCGTGGGAAAGACCACAGAAGAAGCATTGCAATTGCTGAATGAAATTTCTGAGAATGCCATCCAATGGCCATCTGATCGTGTAACCATCAAAAAGGCTGCCACAGTAAACCAGGCAGATGCATTTAATACACTAACACAACAGATTGCCTCATTGGCACAAAAGTTTGAATCTTTTCAGGTGAATGCACAACAACCAATTCAGTCTGAGGCTTGTGACATGTGTGGAGGAAACCATCTTAACCATGAATGCCGCGCAAACAATCAGAATGATGAGCAGGCTAATGTCATCGGTTACAAGCCGTACCCTTTGGGAAGCCCAATGGCACATAAACATCCAGGATTTCAGTGGAGCAATCCAAATGGTGCTGAGAACTCTCAAAGCTTCCAGAAGCAACCAGCACAGGGTCCACCTGGATACCAAAATCAAAATCGTGGGAAATCGAATTTCAGGCCATATCAACAAGCAGCTCCATATCATCAAAGGCCTCAACAAGCTCATTCAAGTCTTGATGACTTGCTGTACAGGTACATTGATGCCGGGCAATCCACCACAAGGAGACCATTCACTCGGAGCCAAGCCAAGGATGTCCAAGAGGTGAATTTATACTTGGAGAGGAGAGGACTTGAGGAAGGAAGCGAGTGGAAGCCATTCCGGGTGCTCAAACTAGGCCTCACGCCTAAGGAAGAAGATAGCCCAGCAGAGCCAGGCGCCCCGCCTGGCAAGCTCACTGCCTAAGGAGCTGAAAGTGCACAAGCGGACCGCCTAGCCAGGCGCCCCACCCAGGCGCCCCACCTAGCTGACAGCAATGCCAGGCGCCCCTCCCAGATTCCAGGCGCCCCTCCCAGCTGTGAAGGCCTATGTTTATTTTACCGTTTTGCCCTACATGGCCTATTTTGTAAACCTTATTAGTAAAGGTATTTTAGTCATTGTGCAAGCTTGGCAAACACTATAAAAAGCCATGCTAAGCCTATTTTGAACTTAGTCTATTATTGATGATTGATGAATATTGAACATGATCAAGGCTCTTGGTTATTGAATGAAACCCTTTGTTTTGGGACTTGTAGTTCTTCTAGCGGATCTAGATGAATACTTTTCCTCTCCGACCATTCTACTTGCGTGCTCGCGTTAGCTCGAGAGTAGTTGCATAGCGTAGGTGTTCTTTTCTTTCTCTCGGGGTGTAACGGAACAAGTTCTCCTGATGCAGCCCGATCACGTGCTGATCAAGTGATCGATCCTCCACCGAGGAGACCGATGACAAGAAGCCAAGCCAAGCTGCTGCACGATGTGCACGTTCACTTAGCCTGGCCGAAGGAAAACAATTGCTCCGAAGCTGAGTGGCCAAGCTCAAGAATCGAAGGCATTATCTTCAGATTTGAGCTCGAAGACAATTGAGCGTCCGAAGGCAACAAGTGTGTGTTCGAGCAGACAATTGAGAACCGAAGCCAAGGATTACCGAAGTTAAAGTCTGCCGAACACATTTTAACTCAGCCCTGCGTGGCCTATTTCTATTGGTCAACTGTGACCTATTTACTAGTTTACCCTTAGTATTTCCTATATAAACACTGTTTCCTTTCATTGTAAGTAGCTAGTTTTTGAACATTAATGAATTGAATGAAAGTGCCGAGCACATTTCTTCTTGTCTCCGTCGTGAGCAAAACCCCGGTGAGGGCTTTTAAGGACTTGTGGCTTTCGGTTAGTCCGATTGAACATTCCTCTTGATCATTCAGTTTGCAAGAGGCAATGTTCTCTTGAGGATTGTTGCATAGTATAGGTGATCCTTGTACTCCTTTTGATTGAGCTTTGAGACAGGTTCCTCACTGTTCTTTCGAAAGAAGCAAGTTTTGTCTTGCTTTTATCTTTATCTCTCTTGTTTGTTCTTCCGCGTTCGTGTTAACAATCCCTTCGGGAATTGCATTGCACCATCTTGGTATCAGAGCACGGTTTGAGTTTGTTCTTACAACCTCAATCCTGTTCATTATTTTCGTGCATTTGTGTCTTTGTTTTCCTTTTCGTGTTCTTGGTTTTGTTACTGTTGGTGTTGTTATTTTACAAAAAAAAAAAAAAAAAGAGTGTTAAAAGAAAATTCAAAAATTGTGTTTGATTGTTGGTTGTTTGGGAAAAACAATCTTGGATTCTTGTTCACCATCGAGTTCTGATTCCAACGAATACCCGACGTACTGATTTCGTGACTAGGGTTTCTTGGTGAATTTTGGACTGTTTTGAGCTTTAATGGTGACTGAACTCGAACCCCACTGTGTTTGGAAGAAACCGGTGAAGATTGGTGGTTCTTGAGTGATTCGGGTTTGTTTATTGCTTAAAAATCGAAGTTCTGAGCTTAAATCGAAGTCCGTACGCCGGAAACTTGTTACAAAATCGTAACAGTGTACGACTCGAACGAGCTGGTTCTTAGCTCGAAGAACTTGAACTGAATTCCTCCGATGCTGTTGAAACCGGAGTCGAAAGCAACCCAGATCTTGTTAGAAAATTTGTGGTCAGTGAACCGAAGTTGATTTGTCCGTACGCCGGAGCAAGGTCACTGTTCCATTGAAGAAGAAAGGGGTTCAAATTTTAACATCAAAGCCCCAGGTGAAAAATTGTCGGCTGAAAAAGGAAAGTGGATAAGGTAAAACCCTATCCGTACCAAGGAGGGACCACTTTTGTACGGACAAGAGTGGGTGTGATCGAAAAAGATTCCAAAAGGGAATCAAAGGGTAGATTCTCCTAGGTTTTCACTTTCTTTCGTGTCAAAATTCTAGTTGGTGGATCTTTTGAGTAATTGTCCTACTCAAGGTCGTACCAACTCCTTTAAGCTGATAGGAACTCGTGCGAAGGGGTGACCGAAGTCCAAACTTTTCGTAGAAATTCTCTTGACTCCCCGAGCTCAGTTTAAAAAGCGTCCGTTCCATCGAGTCGAACATCACTTCACTCTTCCCGAAGAGGCAGTGACTATTGTCGAACTTGAAGGATCTTAGAGGACCGATCAATCAGACGAGCCACTGTTAACAAGTCCTTGAGTGATCAAAAACCGAACCCATAAATTGAGTGGACCCGAGTGCCACCCATCAAAGGTGAGGGAGTGTGTGAGGTGATTTCTAACCCTAACATTTTGTTTGATCTTTGACTTGTGCAGGTACAATGGCTGGAAACGATGGCAAAAGCATTGAGAAGCCCGAGTTGTCGTTAGCCGATCTCATGGCTGCGATACAAGGAATCAGTGCCGAAGTAAGAGGAGTGAGTGTTCGAGTAGCTAACCTCGAGCAGGGAAACGCGTCCGTGGCCATAAATGGGTCCGGCATGGGAACGAGCCAATCCACTCCGATGAAACCTGAGCTGTATGCTGAGCTTGTACGACAACATCAGTTGACAAGTGAAGCAATTCGAAGAGAGCTTAACTTGGGCAATCCCCAAGCACAACAAAACTTGGGCAATTCCCAAGCTGGAAATCAAAACTTGGGCATTCCCCGAGGAGAGAGATTACCACTTCCAAGGACCCGAAGAGATCTTGGAGCTGTAACCGAAGAGGTTGATGAAGAGGAATTTCCCGAGGACGAATATGAGCGTGAGCCGCCATTCGCTCAACGAAGGCAAGCTCACCGAGGTCGTGGAAATTTCCGAGGTCGAGGCCGAGGCGCAAATGTTGAAAGAAATATTGAGCGTGAGGCTGATGATCGAAATGATGAGTATGTCGAACAGGTTCGTGGTGTTCGAGACTCAAATTTGAACAGTGTCAAGATAACTATTCCACCCTTTAAAGGAACTAGTGATCCCGACGAGTATCTTGAATGGAAGCTTAAAATGGAGCGCATCTTTGAAACCAATGAGATGACCGATGAGAGAAAAGCTGCCCATGCCATTGCTTCGTTCGAAGCTTATGCATCAACATGGTGGGAATCTGACAAGAGGCATAGAAGAAGAAATGACTATCCAGTAGTCAATACATGGCCACAATTGATGAGAGCGATGGATGGTAAGTATTTGAGTGCCAAGTAAAGACAGACTCAAATGCAAAAGCTCTATGAGTTAAAGCAAGGGACCAAGTCAGTCCAAGAGTACCACGATGAGTTTGAAAAGGTTCGATTGAATCTTGATCTGGTCGAAGACGAAGAGCAAGCCATTATCAGATTCAAAAATGGCTTGGCTAGGGATGTGTCATCTCAGTTGAGACTCCACGTGTACCACACGTTGGAAGATTTGTTTGATGCTGCCACCGAAGCTGAAAAATTGGTGAAGGACGATAAGGCAAACCGGTATCGAGGAGTCACTACTTCCACTCCCTTGAACCGAAGTAAAGAATGGAAGAGTCCAAACCAAGCAAGTGCTAACACTGTTCGAGATTCGAAGAGACCCTTCGAAAGAGGTGTGACCGTTAACCAACCAAGAGAAGTGGGAGGTAAAGTTCAACTCAACTCTCCTAGTGCTTCAAATATTTAGTGTCACAAATGCAAGGGTTATGGTCACATGGCAAAAGAGTGTCCAACTCGCAAAGTTATGCTTCTGCTCGAAGATGGAACCGTCCGTGAGCAAGCGAGTGACACCGAGGAGGAACTTATCGAGGAGACTGATCGAGCTGAAGATGATGATGATCATGAGGCTGCCGAAGCTGATCATCCGGAAATGTTTCTTGTGGTTCGAAGGAATTTGAGCTGCATGACTCTTGAAGAAGAGGACAACCAAAGAGAAAACCTCTTTCATGCCCGATGTCGAGTGAGGGGAAAGGTGTGTTCGATGATCATTGACTCCGGTAGTTGTGCCAATGTAGTAAGCCAAACTTTGGTTTCCCAAATGGGACTACCTACGATGAAGCATCCCCACCCTTACAAGTTACAATGGCTGAATGAGTGTGGAGAATTGAGAGTTGTCAAACAAGTGTGGATCAAGTTCAAAATCGGAGAGTATCAAGATGAAATGATATTTGATGTGGTTCCGATGCAAGCTTGTCATTTGCTATTGGGTCGACCGTGGCAGTATGACCGAACCGCTGTTCACAATGGCAGATCCAACACTTATATTGTGAAGCTTGATGGGAAGAGTTTTGTACTCAAACCCTTGTCTCCAAAACAAGTCACCGAGGACTATAAACGAATGAAAGAATTGAAAGAAGCGGCCAAAGCTAAGCTTCCGATGGGAGCAAATTTGGGGCCCGAAGAAACAAACTCACCGATCGAAGTGAAAGGAATTTGTGCAATCATGCAACCCGGTGAGATCTTACGAGGCAACGACCATGGTCAGATGATGATTTGCCTCGTGCACAAGGGTATCTTTCTAAACTCTAATGATGATTTTTCTAATGATAACCCTTTGCCTTTGTTTGTTCGTAAAGTTTTACAGGACTTCGAGGACATGTTTCCCGAGGAAATGCCAGGTGGATTACCTCCGTTGAGAGGAATCGAGCACCAAATTGACTTCGTACCAGGGTCTCAAATCCCTAACAAACCTGCATACCGGTGTAATCCCGAAGACACCAAAGAGCTCCAACGGCAGGTTGATGAATTGTTAAACAAGGGCCTCGTTCGAGAGAGCTTGAGTCCTTGCGCCGTTCCTGTTATCCTTGTCCCAAAGAAGGATGGAACATGGCGAATGTGTGTTGACTGTCGAGCAGTCAACAAAATAACGGTAAAGTATCGTCATCCTATCCCTCGATTAGATGACATGCTAGATGAGTTAAGTGGTTCCTCATGCTTTTCGAAGATAGACCTCAGGTCCGGTTACCATCAGATCCGAATGAAACCCGGGGATGAGTGGAAAACCGCATTCAAGACCAAATTCGGTCTCTATGAATGGTTGGTGATGCCTTTTGGCTTATCCAATGCACCGAGCACATTCATGCGATTGATGAACCATGTGCTCAAACCGTTCATAAATAAGTTTGTTGTCGTTTATTTCGATGACATACTTGTTTATAGCAGAACCGTGGATGAACATGTCGACCACCTAAGGCAAGTACTAGATAAGCTTCGAGAAGAGAAGTTGTATGCCAACTTCAAGAAATGCGCCTTTGGTGTCGATCCTGTAGTCTTTCTTGGATTTGTTGTCAGTGCTAATGGTGTCGAAGTCGACGAAACAAAAATCGAAGCCATCAAAGATTGGCCAATTCCAACCTCGGTATCACAAGTTCGTAGCTTCCATGGCTTAGCTAGCTTTTACCGAAGGTTTGTTCGTGACTTTAGCACCGTGGCAGCTCCTTTAACCGAGCTGGTAAAGAAAGACAATCCATTTGTGTGGGGAGAGTCCCAAGAGAGGGCTTTCCAAGAGTTGAAGCGGAGACTTTGTTCTGCCCCGTTGTTGCAACTCCCTGACTTCGGCAAAGCATTCGAAGTCGAGTGTGATGCGTCTGGAGTTGGGATCGGAGGAGTGCTGATGCAAGACTCGAAGCCGATCGCTTACTTTAGCGAAAAGCTTAAGGGTGCAACTTTGAATTACTCTACGTATGACAAAGAGTTGTATGCCCTCGTTCGAGCACTCGCCCATTGGCAGCATTATTTGTGGCCTCGAGAGTTTGTGATCAAAAGTGATCATGAGTCTTTGAAACATCTCCGAGGTCAGGAGAAATTAAATCGAAGACATGCCAAGTGGGTTGAATTCATTGAAAGCTTTCCCTATGTAATTCATTACAAAAAGGGGAAAGATAATGTTGTGGCCGATGCGCTATCAAGGAAATTTGCCTTAGCGACCACTCTCGCCTCTAGGCTCATGGGATTCGAAAGCATCAAGTCGATGTACGAGGACGATCCCAAGCTGAAATGTGTTCGAGACGCAATCTTGAGTGGCCGAAAGGTTGAGAAATATCAGTGGCATGATGGCTACCTCTTCAAAAATGGGAGGGTTTGTGTGCCAGTGTCATCGTGGAGAGAGCTCTTGGTTCGAGAAGCTCACTCAGGTGGACTGATGGGACACTTCGGTGTCGATAAAACTCTTGGTATCTTGACCGAGCAGTTCCATTGGCCCAAAATGCGACGAGATGTGGAAAAGCTTTGCAACGCTTGTCTCGTTTGCAAGAAAGCAAAATCGAAGTCCAACCCTCATGGTTTGTACACCCCGTTGCCTGTGCCTGATCGACCTTGGGTTGATATATCCATGGACTTTGTCTTGGGGTTACCGAGGTCGGGGGGAGGACATGATAGCATCTTCGTTGTGGTTGACCGTTTTTCAAAAATGGCTCACTTTATTCCTTGCAAAAAGTGTGATGATGCACAGCATGTAGCTACATTGTTTGTTTCTAACGTGTTAAAATTGCATGGTGTACCTCGTACTATTGTAAGTGATCGAGACTCGAAGTTCTTGAGTCATTTTTGGAAATGTTTGTGGGGTGCCCTCGGCACCAAGCTACTATTCTCGACGTCTCACCATCCTCAGACTGATGGACAGACCGAGGTAGTTAACCGAACCTTGGGATCTTTGCTTCGGGCAATGACCAAAGGGAAGGTTGGAAACTGGGCTGATCGTTTGCCCATGATGGAGTTCGCATACAATCGAACGGTGCATAGAATGATCAACATGACCCCGTTTGAATGTGTGTATGGCTTTAATCCTTTGATTCCACTTGATTTAACCCCATTGCCTCGAGATTCTGTTCTTGATTTTGAAGGTACTCGAAGAGCAGCTGCCTTGATCGAATTGCATGCAAAGGTGAAGAAGAACCTCGAGGAGGCCTATGCAAAGGTTGCCTTAAAGAAAAACAAGGGGCGTAAAAAGTTGGAATTAAAGAAGGGAGATTGGGTTTGGGTTCACTTCCGAAAGGAACGATTCCCGAACCAAAGGAAAGGAAAGTTGGCTCCTCGAGGGGATGGTCCATTTCAAGTGTTGACCAAGATCAACAACAATGCCTACGTGATCGACCTCCCTGGTGAGTATAACGTGTCCAACACCTTTAATGTTGCTGACTTAGTTCCTTGTGTTGTAGGTCCAACTTCGGAGGACGAGGAGGGCTTGATTTCGAGGACGAAATCTTCTCAAGAAGGGGAGGATGATGCAGCCCGATCACGTGCTGATCAAGTGATCGATCCTCCACCGAGGAGACCGATGACAAAAAGCCAAGCCAAGCTGCTGCACGATGTGCACGTTCACTTAGCCTGGCCGAAGGAAAACAAGCTGAGTGGCCAAGCTCAAGAATCGAAGGCATTATCTTCAGATTTGAGCCCGAAGGCAAAGTGACCGAGGACAATGAGCTCGAAGACAATTGAGCGTCCGAAGGCAACAAGTGTGAGTTCGAGCAGACAATTGAGAACCGAAGCCAAGGATTACCGAAGTCAAAGTCTGCCGAACACATTTTAACTCAGCCCTGCGTGGCCTATTTCTATTGGTCAACTGTGACCTATTTACTAGTTTACCCTTAGTATTTCCTATATAAACACTGTTTCCTTTCATTGTAAGTAGCTAGTTTTTGAACATTAATGAATTGAATGAAAGTGCCGAGCACATTTCTTCTTGTCTCCGTCGTGAGAAAAACCCCGGTGAGGGCTTTTAAGGACTTGTGGCTTTCGGTTAGTCCGATTGAACATTCCTCTTGATCATTCAGTTTGCAAGAGGCAATGTTCTCTTGAGGATTGTTGCATAGTATAGGTGATCCTTGTACTCCTTTTGATTGAGCTTTGAGACAGGTTCCTCACTGTTCTTTCGAAAGAAGCAAGTTTTGTCTTGCTTTTATCTTTATCTCTCTTGTTTGTTCTTCCGCGTTCGTGTTAACAATCCCTTCGGGAATTGCATTGCACCATCTCCGTTGCTACTTGGGAATAGAGATCGAGTTACGTCTCGTTCTTATCCTTTTTACTTCCGCGTTTGATTTCCTACATCATTTGGTATCAGAGCAAGGCTCGGGTTTTGTTTCTACAAACCCCCGACCCTTGGTTCTTCGTGCCTAGTATCCTCTTTTAGTTTTTCTTGTTGTTCAAGTTATTAGAAAGGAGAAAATTACAAAAAAAAAAAAATTGAAAAATTGAAAATCTAAAAATTTGGTGTAATTAGTTGATTTGGATGATTTGTGATATGGGTGTCATGGATTCTTGATCGTGATTGATTTCCCGTTGCTTAGGTATCAAAATTGTTTGGATTGGTGGAGTTTGAAAATTTGAAACCCCTTAAACCTTTGAAGAACTTGTTCTTGATGATTTTTGGCTTGATTCTTGGGTTGGATTGATGCTTGATTGAAAACTTGTTATTGGGGATTGATCTTCATTGAAAATCAAACAATTCGGTACCAATTTTGTGGGATTTGAACATGTATAACACAAAGTTTGATGAATCACAATCCTTGTTGAAACCCTTTTGATAAACCCTTGTGTTCTTGAAGTTCTTGACTTGAACCTTGATTTGATTGATTGTTTGGTTGATAATTTGATTGGGTTTTGTTAAGGAAGATCAAAAACAACTTTGGGTATCATTGGATTGTGAAAACAAGTTGAAAACATCGGATTTGAGGCTTGAAAATCGACTTGGAACAAGTTTGGAACGTGTTGAAACTGTCCCAGGCCCAGGCGCCCCGCCTGACTTGGCTACTGCCTAAGACCTCAGGCGCCCCACCTAGGTCCCAGGCGCCCCGCCTAATTGCCTGCACAGTTAGGCACCCCACCTGAGCTTCAGGCGCCCCTCCTGAGTGCTGAACGTATTGTTTCGGGTAGATTTTCGTAGGTACTTCCCTTTGTTTGATAACATAACATCTAGTTAGTACTACTTTGAGTAACCGATCTACTTGAATAGTGCTAACCCTTTGATTGCTCTTAAGTGATTCGTGCCTAGCAAGGAGAGTAGATTTCTAAGGAAAAGCGTAGAACCTTTTAACTCAAGTCCTCACTTCAAAGTGCCTAGCGTTCATTGAGTCCCATTAATTCCACTCACCCCGGAGTGTGCGTGACTCGTGAATAGTTTAGTTGAGTTGAGGAGTTGCTAATCATCTACGTGAAGCTTTGGAACTACAAGTTGAGTGAAATATCCACCACCACCTAAAAGAGTGATCCGAGTGAACACAAGTGAGGGAGCGAGTGAGGTGTTTTAACTAACTCTTGTTTCTTTCTTTGTAGGTACAATGGCCAACGAAGGTCAAGATTTCATTAAGGAGGCCTTGGCTAATCTTTTTGCCAAGATGGACCTCATGAACCAAAGGATTGATTCTCTTGAAAAAGGAGCCTCGAGTACTCAAGGTGACCATGGGACCCCGAGTGTCCCAATTGAGAAGGGGACCTCGAGTGTCCAAATTGAGACCGGTGAAGGCTCAAGTAGCCCTACCTTTACCCCGGAGCAAGTTGTTGAATTGCTCAATCAACAACGGGTAAAGGAGGATCGAGAGAGACTTGAACGAACGGCATTCCCCGTATCTTGGAAAACCCTCCAAGAAACATTCCACTACCGAGACCCATCCGAAATGTGCAACCTCTTGAGCAACCCGTTGAAGCTCAAGAAGGGGAGGAAGCCGGGTATGTTTATGAGGCTTATGGGTATGATGATCATTTTCAACCAAGGCGAGGTATGGATTGGGGTCGAAATGTGGATCGGGGTAGAGGCCGAGGTCGAGGGCCACCCTTAGGATATGGAGAGAGGAATGCTAGAAGGGACTATGTTGCTTATGATGATCACCATGGAGGCCAACCGGAGCCGTTCCAAGGGGGTCGTGACAACAACAACCACCTTAATAGTGTGAAGCTCACTATTCCTTCTTTCAAAGGAAGTAGTGATCCGGTGGAGTACATTGATTGGAAATTGGCTATGGAGCGTATCTTTGACACCAATGATATGCCCGAAGTGAAGAAGACTAAGTATGCAATATCCTCCTTTGAATCTTTTTCTTCTACTTGGTGGGAGTCGGTGAAGAGGAATAGAAGGAGGACGGGTATGGCTATTAATCTTACTTGGGAAGAGTTGATCCGTGTGATGGATGAGAAGTACTTGACTAACCAATACCCGGTTGACCAACAAAGGCGTCTATATGAGTTGAAGCAAGGTTACAAATAGGTTGGTGAATACTTCAATGAATTTGAGCAAATCCGAATGATCCTTGACTTAGATGATGAAGACAATGAGACGGCCATGATCCGTTTCAAAGGGGGCTTGAACCGAGACATAGCTTTACAATTGAAGTTCCACAAATATGATGATCATTACAAGCTATGTGAAGATGCGGTTGAGGCCGAGAAATGGCTCAAGGAGGAGAAATCCCTTCGCTACAAGAGTAGCACTACTACTCCAACAAGCAAACCAAAGGATTGGAAGCCTCCTACTACAAATGCAAGGTTCCCAAGTGCAAGTGGAACAAGTGGTGCAAATGCTACCAAGGATGTGAAAAAGCCGTATGAGAAGAACACACCTAATGGGGGAGGTAACTCTAAAACTCAATTACATGCTCCTACTTCTTCTTCAATACAATGCCACAAGTGCAAGGGCTATGGTCACTTTGCTAGGGAATGTCCTACAAAGAGGACCATGATTGTTGTTGGTAATGATGCATATGAGAAAGAGAGTGAAACAGAAGATGAGGGAGTAGAGGGAGTAGAGGGAGATGAGGGAGTAGAGGAGGATGATTTGCTTGATGACACTGGGGAGGAGGAGGATCCTCATACTTTCTTGGTTGTGAGAAGGAGCCTAGGGGCTATGATTGTGGAAGATAGTGAAACCTTGCAAAGGGAAAATCTTTTCCATGCTAGGTGCCGGGTCAAAGATGTTGTTTGCTCTATGATAATTGATTCCGGGAGTTGTGCAAATGTAGTGAGTCAATCACTTGTGTCTCAATTGAAGTTGACTACCATGAAGCATCCTAAACCTTACCGGTTACAATGGCTTAGTGAATGTGGAGAGCTTAAGGTAATGAAACAAGCCATGATCAAGTTTAGAATGGGTAGTTATGTTGATGAGCATTTGTTTGACGTTGTGCCTATGCAAGCATGCCACCTACTCTTAGGGAGGCCATGGCAATTCGATAGGCAAGTGGTGCATGATGGTCGTGTCAACACTTACACGGTCAAACATGAAGGGAAGAGATTTGTGCTTAAACCTCTCACTCCTAAGCAAGTAAGTGATGACTACAAGAAAATGAAGGAGTTGAGGGAGGTGGCAAAGGCTAAGTCACTCATTGAGACTAGCCCTTTGTCCAAAAGCATGGTGGCAATCCCACCTACTTCATCCACCGGTGGCATGTGTGCCATGATGCAACCGGGCGAGCTCTTGAAAGGTAATGATGGCACCAAGTTTCTCTTATGCCTAGTGCACAAAGGTATGATCCTTAACTCTAATTGTGATTTTTCTTCTACCCCTTTGCCTAGTGCTTTGAAAAATGTCTTGGAAAACTTCGGGGACATGTTCCCGGATGAGATGCCCTATGGCTTACCTCCCTTGAGAGGTATTGAACATCAAATCGACTTTATTCCGGGCTCTCAAATCCCGAACAAGCCGGCCTATAGAAGCAATCCCGAGGATACAAGGGAGTTGCAAAAACAAGTTGATGACTTGCTTTCCAAAGGCTTGGTAAGGGAGAGTTTGAGTCCTTGTGCCGTACCGGTCATTCTTGTTCCAAAGAAGGACGGCACTTGGAGAATGTGCGTAGATTGCGGAGCCGTGAATAAGATAACGGTCAAGTACCGTCACCCTATTCCACGGCTTGATGACATGTTGGATGAATTGAGTGGGTCGTGTGTCTTTTCCAAAATCGACCTTAGGTCCGGTTACCATCAAATCCGGATGAAACCCGGGGATGAATGGAAAACCGCATTCAAGACCAAATTCGGTCTCTATGAATGGTTGGTAATGCCCTTCGGGCTTTCCAACGCACCTAGCACTTTCATGCGACTCATGAATCATGTTTTGAAGTCTTTTATCAACAAGTTTGTTGTTGTCTATTTCGATGATATCTTGATCTATAGTAAGACAATTGATGAACATGTTGACCACCTTAGGCAAGTGCTTGAAGCTTTGAGAGCCGAAAAGCTCTATGCTAATTTCAAAAAGTGTGCCTTTGGTGTGGAGAAGGTTGTCTTCCTTGTGTTTGTTGTGAGTGCCCAAGGAGTGGAGGTGGATGAGTCTAAGGTAGAGGCCATACGTGATTGGCCTACTCCTACTATCGTGACTCAAGTGAGGAGCTTTCATGGTCTTGCTAGCTTTTATAGGTGATTTGTGAAAGACTTTAGCTCCATCGCCGCTCCACTCACCGAATTGGTGAAGAAAGACCAACCTTTTGTTTGGGGAGAGCCTCAAGAGAAGGCCTTCCATGAGTTGAAAAGTAGGTTGAGTACCGCCCCTCTATTGTAATTGCCCGACTTCGGAAAGGCATTTGAGGTTGAATGTGATGCCTCGGGGATGGGAATTGGTGGTGTATTAATGCAAGATAGCAAACCCATCGCCTACTTTAGTGAGAAATTGAAAGGGGCCTCCTTGAACTATTCTACATATGACAAGGAGTTGTATGCCCTTGTGAGAGCCCTTGCCCATTGGCAACACTATCTTTGGCCTCGTGAGTTTGTAATCAAGAGTGACCATGAGTCACTCAAGCATTTGAGAGGCCAAGAGAAGCTCAATAAGAGACATGCCAAGTGGGTTGAATTCATTGAGTCCTTTCCCTATGTTATCCAATACAAGAAAGGGAAGGACAATGTTGTGGCGGACGCGCTTTCTAGAAAGTTCGCTCTAGCCACCACTCTCACCTCTAAGCTTATGGGCTTTGAAAGCATTAAATTGATGTATGCTCATGACCCGAAGCTCCAGAGCATCCATGAAGCTCTAGAAAAGGGGGAGAGAGTTGAGAAATACCAATGGGTTAATGGATATATCTTTAAGAATGGTAAAGTGTGCATACCCGAGTCCTCATGGAGGGAATTGCTTGTGCGAGAGGCACATTGTGGAGGACTCATGGGTCACTTTGGTAGGGACAAAACCTTGGCCATCCTTCGGGAAAAATTCCATTGGCCAAAAATGGGGACTCATGTTGAGCGACTTTGCAACTCTTGTCTTGAATGCAAGGTTGCTAAGTCCAAGTCGAACCCCCATGGTTTGTATACCCCACTCCCCGTACCTACTAGTCCGTGGTTGGATATATCAATGGACTTTGTCATGGGTTTACCAAGGACTAGGGGGGCCATGATAGCATTTATGTTGTTGTGGATAGGTTCTCCAAAATGGCGCATTTCATTCCATGTCGTAAATGTGATGATGCACAACATGTTGCTACCTTGTTTATCGATAATATCTTGAAATTGCATGGTGTGCCTCAAACCATAGTGAGTGATAGGGACACTAAGTTCCTAAGTCATTTTTGGAGGAGTTTATGGGGTGCCCTTGGCACCAAACTCTTGTTTTCTACGTCCCACCACCCCCAAACCGATGGGCAAACCGAAGTGGTGAACCGAACCTTGGGTGCTCTCCTTAGAGCCATGACCTGAGGTAAGGGTGGGACTTGGATAGATAAGCTACCTCTTATGGAGTTTGCCTACAATCGAACCGTACATCGGATGATTGGTATGACTCCATTCGAGTGTGTGTATGGCTTTAACCCCTTGATTCCCCTTGATCTAACCCCTTTGCCAAGGGAAATGGTTGTTAATTTTGAAGGTAAAGCTAGAGCCAAGGCTTTGATGGAAATACATGCTAAGGCGAAGAAGAACTTGGAGGAAGCCTATGCAAAGGTAGCCTCTAAGAAAAACAAGGGATGCAAGAAGGTGGAACTTAAGAAGGGTGACTATGTGTGGGTGCACTTCCGGAAAGAAAGGTTTCCAAGCCTTAGGAAAGGAAAGTTGGCACCCCGTGGAGATGGCCCATTCCAAGTGCTCTCAAAGATAAACAACAACGCCTATGTGGTCGACTTGCCAAGTGAGTATCAAGTTTCTAATACTTTCAATGTTTGTGACTTGGTTCCTCGGAGACGACAAACAGACGCGGAAACGATGAAGTAAAGATGCGGAAGCAGTAAGAAACAAAGATAACAAGAAAACGGGGAAGGGGGGGAACAGAAATAGAAGAAAGAATGGATAATCCGAATCAAATCATGATTGATTATCCAAGGGAGAAAGGAAACTTGAACCTAACAAGGATTCATACTAGTGATGAAATCCATTTCGGTTCCAAGCCATAGAAGGCATACACGAAGCCTCGGGCTTCAACAAGAATGGCTCGGCCAATTCTATCTCTATTCTCTCAATTCAATATCAACTAAAAACTGTCCCTAATGAGCTATGCTAGAGTTTATATAGACAATAAAAAGGGCAAAATAGTAAAGTGATCACATGCGACCAATGAGATAAAGCCACGCAGGGCTGGAGTAGTTTAGGTGTTCGGCAGCTCAGCTCGAACACATTATCTTCGGACGCTTGTCTGCCTCGGTCACGTTTGGAATCGAACACCCTTGCCTCGGGCACACTTGTAGCCCTTTGATCGATTCTCTGTTCGACGTCGCTCCTCCTTGGTTCGGTTGCTTTCAGCTTCGGGCCCAAGCTTGATCGTTAGTCGTGCTCGATCTCACAGCTCCCCGAAGTCAGTGTCAGCAACGGTCAATTGTTGTCTGCTCGGTGGATTTCCAAAGTTGTTGCTCGTCGAGGCAGTCTTCGGCATCTTCCATTCCGGCCATACTTTGATCGTGGGCGCCAGGTGACTCCTCGGTGGACTTGCTTGATGAATCGAACAGGTGAGCCTGGTTCGTATTGCATCATCCTCCCCTTCTTGAAAGGATTTCGTCCTCGAAATCAAACCGGCAAGACCTGCAACAAGGCAAAGACAAACAAAGCTTCCTACTTCGAAAGTAGGTTAGTATTTACGAGTGGAAAACACACTCTTATGGTAGAGCCAAGCATCAATAATGATCAAACAACCTATGTCTCCGAAGGAAACAACAAGTTCTTGGCTCAAGTAGGAACTGTAACGAACACATGAGTACACGAAGAGATCAATAGGACACTTTATATGAAAAGATGTGACGATCAAAGGCCCTATCACCTCTAAACTCGTAGTCATCATACCGAGCCCTAAATTCGCTTTTATCACCATGGGGCTTATAGACTTCGGTATGCACTATACTCGAGGTGTGATCAACATGTGGAATGGAGTAAGTAAAATGATTGACTCGACAACCAACATCGAATACTCCACTCCCCTTCTTAAAAGCAGTCTTATTCACACCAAGAGAGAGCTTTTCACCTCCCCAATGAACTCCAAGACAACCCTTTTCTTTAGACAAACTTCCGAAGAAGGTCTCAAATAATGGATTATCTACGGGGTTAAGCCTTTCAAACCGAAGTGGTTCTCCTCGAGTCAGATGCTCATCACCATCTCCTTCGAACAAAGGGTTAGTGAAAATAAGTTCACTTCCCATCAAAGGTGCATCCGAACCCAGATCATCGACCATGCTTGAGGAGTCATTGAATATGATTCGATCCAAATCATCCACGAAGGATTCCTCAAGGGTATCATCATCCTCACCATAACACAGAGATCCACCATAGGCAATAATTTCAACAAGGGTATGATCAAACAACTCATTTTCCCCTTTATCAAAGATTGGTGGTGTGTCATAACAAGGGTCACAAGTAAGGTCAACTACAACTTCATCACTAAAGAGAGATTCGATGAAGATCGAGCTCACATCATGATGTGGCATATCAATTCTCTCAACTAGTGGTTCACATTCACTCACAAGTTGACCATTCGACTCTATACTAGTTGCAAGCACATTGTAATCATACAAATCATCAACTAGCATAGAGGTTTCTCTAGCAATTTCACAAGACAAGGAAGTATCATGCCCTCGGGAAGGAAATTGAACACTAACCTCGGAGTGACCTTCGGTTTCTCTCAATGTCTTCGAAGTCTCGCAAGTAGTTTCTTCTCCGTGGAGCTCACATGAAAGATCTTCTTCACCTTGTCTATCTACTTCGGTACAGAGTTGAGGTTCTATCGGTTTGCCTCCAAGAGTTCCTGCACAAGAGTTCGAACAAGTAGAAGGTGAAGATAAGAGGTTAATGTTAGAATAAGGGGTGTCCTCACTCTCATCGATTCTTTTTCCCTCTTTCTTTTCCCTCATTTTTCTTTCAAGGGCAGGTGTGGGTTTGGGTGGTGACAACTCACTCACATCACTCTTCACGGCCTCTCCTTTTTCCTCTCGAGAGTTGTCACCGGTCACTCCCTTACTCCTCTCGATCTTTTGTCTCTCATATTCGGGTGAGTTTGGTCGGGGACCAAGAATACCCATAGCTGGAGTAGGTGGACCTTTGACATCGACCCGAAGTCTAGGACTCGAAGACTCATCGACTGAGGTCTCATTCTTCGTTGCCGAGCATGGCTCCGAAGCTGGTGTCCTCGGGATCCCGGCAGGATCAAGGTTAACAAGTCTCACATCCACACCTTGCAGTTCGGCTATGATCCCCAATAGTTCGGTCATGAGATCGGCCGTTGTGATAACCTTGTTAACTTCGGTCGACTCTTTTCTTGCAATTTTCCCACCACTTCTTGCGCTCGTAGGACTCTTCGTTGGCACCTTTCCAAGTACAGAATTTCCTCCATTAGTGGTAGCACCACTAGAGTAACTCCCACTTCCTTTCACTCTTCCAACTTTAGAAGTTTTGTTGAAAGTCGAGGAAGGAGTTTTAGCATGGAACCCGTGAGAATTTCTCCTTGAAGAAGGTGTTCGGTAGAAACCTCCTCTACCCTCCTCGGGTCCATAACCACCAGTGCTCCTCGAGCCACCCTTTCCATAGGAATTGGAAGCAATGAATCGTGTGCCACGACTAAAAGTTGCAAATCTTCCTCCTCCCATGGAACAACCTCCACCACCTCCTATCCCGAAGGAAGGAGTTCTACCACTCTCTTGTGCTCCACACGAGACACCGACGGAAGAAGACATCAAATAGTTTGCTCGGTCAACTTCGTCATCGACTTCCTCGATGTCACATTCGTCGTATTCAAGATCATCACAATGAGAGTAAGTAGAGTCATCGTACCTCGAAGCGTCACTACCTTCGTATTCTTGACCCGAAGCAAAAGATTCTTCTCGTTCATCTTCACAGGCTTCGTAGTCTTCTTCGTCTTCGCATTCACCATAGTGACCTGCTTCGTCCTCGTAAGAGCCATAGTCCCCGGTGTCGTTATAACAATCATCACCTCCGTAGGAACCATAGTCTCCATCACCTCCACACGAATCATACCCTTCGTAGCTACCATCATCCGAAGACATAGCTTCAACAAACAAGAGTGAAGGACCTCACAAGTTCACTCCCTCACGTGTATCACTCGAGTAATGTTCGCTCAATTTTCTTTCCACTCGTGTTTACACTCAAGGTCGTTGGCTTTTGTGACCTCACTCTATTGTTCTCACCACTTAGCCTTTTTCCACTCAAGTTGGCCTTGCCTCCTTGTTAGGAAACCGAAGTGATAAATCACAACTAGTACTTTCCAAGCTTAGGTTCGGAAGGAGTTTATATGACTCGATGGAATCGGTAGCTATTTTAATTGCGCACGGGGAGTCAAAAGAATTTTCTACGAAATTGGACTTCGGTCACCCTACGCACGAGTTCTTATAAGCTCAGATTCGATAGTACGACCTCGAGTAGAAAGGATTACTCCAGAGATCCACTATCGAGAATATTCTGACACAAGAAAAGTGAAATCCTAAGAGAATCTACCTCCTCCTCAGTTCCGCTTCGGAATTTTCCGAACACGTGACCTCGGTACAAGTGTTTCCTCCTCGGTTCAGATAGGGTTTAACCTTATCCGCTTTCTCTTTTCTAGCCGACAACTTTTCACCTGGGGTTTTAGATTTGACAGTTTACCCCTTTCTTCTTAGATGGAACAGTGAATCTTTACTCCGGTGTACGGACAATATCAAGATTCGTTCACAGTCCACTAACAACATATTAAGCTCAAGATTTGGGTCGTCTCCGGTTTTACAACGTCGGAGATCACTCCAGTTCCAAGCGGAGCTAGGAACACAGCTCATGTCGCCCGTACACTGTCAACAATGTCAACAAGCTTCCGGCGTACGGACAGTGTCTACAAGCAGTGGAACTTCGATTTTAAGCACAAAATCGACCCAAATACCTCAACAACCACCAGTTTTCAACGATAAACACCAAAACACAACTGGGGTTCGATTTTCAACAACACCACAATCAAGAACACAGTCCAAAATTGACAGAAAAACCCTAGTTACGAATGTTGTACGTCGGGTACTCAATCGATTCCTTAGACAGTGGTGACTCCGAATATGTGATTGTTTAATCAAACAATCAACAGTCAACACAAATTTTTG
Organism: Petunia x hybrida; assembly: GCA_037355625.1. Classification (NCBI taxonomy): domain Eukaryota; kingdom Viridiplantae; phylum Streptophyta; class Magnoliopsida; order Solanales; family Solanaceae; genus Petunia; species Petunia x hybrida. Next base: position 1,759,324 of record JBBBVM010000037.1, read on the forward strand.
AATTTTCTTCTTTTTACTTTTTTTTTTTTTTTTTTTTTTTTGTAAAAATAAGAACACCAACAGAAAGTAAAGATAGATTGAACAAGAAACGTGGATTCGTAGGAACGAAATCCAAGCCTTGCTCTGATATCAAAACTGATGCAAGCAAACCCGTGGGTTTACACTTTGCAATCGGAGACGACAAACAGACGTGGAAACGATGAAGTAAAGATGCGGAAGCAGTAAGAAACAAAGATAACAAGAAAACGGGGAAGGGGGAGAACAGAAATAGAAGAAAGAATGGATAATCCGAATCAAATCATGATTGATTATCCAAGGGAGAAAGGAAACTTGAACCTAACAAGGATTCATACTAGTGATGAAATCCATTTCGGTTCCAAGCCATAGAAGGCATACACGAAGCCTCGGGCTTCAAACAAGAATGGCTCGGCCAATTCTATCTCTATTCTCTCAATTCAATATCAACTAAAAACTGTCCCTAATGAGCTATGCTAGAGTTTATATAGACAATAAAAAGGGCAAAATAGTAAAGTGATCACATGCGACCAATGAGATAAAGCCACGCAGGGCTGGAGTAGTTTAGGTGTTCGGCAGCTCAGCTCGAACACATTATTTTCGGACGCTTGTCTGCCTCGGTCACGTTTGGAATCGAACACCCTTGCCTCGGCCACACTTGTAGCCCTTTGATCGATTCTCTGTTCGGCGTCGCTCCTCCTTGGTTCGGTTGCTTTCAGCTTCGGGCCCAAGCTTGATAGTTAGTCATGCTCGATCTCACAGCTCCCCGAAGTCAGTGTCAGCAACGGTCAATTGTTGTCTGCTCGGTGGATTTCCAAAGTTGTTGCTCGTCGAGGCAGTCTTCGGCATCTTCCATTCCGGCCATACTTTGATCGTGGGCGCCAGGTGACTCCTCGGTGGACTTGCTTGATGAATGGAACAGGTGAGCCTGGTTCGTATTGCATCAGGGGTCGTGGATGATGATGCTTCGATTTCAAGGACGAAATCTTCTCAAGAAGGGGAGGATGATGCCGGGCAATCCACCACAAGGAGACCATTCACTCGGAGCCAAACCAAGGATGTCCAAGAGGTGCATTTATACTTGGAGAGGATAGGACTTGAGGAAGGAAGCGAGTGGAAGCCATTCCAGGTGCTCAAACTAGGCCTCACGCCTAAGGAAGAAGATAGCCCAGCAGAGCCAGGCGCCCCGCCTCACTTCCTAAGGAGCTGAAAGTGCACAGGCGGACCGCCTAGCCAGGCGCCCCACCCAGGCGCCCCGCCTAGCTGACAGCAATCCCAAGCGCCCCTCCCAGATTCCAGGCGCCCCTCCCAGCTGTGAAGGCCTATGTTTATTTTACCGTTTTGCCCTACGTGGCCTATTTTGTAAACCTTATTAGTAAGGGTATTTTAGTCATTGTGCAAGCTTGGCAAACACTATAAAAAGCCATTCTAAGCCTATTTTGAACTTAGTCTATTATTGATGATTGATGAATATTGAACATGAGCAAGGCTCTTGGTTATTGAATGAAACCCTTTGTTTTGGGACTTGTAGTTCTTCTAGCGGATCTAGATGAATACTTTTCCTCTCCAACCATTCTACTTGCGTGCTCGCGTTAGCTCGAGGGTAGTTGCATAGCGTAGGTGTTCTTGTCCTTCTCTCGGGCTGTAACGGAACAAGTTCTCCGTTGCTACTTGGGATTAGAGATCGAGTTACGTCTCGTTCTTATCCTTTTTACTTCCGCGTTTGATTTCCTACATCATACATTAAGGCCACTGATGAAAAGATGGAAAGCCAAAACTCAACCCTCAAAAACTTGGAAATTAAGGTAAGCCAATTGGCAACTCTTGTTTCAGAAAAGATTCAAGGTCCCTTACCAAGCAATACAGAGAAAAATCCAAAGGAACACCTTAAGGCCATCGCCTTACGGTCAGGTAAGAATCTTGATGATCCATATGCTGACAGACAGGAAAAGAACCATTTTGAACATGGTGCAATACAAATCCCGAAGGGGTTGCTAGCACAAACGCGGAAGAACAACAAGAAAGATAAAAGATAGAAGCAAGACAAAACTTGCTTCTTTCGAAAGAACAGTGAGGAACCTGTCTCAAAGGTCAATCGAAAGGGATACAAGGATCACCTATACTACGCAACAATCCTCAAGAGAACATGCCTCTTGCAAACTGAATGATCAAGAGGAATGTTCAATCGGATTAACCGAAAGCCACAAGTCCTTAAAAGCCCTCACCGGGGTTTTGCTCACGACGGAGACAAGAAGAAATGTGCTCGGCACTTTCATTCAATTCATTAATATTCAAAAACTAGCTACTTACAATGAAAGGAAACAGTGTTTATATAGGAAATACTAAGGGTAAACTAGTAAATAGGTCACAGTTGACCAATAGAAATAAGCCACGCAGGGCTGAGTTAAAATGTGTTCGGCAGATTTTGGCTTCGGTAAGCCTTGGCTCCGGTTCTCGTTTGTCTGCTCGAACACACACTTGTTGCCTTCGGATACTCAATTGTCTTCGAGCTCCTTGTCCTCGGTCACTTTGCCATCGGGCTCAAATCTGAAGATAATGCCTTCGATTCTTGAGCTCGGCCACTCAGCTTCGGAGCAATTGTTTTCCTTCGGCCAGGCTAAGTGAACGTGCACATCGTGCAGCAGCTTGGCTTGGCTTCTTGTCATCGGTCTCCTCGGTGGATCGAACACTTGATCAGCACGTGTTCGGGCTGCATCATCCTCCCCTTCTTGAGAAGATTTCGTCCTCGAAATCAAGCCCTCCTCGTCCTCCGAAGTTGGACCTACAACACAAGGAACTAAGTCAGCAACATTAAAGGTGTTGGACACGTTATACTCACCAGGGAGGTCGATCACGTAGGCATTGTTGTTGATCTTGGTCAACACTTGAAATGGACCATCCCCTCGAGGAGCCAACTTTCCTTTCCTATGGTTCGGGAAGCGTTCCTTTCGGAAGTGAACCCAAACCCAATCTCCTTTCTTTAACTCCAACTTTTTACGCCCCTTGTTTTTCTTTACGGCAACCTTTGCATAGGTCTCCTCGAGGTTCTTCTTCACCCTTGCATGCAATTCGATCAAGGCAGCTGCTCGTCGAGTACCTTCAAAATCAAGAACAGAATCTCGAGGCAATGGGGTTAAATCAAGTGGAATCAAAGGATTAAAGCCATACACACATTCAAACGGAGTCATGTTGATCATTCTATGCACCGTTCGATTGTATGCGAATTCCATCATGGGCAAACGATCAGCCCAGTTTCCAACCTTCCCTTTGGTCATTGCCCGAAGCAACGATCCCAAGGTTCGGTTAACTACCTCGGTCTGTCCATCAGTCTGAGGATGGTGAGACGTCGAGAATAGTAGCTTGGTGCCGAGGGCACCCCTACAAACACTTCCAAAAATGACTCAAGAACTTCGAGTCTCGATCACTCACCATAGTACGAGGTACACCATGCAATTTTAACACGTTAGAAACAAACAATGTAGCTACATGCTGTGCATCATCACACTTTTTGCAAGGAATAAAGTGATCCATTTTTGAAAATCGGTCAACCACAACGAAGATGCTATCATGTCCTCCCCCCGACCTCGGTAACCCCAAGACAAAGTCCATGGATATATCAACCCAAGGTCGATCAGGCACAGGCAACGGGGTGTACAATCCATGAGGGTTGGACTTCGATTTTGCTTTCTTGCAAACGAGACAAGCGTTGCAAAGCTTTTCCACATCTCGTCGCATTTTGGGCCAATGGAACTGCTCGGTCAAGATACCAAGAGTTTTATCGACACCGAAGTGTCCCATCAGTCCACCTGAGTGAGCTTCTCGAACCAAGAGCTCTCTCCACGATGACACTGGCACACAAACCCTCCCATTTTTGAAGAGGTAGCCATCATGCCACTGATATTTCTCAACCTTTCGGCCACTCAAGATTGCGTCTCGAACACATTTCAGCTTGGGATCGTCCTCGTACATCGACTTGATGCTTTCGAATCCCATGAGCCTAGAGGCGAGAGTGGTCGCTAAGGCAAATTTCCTTGATAGCGCATCGGCCACAACATTATCTTTTCCCTTTTTGTAATGAATTACATAGGGAAAGCTTTCAATAAATTCAACCCACTTTGCATGTCTTCGATTCAATTTCTCCTGACCTCGGAGATGTTTCAAAGATTCATGATCACTTTTGATCACAAATTCTTGAGGCCACAAATAATGCTGCCAATGGGCGAGTGCTCGAACGAGGGCATACAGTTCCTTGTCATACGTTGAGTAATTCAAGGCTGCACCCTTAAGCTTTTCGCTGAAGTAAGCGATTGGCTTCGATTCTTGCATCAGCACTCCTCCGATCCCAACTCCAGACGCATCACACTCGACTTCGAATGCTTTGCCGAAGTCAGGGAGTTGCAACAACGGGGCAGAACAAAGCCTTCGCTTCAACTCTTGGAAAGCCCTCTCTTGGGACTCTCCCCACACAAATGGATCGTCTTTCTTCATCAGCTCGGTTAAAGGAGCTGTCACGGTGCTAAAGTCACGAACAAACCTTCGGTAAAAGCTAGCTAAGCCATGGAAGCTACGAACTTGTGTTACCGAGGTTGGAGTTGGCCAATCTTTGATGGCTTCGACTTTTGATTCGTCGACTTCGACACCATTAGCACTGACAACAAATCCAAGAAAGACTACACGATCGACACCAAAGGCGCATTTCTTGAAGTTGGCATACAACTTCTCTTCTCGAAGCTTAGCAAGTACTTGCCTTAGGTGGTCGACATGTTCATCCACGGTTCTGCTATAAACAAGTATGTCATCGAAATAAACGACAACGAACTTGTTTATGAACGGTTTGAGCACATGGTTCATCAGTCGCATGAATGTGCTCGGTGCATTGGATAAGCCAAAAGGCATCACCAACCATTCATAGAGACCGAATTTGGTCTTGAATGCAGTTTTCCACTCGTCCCCGGGTTTCATTCGGATCTGGTGGTAACCGGACCTGAGGCCTATCTTCGAAAAGCATGAAGAACCACTTAACTCATCTAGCATGTCATCTAATCGAGGGATAGGATGACGATACTTTACCGTTATTTTGTTGACTGCTCGACAGTCAACACACATTCGCCATGTTCCATCCTTCTTCGGGACAAGGATAACAGGAACGGCGCAAGGACTCAAGCTCTCACGAACGAGGCCCTTGTTCAGCAACTCATCAACCTGCCATTGGAGCTCTTTGGTGTCTTCGGGATTACACCGGTATGCAGGTTTGTTAGGGATTTGAGACCCTGGTACGAAGTCAATTTGGTGCTCGATTCCTCTCAACGGAGGTAATCCACCTGGCATTTCCTCGGGAAACATGTCCTCGAAGTCCTGCAAAACTTTACGAACAAACAAAGGCAAAGGGTTATCATTAGAAAAATCATCATTAGAGTTTAGAAAGATACCCTTGTGCACGAGGCAAATCATCATCTGACCGTGGTCGTTGCCTCGTAAGATCTCACCGGGTTGCATGATTGCACAAATTCCTTTCACTTCGAGCGGTGAGTTTGTCTCTTCGGGCCCCAATTTTGCTCCCATCGGAAGCTTAGCTTTGGCCGCTTCTTTCAATTCTTTCATTCGTTTATAGTCCTCGGTGACTTGTTTTGGAGACAAGGATCTGCCACTGTGAACAGCTGTTCGGTCATACTGCCATGGTCGACCCAATAGCAAATGACAAGCTTGCATCGGAACCACATCGAATATCATTTCATCTTGATACTCTCCGATTTTGAACTTGATCCACACTTGTTTGACAACTCTCAATTCTCCACACTCGTTCAGCCATTGTAACTTGTAAGGGTGGGGATGCTTCATCGTAGGTAATCCCATTTGTGAAACCAAAGTTTGGCTCACTACATTGGCACAACTACCGGAATCAATGATCATTGAATACACCTTTCCCCTCACTCGACATCGGGCATGAAAGAGGTTTTCTCTTTGGTTGTCCTCTTCTTCAAGAGTCATGCAGCTCAAATTCCTTCGAACCACAAGAAACATTTCCGGATGATCAGCTTCGGCAGCCTCATGATCATCATCAACTTCAGCTCGATCAGTCTCCTCGATAATTTCCTCCTCGGTGTCACTCGCTTGCTCATGGACGGTTCCATCTTCGAGCAGAAGCATAACTTTGCGAGTTGGACACTCTTTTGCCATGTGACCATAACCTTTGCATTTGTGACACTGAATATTTGAAGCACTAGGAGAGTTGAGTTGAACTTTACCTCCCACCTCTCTTGGTTGGTTAACGGTCACACCTCTTTCGAAGGGTCTCTTCGAATCTCGAACAGTGTTAGCACTTGCTTGGTTTGGACTCTTCCATTCTTTACTTCGGTTCAAAGGAGTAGAAGTAGTGACTCCTCGATACCGGTTTGCCTTATCGTCCTTCACCAATTTTTCAGCTTCGGTGGCAGCATCAAACACACCTTCCAACGTGTGGTACACGTGGAGTCTCAACTGAGATGACACATCCCTAGCCAAGCCATTTTTGAACCTGATAATGGCTTGCTCTTCGTCTTCGACCAGATCAAGATTCAATCGAACCTTTTCGAACTCATCGTGATACTCTTGGACTGACTTGGACCCTTGCTTTAACTCATAGAGCTTTTGCATTTGAGTCTGCCTGTACTTGGCACTCAAGTACTTACCATCCATCGCTCTCATCAACTGTGGCCACGTATTGACTACTGGATAGTCATTTCTTCTTCTATGCCTCTTGTCAGATTCCCACCATGTTGATGCATAAGCTTCGAACGAAGCAATGGCATGGGCAGCTTTTCTCTCATCGGTCATCTCATTGGTTTCAAAGATGCGCTCCATTTTAAGCTTCCATTCAAGATACTCATCGGGATCACTAGTTCCTTTAAAGGGGGGAATAGTGATCTTGACACTGTTCACATTTGAGTCTCGAACAGCTCTAGCCTGTTCGGGAAACTCATCATCTCGATCATTAGCCTCACGCTCAATATTTCTTTCAACATTTGCGCCTCGGCCTCGACCTCGGAAATTTCCACGTCCTCGGTGAGCTTGCCTTCGTTGAGCGAATGGCGGCTCACGCTCATATTCGTCCTCGGGAGATTCCTCTTCATCAACCTCCTCGGCAACGGCTCCAAGATCTCTTCGGGCCACTGGAGGCTGTATTCTTTCTCCTCGGGGAATGCCCCAGTTTTGATAAGCAGCTTGGGGATTGCCCAAGTTAAGTTCTCTCCGAATTGCTTCACTTGTCAACTGATGTTGTCGTACAAGCTCAGCGTACAGTTCAGGTTTCATCGGAGTGGTTTGGCTAGTTCCAGCGCCGGACCCATTCATGGCCACGGACGCACTTCCTTGTTTGAGTTGAGTTACTCGAGCACTCACTCCTCTCACATCGGCACTGACACTTTGGATCGCAGCCATGAGATCGGCTAACGACAATTCAGGCTTTTCAATGCTTTTGCCATCGTTTCCAGCCATAGTTCCTGCACAAGTCAAAGATCAAACAAATGTTAGGGTTAGAAATCACCTCACACTCTCCCTCACCTTTGATGGGTGGCGCTCGGGTCCACTCAATTTATGGGTTCGGTTTTTGATCACTCAAGGACTTGTTATCAGTGGCTCGTCCAATTGATCGGTCCTCTAAGATCCTTCAAGTTCGACAATAGTCACTGCCTCTTCGGGAAGAGTGAAGTGATGTTCGACTTGATGGAACGGACGCTTTTTAAACTGAGCTCGGGGAGTCAAAAGAATTTCTATGAAAGTTTGGACTTCGGTCACCCCTTCGCACGAATTCCTATCAGCTCAAAAAGAGTTAGTACGACCTTGAGTAGAACAAATACTCAAAAGATCCACCAACTAGAATTAGACACGAAAGAAAAGTGAGAACCTAGGAGAATCTACCCTTTGATTCCCTTTTGGAATCTTTTTCGATCACACCCACTCCTGTCCGTACAAGAGTGGTCCCTCCTTGGTACGGATAGGGTTTTACCTTATCCACTTTCCTTTTTCAGCCGACAATTTTCACCTGGGGTTTTGATGTTAAAATTTTAACCCCTTTCTTCTTCAATGGAACAGTGACCTTGCTCCGGCGTACGGACACAACAACTTCGGTTCACTGACCACGAAATTCAACAGATCTGAGTTGCTCTTTCGACTCCGGTTCCAAACAACAACGGAGGAAATCAAACGAAGTTCTTCGAACTAAAAATCAGCAGTTACGATTTTGTAACAATTTTCCGGCGTACGGACAACGATTTAAACTCAGAACTTCGATTTTTAAGCAACAAACAAACCCAAATCACTCAAGAACCACCAATCTTCACCGGTTTCTTCCAAACACAGTGGGGTTCGAGTTTTCAGTCACCATTAAAGCTCAAAACAGTCCAAAAATTCACCAAGAAACCCTAGTCACGAAATTGGTACGTCGGGTACTTGTTGGATTCGAAACTTGATGGTGAACAAGAATCAATGGTTGTTTTTCCCAAACAACCAACAATCAAACACAATTTTTGAATTTTCTTTTTAACACTCTTTTTTTTTTTTTTTTTGTAAAATAACAACACCAACAGTAACAAAGTTCAAGAACACGAAAAGGAAACAAAGACACAAAAACGCACGAAGATAATGAACAGGATTGAGGTTGTAAGAACAAACTCAAGCCGTGCTCTGATACCAAGATGGTGCAATACAAATCCCGAAGGGGTTGCTAGCACAAACGCGGAAGAACAACAAGAAAGATAAAAGATAGAAGCAAGACAAAACTTGCTTCTTTCGAAAGAACAGTGAGGAACCTGTCTCAAAGCTCAATCGAAAGGGATACAAGGATCACCTATACTACGCAACAATCCTCAAGAGAACATGCCTCTTGCAAACTAAATGATCAAGAGGAATGTTCAATCGGATTAACCGAAAGCCACAAGTCCTTAAAAGCCCTCACCGGGGTTTTGCTCACGACGGAGACAAGAAGAAATGTGCTCGGCACTTTCATTCAATTCATTAATATTCAAAAACTAGCTACTTACAATGAAAGGAAACAGTGTTTATATAGGAAATACTAAGGGTAAACTAGTAAATAGGTCACAGTTGACCAATAGAAATAAGCCACGCAGGGCTGAGTTAAAATATGTTCGGCAGATTTTGGCTTCGGTAAGCCTTGGCTCCGGTTCTCGTTTGTCTGCTCGAACACACACTTGTTGCCTTCGGATACTCAATTGTCTTCGAGCTCCTTGTCCTCGGTCACTTTGCCATCGGGCTCAAATCTGAAGATAATGCCTTCGATTCTTGAGCTCGGCCACTCAGCTTCGGAGCAATGGTCAAGTGCAATGGTTCAGTAGTTGTTAGGCTGGAATTGAGTAAAATGTCTAGTTTCTGTCTCAGTCCTTAATCTTCCCTTCAGTTTAATCTTTTCTTCAAGTTGTGTTCTGTTCCTTCTAGCTTAGATTGTACGTGAGTTTTCTTCTTCGGGGTGATTGGTCCAGATTCATTCGATAATTAGTAAATAAAAGTGTCTTAGTTTGAAGTCTGCCTAACTCTTCTTTTGTTAAGATGTGCAAAGCTTGTTTTAGTGTACTGCTATCTTGAATTGGTGCTAATCTTTATCTTTTTTTTTTCTTCCGTAATACTCCTTGGGGTCGAGTTTGGTTCAATTGGGATCGCCTAATCGGCATTGGAGTCATTTAGGGTCGAGTTCGGGCTCAAACTTTCTAGAAATGAAGACTAAAGTAAATAAAATGCTTTGTTGAGCCATATGATGTTTTAGGCTCATGGGCATATAATTGTAAAATTAAATAAATTCGAGGCTCCCGCGAATTTTCAAATTTTCCGGTTCTTCTTCTAAACCTCATCTCTTCCCTATTATCCTTAGAATCCATGTCTATGGGAATTCCTCGTAGATAATTAATTACTGTAGAATAATTTATTTGATTTATGAATGAATGTTTATTGAGTTATTTTATGAATATTTTATTTCTTTAGAATTTCCATCTTATTTATAATTTCGAATATTTTAGTTAAATAGTGTGTGCAATTAAAACTCGAAAAATAATAAAATAGTAACTTTATTTCAAATCCGTTGAATTGCAACTTGTTTTAAATTAATTAGATTCCTATTTTAGAAAAAAAAAGTCTAACTTCATTTGAATTTCTATTTCTTTAAAGCATAATTTATTTTAGCATTAACTTTATAGCCTTTAAATTAATGTTGAAAGTTTGCATTTAATTAGCTATTTTGTGAAAACTGAAGGATTAACAGCTTTTAGCGGATTATCGAAAGTACTTTTCAAATGACAACCTTCTTTCGAAAATAATTGAACCTCCTACCTTATAATATCTGAAAAGACCATTGTCCTTAAAACGGAGGATTTGCATGCACTATTTAATTATTTGGTTCCTAATACTCCTTAATTAGGTGGCGACTCCAAAGAAACCCTTTGGAATTCCATATTGTTGAAATATGCCCGAAACCTATCTTTTATTAAGAAAAGGTAATTTTTGGAGTTCAACAGCTAGGCGACTCCGCTGGGGATACCTTAAGATTCTAACTGCAAGGTTTTCACAAAATAGTTCTTTATTTGTTTATTATTTGCAAAAATAGCATTTTTAGTTAATTTGATTATTTGCAATTGTTTGTCACTGAAAGCATGTCACTACAGTTTTATTTGTGCACAAATAAACTGGCATTCCGTTCGTGTTTCCCCCACTCTTGGGAGATTCTTCATTGTTACTTATACCCGTGAGGTGTATGCATATACACCCGCAACTCACAAAAAAATCCTTTAAGAAAGAGTACGCGCACTTGCAGGCTGAGCGGATAGTTTTACTGCCGCGTGACCGCTTGGAACTTAAAACAACCTTGTGTCTAGTAAACCCACTCTAGAGTTTCCGTTAGGAACATGCATGCATAAACCTTAGATTGGACCCGGTCCTTGGCACAGCCTCCATAGTTAGAAAAACCTCTCTTTTTCGTTGACGGGTTTTAAACCTAACAATCGTGCATATTATGTGCTTATGTGATAATGGAACTTCCAGTCCAAGCCATGTTTTGCAATCAATTAAATTTAGAATACTTTTATTAATTTTATAGACTAGAAGACACTTGAATTCACAAGCTAGAATTATCTCTTTGAAGGAGACTTTGAAGACTGAGCTCGAAGCTGAGCAGAAAAAGATAACAGATGAAGCCAAAGCTGCCCTCAATAGAAATGCTGAGAAGTATCGCTCTAAGATGAAAGAGAGCTCCCTCAAAATATGAGCTAACTATAGAGAAGGAGCATCTAGAGGCTGAAATAGTGACCCTTCGGGGGGTAAAATAGCTTCTTCTTCATTGAGGAAGAAGATGAGAGCTACAAAGGCTAAAGCTGACAAGAACGGGGCCTTCATTCAAACAAAGTTAACGACCCTCCAACACTGCCAAGCCAGGCCAGATCTGGATAAAGAGACAGCCATGGCTGAAAGCGACAATGTGAAGGCCCAACAACTGTTGAACCAGCTTCCCTCGAGCAATGAAAGCTCGAGTGACGAGGACGAGAAGAACGAGGGTTCTGATGCTTCTACTTCTGGGGATGAGGAGTAATGTCTTGTCAATGTACCTTTTGGTTTTGCTTAGGCCTTGAGCCGTCGCAAATACTTTCATGTTGGCTTTCGAGCCTTTTAATAAATTTGAGTGTTTTCTCAATGTTAATTTTTGCTTTGTTTTTTAAAGCATTCGATATGTCACTTGAATATTTGCTTGCAAGACTTAGTTAAATTTGAATGTAAGCTAGCTTAAAACGACGTCTCGTTCTCGAACCGAGGCATAATAAAAACTGGTCTTCATGTATTGGATAAAAATGAAATTGAATCAAGTTTTATTCCATTGATGCGTTTCGAGGCGATTTACATAAACCCTTAGTCATATTGAGACTTGGGAAAATTCTTATTGCAAAGCCACTTCGAGCAATAAATAACTAGGTTAACTGTTAAGAGAACAGTCCCCGGTGTACGGATAGCTAGTCTTCAGGTTTCGTTCAAAGTCCCGTGGAGTGAGTCAAATATCAACTGAGCTAACCCCCAGTGGTCGGGTGTGAAGAATGCAGACTCGAGCACTGTGTATCATTCTCTTTTCCTTCTGAAGAGGCGGGCTATGAAAAACGAGGGGTCAATACCGTTCGACCCAAGCATTTGGACCACTGATAGCCCGACACCATGAGTGAAGGATTATGCTTGATGAAGAGTAATATACCTCAATGTCAAAATAATAGTGCTTTATGTTGGAGATATTCCAATTTATAGGCTCTTGATTTTCTTGGAGGTTTTCGAGTTGATAAGATCCTTTTCTTGTGATAGCCTTAATTCGATAAGACCCTTCCAAATTAGGAGCCAACTTACCTGCTTTCTTTTCCTTTTTCCTTTGATTTAAAGCCCTCACGACGTAATGACCAACCTTAAAGATTCTAAATTTAGAATGTCTATTGAAGTAGGCTTCAATCTGTCGCTTTTGGGCAGCCAACTAAACAAAAGCCATTTCTCTTCACCCTTCTAGAGAATCCAGTTCCACGCCCATAGCCTGCTGATCCGACTCCTCGGATGCGTGGGCATACCGAAGTCTGGGCTCACCAACCTCAATAGGAATCAATGAGTCGATCCCATAGGCGAGGGAAAATGTGGTTTCCCCAATGCTATTTTTCTCAGTCGTCCTCATCGCCCACAACACCCCGAGCAACTCATTAGGCCACGCGTCTTTAACTTAATCCATGCATCTTAATATTTTCCACAATTATTCTATACGAGGATCCATCTTTGCCCATTAGCACTAGCATTATAAGGTATTGCGATGATAAGGATCGAAATCGAAAAAAAGAAAAGACAATAGGAGCGAGACTTGTCTCGAACTCCCTATGGGGTATCCACGAAGAACTAGTTCCATGAAACCCCCGTATCGTGTCAAGATTCGCCTACACTAAGCAACTACCCTCGAGTTGCACTCGGGACACGCAAGTAGAATGATTGGGTGTTGGTTCGACAATCAACTAGGATCCGTTAGAAGAATTCAAGCCACTAAGGATAACTTTTCGATAACTCAAGAGTTCAACTCTTCACAATATTCATCAATTATCCAAATAAGCTAAGCTTCAAATGAAGACTAATGGCCCTTTTATAGGTGCCAAATACTAAGGATATAAAGTCTAAAAGGCCCCTAAAGTGGGTTTAAATGATATGTGCCACGTAGGGCAAAAATAGGGAATACATAACAAATGAAATAGAATTCCCATCAAAGACTCCAGTAAGTAGGCGCCCCCGCCCCTTAAACTAGGCACCCCGCCTAGTTGGCTGCATCCAGAATTTCACTGTGTAGTAGGTGCCCCACCTCTGCATAGGGGCGGTCCGCCCATCAAACTTCAGAGAGTTGAGGGGGCGGTCCGCCTCCTCCTGTGGCTTCTTGGAATGCCTCAAAATGTGTCCCGGATGCCTCTCTAAGTAGCCTAGGCGGGCCTCCTTCCATGGCACTCCTCTTCAATTCTCTTCCGGAGTCTTCTTCCATGTCCTTCCAAGTCAAGTGATGATGAGACCCAAATCGAGACAAGACACCTTCCAACACTTTCCAACGTGTACCAAGCTTGGAAGATACGAAGGACTTGAGGTCACGGGCTTTGGAAGTGTTCCGGATGGTTTCAACATTAGGCTCCACGCCTAAGGAGGAGGAAGAGGGCCCAGCACAGCCAGGCGCCCCGCCTAGCCCAGGCGCCCCGCCTAGGAAGCTCACTGCCTAAGTGTGCAAAGTGGTGCCAGGCGCCCCGCCTGCCTAGGCGCCCCAGCCCAGGCGCCCGCCTAGCCCAGGCGCCCCGCCTAACCCCAGGCGCCCCGCCTAGACTCAGCACAAGCCAGGCGCCCCTCCCAGCTTCAGGCGCCCCTCCCAGCGCGCAGATTTATTAGGCTTTTACTGTTTTGACCCTACGTGGTCTTTTATTCTTAAGCCTAAGTGTGGGCACTTTAGACCTTTTACTTAGTGTCTAAAAACATCTATAAATAGCTAGGTAACTAGTCTTAGTTAGTTAGCTTGTTTAGAATTGAAGAATAGACTTAGTAAGAGAGGCAAGGCCTTCTTCTTGTAGAAGCTTGAAGCTTCGGATTATCTCTTTGCTTGGAGCCTATGGAGACCCGTCACTAGTACGGAATCCTTGTACGGTTCGAGTTTCCCTTCCTCTCTCGGATATCCGATTCATGGTTGAATCGTTTATCCATTCTTTTCTTCTATTTCTATTCTCCCCAATCTCTTACTTTCTTATTATCTTGTGATTGTTGCTTCCGCATCCTTGTTATTTGCTTCCGCCTATTTGAGTCTCATCAGTTTGGTATCAGAGCAAGGCTCGGGTTTTGTTTCTACAAACCCCCGACCCTTGGTTCTTCGTGCCTAGTATCTTTTCTTTTAGTTTTCTTGTTGTTGAAGTTATTGAAAGAAGAAAATTACAAAAAAATTGAAAAATACAAAAATTTGGTGTAACTTGTTGATTTGGATGATTGGTGATATGGGTGTTATGGATTCTTGATCGTCATTGATTTCCCGTTACTTGGATACCAAAATTGTTGGAATTGGTGAAGTTTGAAAAATTGAAACCCCAAAACCCCTTAAACCCTTGAAGAACTTGTTCTTGATGAATTTTAGCTTGATTCTTGGGTTGGATTGATGTTTGATTGAAAACTTGATATTGGGGATTGAACTTCATTGAAAAACAAACGATTTGATACCAATTTTGTGGGATTTGAGTATGAATAACACCAAGTTTGTTGAATCACAATCCATTTTGAAAACCCTTTGAAAAACCCCCTTGTTCTTGAGTTCTTGACATTGAATCTTGAATTTGATTGATTGTTTGGGTGTTAATGTGATTGGGGTTTGTTAAGGAAGATCAAAAACAACTTTGGGTATCATTGGATTGTGAAAACAAGTTGAAAACATCGGATTTGGAGCTTGAAAATCGACTTGAAACGAGTTTGGAACGAGTTGGAAAAGGCTCCAGGCCAGGCGCCCCGCCTAAGCCAGGCGCCCCGCCTGACTTGGCTACTGCCTAAGTCCCAGGCGCCCCGCCTAGATCTAGGCGCCCCGCCTGGAACACTGCACAGTCTAGGCGCCCCACCTGAGCTTCAGGCGCCCCTCCTGGGTGCTGAACGCGTTGTTTCGGGTAGATTTTCATAGGTATTTTCATTTGTTTGATTGCATTGCTTCCGGTTAGTGCTATTAGAGTATAATCCTACTCGATTAGTACTAATCACTTTGAGCTATTAGGATCATCGTGCCTAGAAAGGAGACTAGAATTCAAAGAAGATCCGTAGTATCTTTTGATTCAAGTCCTCACTTCAAAGAGCTTAACGTACATCGAGTCACTTAAACTCCATTCCGAACCATTACTTGGGTGCCGTAGTTGATTGGTCTTGCCATTGTGATTACGAAGAGACAAGAAGGTCTTGAGTGGAAAAAGGCTTGAGTGGTGAGAACAATAGAGTGTGGTCACAAAAGCCAACGACCTTGAGTGTATACACGAGTGGAAAGAAAATTGAGTGACATCTTTTGAGTGATACACGTGAGGGAGTGAACTTGTGAGGTCCTTAACTCTTTGGTTACAACTATGGCTTCGGATGACGATTGTGGAGGGTACGACTCATGTGGAGATGATGGAGACTATGGTTCCTATGGTGATGATGATGGGTATTGCTATGACGATTCGGGGAACCAAGGCTCATATGATGAAGAAGCGGGTCACTATGTTGATTATGAAGATGAAGAAGACTATGGGGCTTGCGAAGACGAATGTGAAGAATCTTATGCTCCAAGTCAAGAATATGAAGATAGTGACGCTTCAAGGTATGACGACCCTACTTACTCTTCTTGTGATGAATTTGTGCATGAAGATAGTGACGTAGAGAGAATTGGTGATGAGGTTGATTATGAGAATTGTTCATTTGCATCTTCTCTTGATGTTGCTTGTGGTGAGCAAGGGAGTAGTAGAGGACCTTCCAATAGTATGGGAGGTGGTGGTGGTTGTTCCATGGGAAATGGGAGGTTTGCATCTTCTAGTTCCCATGTGAAGGGTGGAAGGAGAAATGGTATTGCTCTTACCGTTATGGGGGTGCGTTGCTCTAGTAGTGGTGGTAGGAGTGGTGCTATGGGCTATGGAACCAAGGTGAGAGGCAATTATGGGTTCCATAGTGGTACTACTTCCTCGACTTCCAACAACACTTCTAATGTTGGGGGAGTGACGGGAAGTGGAGGTTATTCTAGTGGTGTTGCCACTAGTGGAGGGATAAGAAAAACCCGAGTTGATGGTAATACTAGTCTTGGACATTCAAGCTCTTCTTTGGATGTGACTATACGAAACTTGGGTAGAAGTAGGTTTGTTGTTGGGGTAAATAGGGTTGATGGACACTTGCTCCAAATTGGTGGAACCGATGCCAATTGCATTAACCCAAGAGTAGTTCAAATGTTAAACATACCATGCCATGATCTAAAGTACCCCTATGAGTACAAAGGAGTTCGGGTGTTCGAGGAGGCACGGGTACTCATATCTCATAAGGGTTACAATGAGTATGTTTGGTGTGATGTGTATCACGTACCGAATGTGGGAGTTTGGCTAGGTGACCCATGGTTGCACAACAAGGAGGTTCACTATGATGATAAACGGGATTTGTATCTAGTGGCCACGGGTCAAGGGATTTATGAGTTTGCACCTTACGGAAAATGGGGAAAGATGTCCGTTGAGATGCAAGCTAGGATCATACAATGGAGGAAGGAGCGAGAACTTCAATCCATGGGCAACAATGTGCAAATGAGAAGTCCTACAAATACAAGCAATGGTGGGACTAGTTCTACAAAAGAGTTGACAAATGTCAACAAGGTGAGCCCGAAGCCACTTCCAAAGCCGAGTGGTTCATCAACAAAGAAGAAAGAGACCTCAAGTGATGAGTCTCTTAGTCCTAGATTCCGGGTTGATGTAAAAAGTCCACCTACTCCGGCTATGGGTATTCTTGGGCCTCGTCCCAACTCACCCGAATTTGTGAGACAAAAGATTGAGAGGAGTAAGGGAGTGACCGGTGACATTCCTCGAGTGGAAAAAGGAGAGGATGTGATGAGTGATGTGAGTGGGATGTCACCACCCGAATCTACACCTAACCTTGAAAAGAAAATGAGAGAAACGAAGGAGGGAAAAAAAAGTGAGGACACCCCTTATTCTAACCTTAACCCTTTATCTTTTTCCCCTACTTTTGTGAATGCTTGTGTAGGTACTCTTGGAGGCAAAGCAATGGAGCCTCAATCATGTTCCGAGATTGAAGGACAAGGTGAAGAAGATCTTCAAGGTGAGCTTCAAGGTAAAGGAACAACTCATGACACTTCAAGTGCATTGAGTGCGCTAGATGGCCACTTAGAGGTAAGTGATAGTTCTTCCCTTGAACATGTTACTTCCTTGTCTTATGGTAGTGTTTGTGGTAACTCAACACTAGTTGATGATTTGTATGATTACAATGTGTTTGCAACTAGTGTAGAGTCGAATGGTCAACTTGTGTGTGATTGTGAACCACTAGTTGAGAGGGATGATAAGCCACATCATGATGTGAGCTCGGTTTTCATTGAACCTCTCATTAGTGAAGAATGTGTAGTTGACCCTATTTGTGATCCTTGTTATGACACTCCACCTATATTTGATAAAGGGGAAGATGAGTTGAATGAATACCCTATCCTCTCCCTTGATGAATTGCTTGATAATGGTGGGCCTATGTGTTGTAGTGAGGTTTGTGGTGACCTTGAGGAGTCCCTAGTGAATGAGATGGATCGAATTGTTTTCAATGACTCCTCGGGTGAGAGTGAAGAACCTAGTCTTGATACCATGTTTTTGGATAACCATGAATTTGAAGTGCATGCTTTTACATTTCCATTGTGTGAACATGATCTCATTTGTGGTAGTGAATTGTATCGGACTAGGATTGGTAATAGAATAGAACCTCCATGGTTTGAAAAGTTAAACTCCATGGATGATCCATT
Source organism: Petunia x hybrida (assembly GCA_037355625.1). NCBI lineage: Eukaryota > Viridiplantae > Streptophyta > Magnoliopsida > Solanales > Solanaceae > Petunia > Petunia x hybrida. The sequence continues at coordinate 1,777,343 of JBBBVM010000037.1, forward strand.
GTTTGGAACTCCAAGTGGGATGAATGGCCTTGATATTGGTTGTGTTGAACCATCTTCTAGTAGTCCTAGCCTTCATTGTATGGACTATAATGATGAAGGGCCAATTTTGGAGACCTTCCTTTGGAGTTTGCCTAGTGAGGGAGATTATCTTAGGGATGGATTTGGAGGTGAGGAAGCCACTCTTGGTGCGTGTAAGAGTGCTTCCAAGAAGGGGAGTGGGGTATTTGATGTTAATTGTCAATTGAACTATTTTGTAAACTCCACCCCACATGTTGATCACACCTCGAGGAAAGATTGGTGTGTTGATCTTGAGCTTAAGGTTCAAGGGGATTGTGGTAGCTTGATCTTGCATTTACCATCTTCCCATGACCAATTTGTTCATTATCTTATTGAGTGCATGTTGATCTTTAACCAAGTACTTATTGTTCTCTTTGGAGACTTGATATTTGTGCTTATCATTGATGCTTGGGTATATCACAAGAGTGTGTTTTCCACACTTCTTGCACTAACCTACTTTCAAGTAGGAATTCTTGTGTTGCTTGTCGTTGCTTGTAGGGTCTAAGCTCCATGTTAAGACAAGAGAGATCTTGGAAGAGACCTATGTCAAGGCGACGATCAAGAGTTAAAGGAGGAGAGCATTGGGCACCCCAAAGAGATGATGCCATGCACGTGAATGCATTGATTTCGAGGACGAAATCTCTTCAAGAAGGGGAGGATGATGAGACCCAAATCGAGACAAGGCACCTTCCAACACTTTCCAACGTGTACCAAGCTTGGAAGATACGAAGGACTTGAGGTCACGGGCTTTGGAAGTGTTCCGGATGGTTTCAACATTAGGCTCCACGCCTAAGGAGGAGGAAGAGGGCCCAGCACAGCCAGGCGCCCCGCCTAGCCCAGGCGCCCCGCCTAGGAAGCTCACTGCCTAAGTGTGCAAAGTGGTGCCAGGCGCCCCGCCTGCCTAGGCGCCCCAGCCCAGGCGCCCGCCTAGCCCAGGCGCCCCGCCTAACCCCAGGCGCCCCGCCTAGACTCAGCACAAGCCAGGCGCCCCTCCCAGCTTCAGGCGCCCCTCCCAGCGCGCAGATTTATTAGGCTTTTACTGTTTTGACCCTACGTGGTCTTTTATTCTTAAGCCTAAGTGTGGGCACTTTAGACCTTTTACTTAGTGTCTAAAAACATCTATAAATAGCTAGGTAACTAGTCTTAGTTAGTTAGCTTGTTTAGAATTGAAGAATAGACTTAGTAAGAGAGGCAAGGCCTTCTTCTTGTAGAAGCTTGAAGCTTCGGATTATCTCTTTGCTTGGAGCCTATGGAGACCCGTCACTAGTACGGAATCCTTGTACGGTTCGAGTTTCCCTTCCTCTCTCGGATATCCGATTCATGGTTGAATCGTTTATCCATTCTTTTCTTCTATTTCTATTCTCCCCAATCTCTTACTTTCTTATTATCTTGTGATTGTTGCTTCCGCATCCTTGTTATTTGCTTCCGCCTATTTGAGTCTCATCAAGTGAAGATGAATGTCTTGAATCAATTTGGCTTGACTTCTAGTGAAAGGCGTTGAGGTAGTATGCCCCGCATCATCCTCCCTTTCTTGGGAAGGTTTCATCCTCGAAACCATGGCATCCTCCTCTCCGGCATCACCATCCCCTACATCAAAAAGGGTCAAGTCAGTCACACTAAAAGTATTTGAGACATTATAATTATCGGGTAGATCAGTCACAAAGGCTTTGTTGTTGATCTTGGAAAGCACTTGGAAGGGTCCATCTCCTCGGGGTGCCAACTTCCCTTTACTAAGGTTTGGAAACCTTTCTTTGCGGAAGTGAACCCACACCCAATCTCCCTTCTTGAGGTCTAGCTTCTTCCTTCCCTTGTTCTTTTTGGAAGCCATATTTGCATAGGCTTCCTCCAAGTTCTTCTTTTCTTTAGCATGGAGCTCAACCATAGCCTTTGCTCGGATTTTACCTTCAAAACTCACAATAAAATCTTTGGGCAATAGGGTTAGATCAAGTGGAATCAAAGGATTAAAGCCATAGACACACTCAAATGGAGTCATACCAATCAAACAATGCAAAGTACGGTTATATGCAAACTGCATAAGAGGAAACTTATCAACCCAAGTCCGGCCTTACCTCGGGTCATTGCTCTAAGAAGAGCACCCAAAGTTCGGTTCACCACCTCGATTTGCCCATCCGTTTGAGGGTGGTGGGATGTAGAGAACAACAGCTTGGTTCCAAGAGCACCCCACAAGCTCCTCTAAAAATGGCTAAGGAACTTGGTGTCCCTATCACTCACAATGGTTTGAGGCACACCATGCAACTTTAACACATTATCAATGAATAAAGAAGCAACATGTTGTGCATCATCACACTTTTTACATGGAATGAAGTGAGCCATTTTGGAAAACCTATCCACGAAAACATAAATGCTATCATGTCCCCCCTAGACCGTGGCAATCCCATAACAAAATCCATAGAAATATATATCCACGGGCTAGCAGGTATGGGGAGAGGAGTATACAAACCATGGGGGTTCGCTTTGGATTTAGCATGCTTGCACTCAAGGCAATTTTTGCAAAGCTTTTCAACTTGCACCCCCATCTTTGGCCAATGCAATTGTTCCATGAGAATTGCTAAGGTCTTGTTTCTCCCAAAGTGTCCCATCAAGCCCCTACAATATGCTTCACGAATAAGCAGTTCTCTCCAAGAGGACTCGGGAACACAAACTCTATCATTCTTAAAGATATAGCCATCAACCCATTGGTACTTCTCAACTCTTTCTCCCTTCTCAAGAGCTTCATGAATGCTTTTTAGCTTAGGGTCTTGAGCATACATCAACTTAATGCACTCAAAACCCATGAGCTTGGAGGCAAGAATGGTGGCTAGAGCAAACTTCCTAGAAAGTGCATCCGCCACAACATTGTCTTTCCCTTTTTTATATTGAATGACATAGGGAAAAGACTCAAAGAACTCTACCCATTTGGCATGCCTCTTGTTCAACTTCTCTTGGCCCCTAAGATGTTTGAGTGACTCATGATCACTCTTAATCACAAGTTCCTTAGGCCAAAGATAGTGTTGCCAATGAGCAAGAGTTCTCACTAGGGCATATAACTCCTTGTCATTCGTAGAGTAGTTCAAGGTTGCACCCTTCAATTTCTAACTAAAGTAGGCTATAGGTTTTCCATCTTGCATTAAGACACCACCAACTCCCACCCCCGAGTCATCACATTCAACCTCAAATGCCTTTCTGAAGTCGGGCAACTGCAATAGAGGGGCGGTACTCAACCTACTTTTCAATTCTTGGAAGGCCTTCTCTTGAGGCTCTCCCCAAACAAAAGATTTGTCTTTCTTTACCAATTCGGTGAGTGGACCGCAATAGCGCTAAAGCCCCTCAAAAATCTCCTATAGAAGCTAGCAAGACCATGAAAGCTTCTAACTTGAGACATGGGAGTAGGCCAATAACGAATGGCCTCTACCTTGGACTCATCCACTTCCACTCCTTGGGCACTCACAACAAACCCAAGAAAGAGTACCCTTTCAATACCAAAGGCACATTTTTTATAATTAGCATAGAGCTTTTTGACTCTCAACACTTCAAGCACTTGCCTTAAATGATCAACATGGTCGTTTAATGACTTGCTACATATCAAAATGTCATGAAAGTAAACGACCACGAATTTGTTGATAAATTGCTTCAACACATGATTCATTAGCCTCATGAAAGTACTAGGTGCATTGGAGAGGCCAAAGGGGATCACCAACCATTCATATAGACCAAACTTGGTCTTGAATGCGGTTTTCCATTCATCCCCGGATTTCATTCGGAATTGATAGTAACCGGACCTAAGGTCTATCTTTGAAAAGATGCTAGAATCACTTAGCTCATCAAGCATATCATCTAAACGAGGTATGGGATGTCGATACTTTATCGTGATCTTGTTGACCGCTCGACAATCCACACACATCCTCCATGTGCCATCCTTCTTTGGAACAAGGATCACGTGCACGGTACACGGGCTCAAGCTCTCTCTCAGTAAGCCTTTTGTAAGCAATTCATTCACTTGTTTTTGCAACTCCTTTATATCTTTGGGATTGCTCCTATAAGCCAGTTTTTTTGGAATTTAGAATTCCGGGACAAAGTCAATTTGATGTTCAATAACCCTCAAGGGAGGTAAACCAATCTGCATCTCATCCGGGAATATATCTCCAAAAACCTTCAAAACACTTTCAAGAGCACTAGGCAAAGGGTTAGAAAAATAATCAAATTCAGAAGTAAGAATCATACCTTTGTGCACTAGGCAAATGAGTAGTTTGTCGTCATCATTTCCTTTCAAAAGCTCACCCAGTTGCATCATGGCACAAATGCTACCGGTAGAAGATTATTGAGTCACCACCAAGCTCTCGGCCAAAGGACTAGTCTCAACAACCGACTTAGCCTTTGCCACTTCTCTCAATTCCCTCATTTGCCTATAATCATCACTTACTTGCTTGGGCGGCAAGGGTTTGAGCACAAACTTTTTCCTTTCATGCTTAACCGTATATGTATTGGCACGACCATCATGTACAACATTACGATCAAATAGCCATGGCCTACCAAATAGAAGGTGGCAAGCTTGCATAGGTACCACATCAAACATGTGCTCATCCACATAGTTCCCTATCTTAAATTTAACCATCACTTGTTTCACCACTTTCAATTCACCACACTCACTAAGCCATTGCAAACGATAAGGATTGGGATGTTTCAAAGTGGGCATTTTCAATTGGGAAACTAGTGTTTGGCTAATAACATTGGCACAACTTCCTGAGTCAATAATCATAGAACAAACAATACCCATGACTCGGCATCTAGCATGGAAGAGGTTTTCTCTTTGCAAGTTCTCACTATCCTCCACAAACATAGCACCTAAACTCCTCCTCACAACTAGGAAAGCATGAGGATCATCATCCTCAATTGCATCCTCCTCCACACCAACCTCTTAATCACCCTCTACTCCCTCATCTTTGGGTTCACTATTTTGTTCAAACACAAATTCACCTACCACAACCATGGTCTTTCGAGTAGGGCAATGTTTCGCAATATGACCATACCCCTTACACTTATAGCATTGAGTAGAAGTAGAAGTAGGATTGCTCAAGTTAATTTTAGAATTACCTCCCACATGTGGTGTAGACTTCTCATATGGGTTCTTCTCATCTTTGCTAGCACTTGCACCACTTGCATTTGGCAATCTTGCGTTTGGAGGCTTCCACTCCTTTGGTTTACTCATGGGAGTAGGAGTGCTACTCTTGTAGCGAGTGGATTTCTCTTCCTTGAGCCATTTCTCCACTTCAACCACATCATCATATAGATCATAGTGGTTGCCATACTTATGAAACTTCAATTGAGAGGCTATGTCTTGGTTCAAACCACTTCTAAATCTAATCACGACCGGCTCATTCTCCTCCGCATCAACGTCCAAGGTCATCCGAATTTGCTCAAACTCATTGAAGTACTCCCCAACCATTTTTGTGATCTTGCTTCAACTCATAAAGACGTTTGTATTGGTCTACACGATATTGATGAGTTAAGTACTACTCATCCATCACACGGATCAATTCACCCCAAGTAACATTGATGGCCATACCATTTCTTCTTTGATCCCTCTTGACCGATTCCCACCAAGTAGAAGCAAAAGATTCAAAGGAAGATATAGCAAACTTGGCTTTCTTTTCCTCGGTCATGTCATTGGTGTCAAACACCCTCTCCACGGTTAACTTCCAATCAAGGTACTCAACCGGGTCACTACTCCCTTTGAAGGTAGGAATAGTAAGGTTCACACTATTGAGATTATTTTTATCACGACCCCCTTGGTAAAGCTCCGGTTGGCCTCCAAAGATGTCTCCATAACTACCATAATCCCTCCTAGCATTCCCTCCAACATATCCATGGGTGGCCCTCGACCTCGGCCTTTACCCCTATCCACATTACGACCCCAATTCATGCCTCTCCCATTCGGATTAGAAGCCCCATAGTCACTACCACCATACTCTTCCTCCTCCCCTTCTTGAGCTTCCTCTATTTGCTCAAGAGGTAGAACATTTCGAATGGGTTGTGGAAGTGGAATATTTATTTAGAGATTGCCCAAAATGTGGGGAATGCCCACTCGTTGGGGATTGCCCAAGACTTGTTCATTTCTATCACGATCTTTCTTTACCCGTTGTTGTTGTCTAAGCAATTCAACAACTTGTTCCGGGGTAAAGGTTGAGCTACTTGTGCCTTCAATGGCTTCAACTTGGACACTCGGGGTCCCTTTCTCAACTTGAACACTAGAGGTCCTTTTCTCAACTTGGACACTCGGGGTCCCTTGCTCAACTTGAGTACTTGAGGTCAGTCTTTCAAGAGTTTCAATCCTTTGGCTCATAATATCCATTTTAGCAAGGATAGTAGCCAAGGCATTCTTTATGAAATCTTCACCTTCGTTGGCCATTGTTCCTGTAAAATGAGATAACGTTAGAGAAATCACTTCACTCACTCCCTCACTTGTATGGCACTCGGTTCACTCGTTTAGAGGTGGTGGATATTTCACTCAAGCTTGAATCTAGAAGCTTCACGTAGTTGATCAACAAACCTCAACTCAATCACTCAATCCACAAGTCAAGTGTACTCCGGGGTGAGTGGAGTTTAGGTGACTCTATTGGAGGATAAGCTCTTTAAAGTGAGGACTTGAGTCAAAGGATACTATGAGTCTTCTTCGAATTCTACTCTCCTAACTAGGTTCGAGTTACCTAAAAGCTTCAAAGGACTAGCACCAATCAAGTAGGAAAGTTACTCAAACAAGTACTAGCTATATGGTATGCAAACAAAGAAACTAGAGATCCTATGAAAAACTACCCGAACCACCAACTCAGCAAAATAGGCACCCCGCCTCCTCGGAGTGGGCGGTCCGCCTGGTTCTCTGTAGAGGGAAGTGGGCGGTCCGCCTCTTTAAACAGGCGCCCCGCCTCTCAAACATCAGAGAGGTCACAAAAAGTGGGCGGTCCGCATCTGTGACTAGGCGCTCCGCCTACTGTGTTCTTCAGCACAGTTCAAGTTCGTGTTTCTTGGTTCAAGCACTCAAAAATCCAACAATTTTCACGATGTTTTGGCAATCCGAAGGTACCCAAATGCGTTTTCAACCACAATAATCAAACTCCAATAATTTTTATAAAACCCCAATAAAGAACAATTAAATCACCATGTTCATCAAGTTCATAGCTAGGGTTTCAACAACTAGGGTTTCAAAATTTTCAATTCTTGTTTTACAACTCCAAATCGAGAGTTGTTGGTACCAAATGAACGGGTTTTCAACAAGGAACAAACCCCAATATCAATCTAACAATGGGTCCATCAATCCAAGAACACATGATTCAAATTTTTGGTATATTTCAACTTTTTCTATTTTTTTGTGTTTTTCTTCTTTTCAACAATAACAAAGAAGAAACTAAGATAGAAACCAACCTACGCACGAAGCAAGGGTCGGGGGTTTGTAGAAACAAAACCCGAGCCTTGCTCTGATACCAAGATGATAAGGATCGAAATAGAAAACAAGAAAAGACAATAGGAACGAGACTTGTTTCGAACTCCCTATGGGGTATCCACGAAGAACTAGTTCCGTGAAACCCCCGTATCGTGTCAAGATGCACCTACACCAAGCAACTACCCTCGATTCGCACTCGGGACCCACAAGTAGAATGATCGGGTGTTGGTTCGACGATCAACTAGGATCCGCTAGAAAAATTCAAACCAATAAGGGTAACTTTTCAATAACTCAAGAGTTCAACTCTTCAAATTATTCATCAATCATCCAAATAATCTAAGGTTCAAATGAAGACTGCTGGCCCTTTTATAGGTGCCAAATACTAAGGATATAAAGTCTAAAAGACCCTTAAAGTGGGCTTAAATGATATGTGCCACGTAGGGCTAGAATACGGAATACATAACAAATGAAATAGAATTCCCGTCATAGACTCTAATAAGCAGGCGCCCCGCCCCTTAAACTACGCACCCCGCCTAGTTGGCTGCATGCTGAATTTCACTGTGTAGTAGGCGCCCCGCCTCTGCACAGGGGCGGTCTTCCCATCAAACTTCAGAGAGTTGAGAGGTCGGTCTGCCTAGTAAATTGGGCGGTCCGCCTCCTCCTGTGGCTTCGTGGAATGCTTCAAAATGTGTCCCAGATGCCTCTCTAAGTAGCCTAGGCTGTCCTCCTTCCATGTCACTCCAATGTATGATCTTCAATTCTCTTCTGGAGTCTTCTTCCATGTCCTTCCAAGTCAAGTGAAGATGAATGTTTTGAATCAATTTTGCTTGACTTTTAGTGAAAGGCCTTGAGGTAGTATGCCCCGCATCATGCGACCACTCTCTTTATCCCCTATTTGGCAAGAAGGTGGTCGCCTCTGAGCCTACGAACTGTTTGTCGTTATCACACGTTATCTCCTTCGGGACTCCAAATCTACATATGATATTTTTCCAAATGAAATCGATAACTTCTTTCTGCCGAACCCTAGCAAAGGATCCCGCTTCGACCCACTTGGCGAAATAATCGGTGAGTACAAGAATAAGTTTTACACCACCCTCCGCTTTTGGAAATGGGCCTACAATATCCATCCCCCACTTCATAAATGGCCACGGTGACACAATCGAGTGAAATGACTCCGCTTGTTGGTGGTTCAATGAGGCATGCTTTTGACACTTATTACATCTTTTAACAAATGCCTTGGCATCTTCACTCATATCGGGCTAGTAGTGGCCAGCTCGAAGGAGCTTTCATACTAGGGCCTTCCCTCTGGAGTGATTTCCATATTCGCCCTCATGCACTTCTCTCATCACGTAGTTATATTCATGTACCCAAGCATTTGGCCGTCGGGCTGCAGTAAAGCTTTCTATATAATTGCCCTTGCACAAGCTAATATGGAACAACTTGCCTTCAAAGCTTTTCAGTTTCTCTTTTGTCTGTCGGTAGGATTCCCAAATCTTGAAGGAGATAAATTTGGTTCGCCAATCCCAATGTTTATTTATTGCATTCACGTCCAACTTCATTCTTCCCACTACAAATGTGAGTGTTCAAACTTCTGCATTAGTTCCCGAGTCCACAGTTTCGATGACTGAGGCTAAGCTAGCCAGCGCATCAGCTTTGGTATTTTCTTTACGGGGAATTTGCTGGATTTTCCATTCCTAGAATTCTGTGAGGGCTTTCTGTGCTCAAATAACGAATTGCTCCCAAGCCGAGAAATCACTGAGGATCCAATTCAAGATTAACTGTGAATCACTCTTTAACTCGATCTTTTCAGCCCCTATTTTCTTAGCCAAATCCAAGCCCGCTATCGCATATTCATTGTTGGTCAACTTTCTAAATTCCACTGAGTGCCACAGTCTTTCCCCAGTAGGGGTCATGAGCACTATTCTGAGCCCCGAGCCATTAGAATTAGTTGCTCTATCAGTGAAAAGTTTCCACACCCCAGGGGCTGGAACCTTTGAGAGAAGATTTTTCTTTTCTGCCTCGGGAAGTATCTTAGCACTGAAATCAGCCACGAAATATGCTAACACTTGAGATTTAATGGCAATTCGAGGCTGATTTACAATTTCATACTTGCTTAATTCAACCGCCCATTTAGATAACCTCCCAACAATTCACGGTTATGTAGTACTGTCCTTAAAGGAAAGGTTGTCACTAGAGCTATCAAATGGCATTGAAAATAATGGCTCAGTTTCTGAGCTGCCATAATTAATGCAAGTGCTAGTTTCTCTAAGTTTGCGTGTCATGCCCTAAAAAATTCTACAAAAGGTGTCTTTAATTTAAAAGGTTGTGACTGGTGTTTCAAGATAAAAAGTTATTTAGAGAACTCAGAGTCGCTACTTGACAAGTTTAAGGTGTGCCAAGTCACCAAAAGGTACCTTGGAACACCTTTGACTCGTCTAATAGTCTGTGTTAGAAATTCGGGTAAGGTTCTATGCTGAATCTCGGGATGGTAATAGGCACCCTCGAGTCCTGTGCCAAGTACAGTTGCTTTATTGTCGAACTTTAATTTATTAAATATGATTGTTGTATTGTGCCGTTAATTGAAAGTTAACTCCTTGATTAAAATGGACTTGGGAGTATTTGCATTATTCTCTTAATAATTTCAACTTAAAAATGACCTCATTTAGTTCAAGAGTTCCAAAATTAATTGCTAAGCCTCAAATAATTAGTTATTTTGTCAAATTAAAAAACTATTAATTGTTAGCTGAGGGGACTACTTTATTAAAGTAAGCTATTAGTTAAAGTGGGACTGTTTTTAAAAGTGAGACTGATGTGTCAAAAATTGGACTGTTTATGCAAAAAAATTAATACAACTCATTCAAAACATCCTGTTTGCAGAAATAGGATAAGCTTTAAGCGTATCAAACTAATATGTATTTACAAACACAAACATGAACATGATAATTTCATTTCAATTATTACTAAAACTAACAATCAACTAATGAAGATGAACTTAACTCAACACACTGATTCGTTAAAGACAACGGTCAACCAGCTAGGCCTTTTATTCTAATGTCGTAAATTCAACTGATCATAAGAAACATATAAGATACTTTGTTTTTTTATGCTAATATTAACTCTAAGATAATGAAGCAATCTAATGAAGGAACAAAAGGAAGGGAAAAGAACTTTTTTCTAACCCGACTAAACCGTATCACCACCAAGGGACTGCTATGTCATCACGGTGACGTCACTACTTAAACTGCCATGGCTTCCTCATCTCGCCTCACCACTCACGGCTGCCTCAACATCGTAGAACAGCCCTTCGCCTTAGCGAGAATCAAAAACCTGTTGCCTTCACTCGTCATCATTACCATCATAGCCTCGATGTCGCAAAAAGCTGCTCCCTCGCCTCTGGGCTACTGAAACAGACGCCCTAACACCATAGCTTCAGCTAGTAATTAGCCACCAATTCACAAACGCTAAGCTAAAACATCATCACAACTTTGACCTCTATTTCATGACCAAACAACGTAATAGCCCTACCTACTAACATATGAACACCAACACAAACATCAAAATACCACCACCACTGCCACCAAGTCATGACTTCACCCAACCGTCCCCCAAAAGCAACAAGAAAATGAAGCAGCCACACCATAACAAAAAAAGAAAAAGAAATGAGAAGAAAAAAAAAATCAAGAAACAGAGGAAAAATACGGGCAAGAAATGGAGAGGATTTTGGAAAACGGGGTTTAATAAGTGATTGGGAAGGGTAAGGGGAAGAGGATGAACTTGAAAACGTAACAAAAAAGTAAAAACTTACCGGAGTTGAAGTTTGACCAAATTTTTGAAGCACGATCTACGAAAATTTGCTAATATTTTTAAGAAAACAAGTTGAGAAATGGACGAGGGGATGAGAGGAGTCGAATGGTGTATTTTAGTATTTTTCTGTCCACTTGAGTTGGTGGTCCGGTGGCGGAATAGTGATGGAGATATGGCGGGGACGGTGGTGCAGCAGTTTCCGGCTGCCTGGCAAAAATTTTCCAGGGCTTCGCCAGCTTGAGGAAGCAAAAGGGATGTAATGAGAAAATTGGAAGGCTTTTCACTTATATATGTAGGACACGGGCCGCGTTATGGATTTGGGCCACTACTCTCTTTCTTTTACTGATTTTGTACCCTAGCCCAAATATCATTTCTACATTAAGATCAAATTAAAACATTCACAAAATAATTAACTTACAAATTATGGTAATCATTAGTATTTAAAAATATGACAACACTCACAGGATTACAAGAAAATAAATTAGTTATCACAAGAAATAGAGTAAACATGCTCACAAATAATTATTTTTTAAGTATTTTTCTAATTTTTTCTCTTAAAAATAAGAGATAAAGTCTAAGAAAAATAGGAGAAATTCATAGAGACATCGAAATAATATTTTGAGCAACTTTGGAATTATGTGCCAAAATTAGGTGATTACAGCTGCCCCTCTTTGTTTGAGAACAAGAAGAGTTTTCGAACAAAGACATAATCACAACTAATTTTGACTTTTTGGTTCAAGCCAAGAGTATGCAAAAATGGCGACCGTACCCCGACTACAGGATTACCTACATATCCTCAGAAAAAGGAGTCAGGTCTGTGTAGTTCCTCACGTGCGGTGGCTGGAACTACCGTATTTAAAAAGACACTAGACTCTTCTAGACTCACTAAGACAACAAACTAGACACTCTAGACTACTGGGGCTAACTCGAGACTCGTCTAGACACACTTAGGGCTGATACTAGACACTCTTGGGCACACAAAGGCTGTCGTTGCTGATTACTGGTCGCTTGCTGGTGGTCGTTTCTTTACAAGCAATGGAAATACTAGGAAAAATATAAAATTACAATTCCTAGACTAAATCTTCATGCCCCCTCGAGGTGAATCTTGGCTTGATAAGACAAATCTACCGCTCGTTGTGTGGGCAAGCAATTTCTGAAATATGAAATAGCTATATCTGTTTGAGCAGGTGTTGACTTGAAGATGGAGATGATTGATATCTTTGACCAAATTTTGACTTGAAAGGACATGATCGCTATCTTTTAGCAAATCTTGACTCGAAAATGAAATGACGGCTATATTTAAGCGGATCTTGACTTGGAAAGAAAATGATCACTATCTTTAAGCGGATCTTGACTTGGAAAGGAAATTATCGCTATATTTAAGCGGAACTTGACTTTGAAAGGAAATGATCGTTGTCTTTTAGCAGATCTTGACTCAAAAAGGGAATTATCACTATCTTTTGGCAGATCTTGGCATGGAAAGGAAGTGATGCTATCTTTGAGCGAGACTGACTCTAAAAGGAAATGATCGCTATCTTTTAGCTGATCTTGACTTAAAAGGAAATGATGCTATCTTTGAGCGAAACTAACTCTAAGAGAAAATGATCGCTATCTTTTAACAGATCTTGACATGGAAAGAAAATGACGCTATCTTTGAGCGAAGACTGACTCGAAAAGGAAGTGATCGCTATCATCGAGCGAGACTGACTTGGAAAGGAAATGGGCGCTATCTTTAAGCGGTACTGATTTTCAAAGGAAATGAGCACTATCCTTGAGCGGAAACGGACTTAAAAAATGATCGCTATCTTAGCGGAAACTGACTCGAAAAGAAAATGATTGTCATCTTTTCGTGGGGACTGACTCGACAAGAAAATGATCGATGTCTTTCAGCGGAAACTGACTCGAAAAGGAAATGATCGCTGTCTTTCAGCGAAACTGACTCTAAAAGGAAATGATCACTGTATTTTACTGAAAACTGACTCGAAAAGGAAATAATCACTGTCATTTAGCGAAAACTGACTCTTAAAGGAATTAGTCGCTATCTTTTAGCGGAAACTGACTCGAAAAGGAAATGATCGCTGTCTTTTAGTGAAACTGACTCGAAAAGGAAATGAGGGCGCTATGTTTGAGCGAAGATTGACTCGGAGAGGAAATGAATGCTATCTTTGAGCGAAATTCACTCCAAAAATAAATGATACATTATTTTTTAGGTGAGCTCGTTGTTGAGGTCGATATCTTTCTAGTGGGTCATGTCTTCCCTATTCAACCAACCATGATAAACTCTTGTCTGGAAGCTAAAGATTCCAACCATTTCTTGCATATGGCTTTGACTTGAAAATTGCAGACTCTAACCCAGTATGAGATCTTGTACGAAGGTTGGAAACCCTAACTATTTTTCGAAAATGGAATTATGTCTGATAGTGTAACTATGCCCGATTTGGGTAGTCCTAGCACTTGTTCACACCGACTATCATCATGGCTACAGAAACCCTATTTCCGATCTTGCAAATAATTTTGGTGGTTCTTGTTCTGCTCTTCAGAGTAATATGGGATGAACAATGTCTTAATATTGTCGGCCTATTTTCGATCTCCTAATTAAAGGTTTGCCAATGCCTAAAGCTTCTCCCAAACACATCGTTCCATGGTGACTCTTCATAATACAATCTTGGTATGTCATTCCTTCTGCTTGATGTGTGGTGCTGGGCTCCCATTATCAAGGTTGGTCATGACTCCCTGATCATTTTCCATTGTGGGGGGTGTGCCCTGCTTGCTGGAATTAACCCTATGTCCTGAAACATAGAGTTTTGCAATTTTCTTTTGTTGCTCATCTGAGATTTGCACCGAAAATGAGAGGAATTAATGGTGAGGGCGAAAGTCATTTGAACAAGGAACATCTTTCCGAAAAAGGAAAACTTATCTGGCAACATACTGGCGGGCTTGATGATCATGACATGTATCTTGGGTGACCCTGTCCGACCAGTGCCACTTGTTTTCCGAGAGTTGCTCCATGGCAGATATCAAACCATAACCAAGTTGACATGACTCTCAAGTCGACTAGTAGTGCCCTTTTCGGGTTTTCGCCAACTAGCCTCTCTCTTTAATCTTTTTTCCTCTTTTTTGTTTCTTTTTTTTCGATTTACAGCACAAAACATCTCTTTTGATGAAATTATCGACCTGCCCTAAAGGAAGGTTTGACATAAGCGCCCCAAAATGCGTCATGAGGTGACTGCGTGAAGTTCACCACCTTTGGACACCCTTTTCTTTTAAAAAAATAAAAAAACCTTTGCCCCATTTTAAAATAAACTGGGGCGCTTTGGGTTTCTCTTTAATTTGAAAAAGCGTCCCCTAAGATTCGTTGGGAGGATGAACCGATCCCTTGGGAATAATTTCAAGAATAAAATAAGAAAATCTGCCCCAGTTAAGCATAAACTGGGGATCTGCATTTCTTTTGTATTGTCCGAAAACTTGGAGACAAGGCTTTGCGTAAATATGAAACTAGGGAAAATTGAAATTTCTCCTGTTACGAACACAAAGAAAATGGAGAGGAATATTGAACTTCCTCCATTTTTTTAAAAATAAAAAATAACTTCTTCCCCAATTTAGGATAAACTAGGTCTTTTATTTTTCTTTACACATGCCGCAAACTTGGAGGCAAGCTTTGTATCTATATGTAATAGGGAAAAAAATGAACTTTTCAATGTAATGACCACAACCTAATGGTTGCCTACATATCCTTTTATGAGGAATCAGGTCAAGACGTAGCTCTAGGCCAAATGCCCAAATTTCATTTGATGCTTTTTAGTTTCATTTCATTTTGGCACAATTACATTG
This sequence comes from Petunia x hybrida, assembly GCA_037355625.1. Lineage (NCBI taxonomy): Eukaryota > Viridiplantae > Streptophyta > Magnoliopsida > Solanales > Solanaceae > Petunia > Petunia x hybrida. The sequence goes on from JBBBVM010000037.1 coordinate 1,792,470, forward strand.
ATTCCAACTGAGAATATGCCTCAAAACTACAATACTCAAAATGCTAGCAAGTGATACAATTTGGGATAGCACAATAAAAACAAAAGCCTTGCACTCATCCCAATTTGAGAATGTAATTATATGTCTTGGAGTTAAATATAGTACCTCTTGACCGCGTCTCCATTGATGGGTATTTCGATAGTCCTGTCTTCCAGATCTGCAAGGTACAAGGCGCCATTGTGCAATATTTTCTTTACCAGGTATGGCCCTTGCCAATTTGTATCTAATTTTCCTTTAGCTTCTTCCTGATGAGGAAAGATTCTTTTCAAAGCTAATTGCCCTTCTTTCAAGTCGCAGAGGTGCAGTTTCTTGTTATAGGCATGGGCCATTCTTTGTTGATACAGTTGACCTAGACAAACTGCAATGAGCCTCTTTTTGTCAATGAATGACAATTGTTCTAATCGGATTTTGACCCAGTCTGTGTCCTCGATTTCCGCTTCCACAATGATCCTTAGCTATGGTATTTCAACTTCAGTGGGTATAGCTGCTTCAGATCCATATACCAATAAATACAGGGTCGCACCTACGGAAGTGGGCACAATTGTGTGGTAACCAAGCAAAGCAAAAGACAACTTCTCGTGGCAATCATAAGATCCTTGTATTATTTTCCTAAGGATCTTCATGATATTCTTATTGGATGCTTCGACCGCACTATTACCCTTTGGTCGGTATGGTATGAATTTCGGTGCATGATCTTGAATCTTTCATATACTTCATTCATTAAATGACTGTTCAGATTTGCCGTATTATCAATGATGATGGTATTTGGGATACTAAAGCGACAAATAATGTTAGAATGAACGAAATGTACTACGGCTTTTTGAGTCATGGACTTGAGAGTGACAGTCTCAACCTATTTGATGAAGGAATAAGTCTTGGTCAAAAGGAATACTCAAGAGTGTAAGTTGGTAAAAGGAAATAAGTCTTAAATAATGTGGTAGAAGGGACACCATTGATTAAGGCACTTAAATAGAACTTTCCTTCACTCTCGTTCACCCTAAAGTTTTAGTTCTTACACATTGATGCTCACGTATATTAAAAAAAATTTCGCCAAATAAGGAAATGAGTTTTCCCTCCGTTTATTCCCTCCTTTCTCTCTCTCTCCTCTTTTCTCTTCTCCCTCGCGACCTGAAAACACCATAGCTGCTGCGCATCTCTTCGTTTTTGCTGTTATTCTTCTATTCCAGCTCTCCCAAACACAAAATATTGTCAGATCTAAATCCTTTTCACTTAACTAGGTATTATTTACTCTAATTGAAAAAATAATTTGGGGAAAATATGTTGCAATTCATTGAATAAAAATTTCTGGTTGGCATTACTTTTTTTTGGTTTGCTTGACGTTGAAATTCTTTGAATAACGTTTAGTGGTTGGGCATTACTTCAAACTGGAAAGCTTGACAAGTCCCTTATCTCCTGTAAAAACCTCCGTCTTCCTAATCTCTACTTTTCTAATTTTTGTAAAAATCCAGGTTTTTAAATAGTAGGTTGTTGTTTTGAAATATCTTCCTGTGACAATTGCAACATCCTATAGATTGTTCTACAAATGCTCGTATGATGTAGTCACAGTTATTGAATAGTGTTAGATGCTCAGGACAATCATTTTGATGTTTCTATTGTGCTGGTTAGGGTTACGGAACATAATATTAGTTGCCTGAAACATCTTCCATCATGTTTAGTAAATGCTATTCATAATGTTGGAACATTTTATAGATGGTCGGAACTGATGTATAGATGTTCCACATTGGTATGCTTATATCCTTAAACATCCTTTATTATGTTCGGATCTGTTTTTGGATGTTCCAGTATTGTTTGCTGCCTGGACCACATTTGATGAATGTTTATCTAGCAGATATTATTAATGTAATGGGGGACATACTACTAGGAGTTGATTATCTCGATGAATGGGTGGAGCGCTCGAAATACTATGCATGGATTCCTAAGGTGAAAGAGACAAGACCCATCCTTATGAGTAGGAATGTTATATATGATGAACTTGTCAAAAAAATCATACGTAGTTGGGGGTAAGTGATGGTCCTAGAGATCTTTAAATTTCATATATGCCGAGTGTTGCCGCAAAGCAAAAGATTGCTCCATCTAAAATTAGGACTGATGATGATGTTCAGCTTTATATGGCTGATGTAGACCCAGCTTGTGTTAGGCCAACACTAAGGGTTAGTGTGATTTCAAGGCCTGAAAGAATTTCAAGTTCAAATGAACAAGATATGCATGTTGAGATGGATGAAGATGTATTAAAACAAGGTGGAGAGGCAGATGAAGAAGGTGAAGAATGTGGTGATGGAAAAGGTTTTGAAGAAGGTGGAGAAGTAGTTGGTAATCCTTCAGGAAGAGTACCATCACAGAGAAGCGGCAACAATTTTTTTGGAGAAGACAACACAGGTTTTGGAAAGGGTATGACTTTCAAGAACAAGCAAGAATTAGTGGTGAAGTTGAGGCTTGCTGCATTGAGGAGGCCTTTTTCTTTAAAGGTGTGAAGAATACAAAAAAGTTGTTTTATGCCTGATGTGTATGCAAATTGCAAGTGGTGGCTTCGAGCATTGAGGTATCATAGTATTGATAAGTTTTATATAACAATCTACAATGGCGAGCACATGTGCTGTGTACAGCACCTGCAAAGCCATCATACACATGCCACGACTGATGTTGTTGGTGAATACATGAAAGATAGGTACATTGAGGGGAAAGGAATAACACCAAAAGACATCAGAGTTGCATTTAACAGAGAATTAGGATGCAACATTAGTTATTGGAAAAGTTTGAAGGGATGTGAGATTGCAAAGGCAACAGCAAGAGGGACACATGAACATAGTTATGAAATTTTGGAGGCATACAGTTATATAGTAAAGTCCCAAAATATTGGAAGCAAGACAGCTTTGAAGGTTGATAGTTGTGGGAGGTTTAAGTATTTTTTTTATATCTTACGGATCATGGATAAGGGGTTTTGTGCATATGAGGAAGGTCCTAGCTATTGATGGGACTCATTTTTCAGGCAAGTACGGCGGGGTGTTGTTGTATGTCGTTGCCCAGGATGCAGAGAAGCACATATTCCCTGTTGCATTCTGCGTTGTGGATAAAGAATATGATGCTTCTTATGATTTTTTTTTTCTAACAATTGGTTGACATAGCCCAGTACAATGATGAGTTGAGTGTCATTTTAGACAGGCATAAAAGCATAGCAAAATCAGTTGCCAAGTTGTTTCTCCAAGCTCACTACGGAGTTTGCACGAGGCATCTTGCTGAAAATATCCATACAAAGTTTCAGTTTGGAGATCACCTGGGTCCTATTACTTGACAGCAGATGCATATCGTGTGGAGGATTTCAGAACGTACTTTAAGAAAATCGAAGACAATGATCCGAGGGTTGCTAGATATCTTCATGATGATGTGGGGTTCCATAAATGGAGCGGATGCTTTTTTCCTGGGCACAGGTACTCGACTATGAACATTCATACCAATGTTCTGAACCTTGCTTTGGAATGTTCTATGTTTACATGGCAATTAAGCCTAGAACATTCTAATTGACGGTCAAAATAGTATCAGTGATGTGTATAACATAACTATTGTTGTTCAGATCGCACGCTTAATGTTCTCACTTGGATTAGACGTATTTAGCATTAAGGTCTTTGTTTGTTTGTTACAGTTTCAGTTTTGCATTGATGACCTCGATCATTGCTGCGTTCACAAATGCAATGCTGAGGGATGAAAGAGAATATCCTATTGCAGCCCTATTAAATCATATCAATCGGACATTTGGTTAAAAATTCCATGTGAGAGCTGTGGAGTTCCTTGAGGTTTCAACCATATGTGTCCCTTTAATCGAAGAAAAAATAAGATTCAACCTGGAGGAAAGGGGTAAGCTCGCAATTAGTCGAAAAGGTACATATGGTTTCAGCATCATCAGTCCAGGCCAGGGAGCAGAAGTCGATTTACTCAACAGAACTTGTACGTGCAGAGAATACCAAATTGACTTAATACCCTGTAAACATGCTATGGCAGCTATCATTATGCTGCGTCCAGAAGATTATGGAGCGTGCATCTATGACTTCACTTCTGCATATAACAAGTTAGAGTCATATATGCTTGCCTATGCAGAACCGGTCAATGTTGTTCCCCCGGAAGAATTTTTGAATGTTCATCCTGAGCTGTTTGAGAGACAAATATTGCCTTTTTTCGTCAACGTGGGTAAGGGTAGACGAAGGAGAAAGCAGATACCATTAGTTGGTGTAGTATTTTCAAGTAGGACAAACAAATGTAGCATCTGCAAAAGGTCAGGCCACAAAAGAACTACTTGCCCAAGACGAGTGGATAGTGGATAATCCTCCCAAACTCAAAGTGTTGCTTTTTAAATTTTAATCTTGAATAATTTAGATTTTTTATCATGTAACATCTTATTATTGTAAGCCCTATTTTTTAAGCTATCAGAAATATGCTACGATATGCTGTTAAAATAATGGCCTTTCATTACAATTCATAAAAATAAAATAAAAAAACATTAGATTTCATGGGCAGTGGGTGGTGGTGGTGGGGAATCGAGGGGATGGGGGTTAATGTAGTCATCTAGGTTCTTGCCATACACCTCCAAAAGAATGCGCAGAACCCTACCTATTCTTCGGATGTCAATTAATTGATGCTTGCGTGCTTCACGGAGGCGCTTTCTTATCTCGTCAATGTCACCCTGCAGATCCTTAGTCTAGTAGTGTGGTTTGCACGCCATATTGATTTTTTTTTTGTTAGAGTTCTATGAGATTAAAAACCTGTGAAATGTATAACCTATTTATAGAGGGAGTCTTGTTCCCAAGAGTCATGCTGATTCATACGAAGGGTTGGCTTGTCCAATTAAAAGGTGTGAATGCATCCCTCAAAACCTGCATATGAAACAAGGCATTAATTAATCCAAATACATCATCTAGAGAATAGTGAACGTCTTTTCAATGTTCCAAGCACGTCTTTTGGTGTTTTTTATGTTAAAAAAATTGTAAATTTCGGATGACACGACTCGGAATCCAGTTAGGCCGTGCGGGCACCCGACATCCTCCCCTAGACCCGTCGGGCGAACCCTTACCAATTAAATCAGGAAAATAAATATAACAATTCACAAATAAGAACAAGACTTTAAAACAAACACAGACATACTGATACCTCTAAGCTGTACAAAAAAAATTACAGCTGACTACCCAACATGCTAGGTTTAGGGCTATCCAGACTAGACATCTAAGAGTACAAAAGAAGACAGATACCTCTCGAAGGGAGCAAAATGCAACTGAAATAATGAACAATAAATTGGTGGCCATCCGGAATAAAAGCTGGCTCACCCTGACAGCTGAAGTCGTCTTCGCTCCTTCAAAACATGGCGAACTCAATCCTGGAGCGAACATGACGAAATGAAATATATAGACAAGAAACAAACAACAAACAAGGGTGAGTAAAAAGGACTCAATAAGTGGGGCAGACTAGCCACCTCTAAGAATATGATAACTAGCCAGGGAGAAAGGAAACAGATAGACCAAATTCTTTTTATTTAAATTATAAAAAAAACAGAGCCAGATAACAACCGGAAACACGTAAGAAACTTATAAACTCAACCAATTATGCGTGCCAGAAACATATCAACGAACAAGCAATACACATATAAGCAGAACAGTAGTCATGTACCGCAAGTCTACACAATCGTATGAATTGAGATGAAGTGTAATGAAGTAAGATGAAATGAAATATGATGCAAAGGGTCACATGTGCCCGTAATCCCATCTCGAAGCGGAATGCTCAGATCCTCAATGCAATACCAACAACAGGACATAACATATAATATACAACGTAAACCCAAAGCTAAGGCATAATAAGTACGCCTATCGGCAGCTACACACGTAAGGAATACGTGGTAGAAAATCCACGAGGCCAAGTGCCTCCAAAGAAATGGATATAAACACTTACCTTGTTACAAAATTAGTACAACCACTCAATAACCGCTTTGTCCTTTGGATTCATTGCCAAACGATCCCACTGTGTTCAATAACCAGAAAAATATATCACATAAGGCTAAAGGCTTCATTCCTCACATCTTAGGGCAATCCGGTTACGAACCTGACACCCTATTTGCATACGCAATACGCAGGCCAGGCCTATGTACAGGGTTTATGGTCACATAACCAAATCCTAAATAAATCACATTTATATGTTGCCCATAACTCACTAAGTACGAATATATAATCAATTTCATTATCGAGGTCCATTTGACCCTTTAAACTATTAATTGAACTTATTAAAACGATATCTAATATCCAATTTTTACCGTTAAAATATATTCAAACACACGTAATAAACTCAAATAATATATTAGGATCATTACCTGAATGTTTCGGAGTAAAAATTCTACTTTTCTCTGGCTCTTTTCTCATTTTCTGGCATTTTTCTCTTCTGCATCATTTCGTTTTCCTTGTTTCGCGTTCAAGTTCCTTTTCTGTTTAACTCTTTAAGCCAAAGGGATATTTATCCCTTGGCAGCACCGCCCACTTTCATTTCCTTGTCTTTCTTATTTTGTCTTTTCCTTTTTCCCTTTTCATTTTCTTTTCGTGACAAAAATTAAAACGGTACCCACTATATTCAAAATAATTCCAACTTTTGCATAAAAGTTATACAAAATATATATAGCATACTCGCTAAGGCGGATCTCAAATCGGGTTCCCGAAACTCAAGATGAGAATTTAAATAGAAAAAAATCAAATTATTTAACTTTCGGCATTTTAGTGGAAACTAGCCGAAAAACATCGAAATTCATTTTCGAAAATTCACAAAAGTCATAAATAATCATACGAACCTAACGGCGCTTTCGGATTTCGAATCGGAGCTCATTCGCCAAAACCGAGCTCGACAGGCCTTATAAACTACTCCACGGGCCTTATCTCCTAATTACAGGATAAGAATTATATTACGCATATTGTACTTTTTGAATAAAATATATTTTGATAATATCATCACATCATTGCCCAACATATTCTGATTAAGCTGACCCTTCCTCGATTATGAGAGAAGAATTCTATATTTTCGAAACAAAGATATACGGAACTTTGAATGGGTTAACATGATTCCGCAGATAATCGCCTCTTTGATATACCTTTCGATATAGAACAGGTTGATGGAACTAAGATCTAGCTCATACTTGATGTAATAGGGGGAGCTTTTGAAGAACTTTATCACTACACACTATAGAAGATTTGATGCATTATTTTTACAACACACACTATGCAACATCTCAGTTTATGTTAGTGTTTTTCCGCAAGCTCCTTGTGGGAATGTAGTTACTCATATCCTAATGTATGTCAAAGGTTCATCTGAACAGGGTCTATCGTATAAGGATAAGGATCATGCAACTACTACTGGATATTATGATGTGGACCAAGAATGATCTTCAGACTGAACATCTACCTCAGGTTATTGTCTTTGAATTGGAATTATTATGACTTGAAAAAGTAAATATAAAAGAGACATGTAGTTGGACCTTCAGCTGAGGCAGAATACCAACAACAAAGTTGATTACATGCGCACTTATAACGCTAAATTAACTTCTCAAAGAGTTGAGGTGTGAAGAAGATATGCCTATTATGGATGGACGACAAGCTAAACCAGACCTTTAACTCTAAATTTTCATGAAGTAAAACAGTGTCAGTATGAGGATCCAGTTCTAGCTGAATACAGACAGATAGCAATTAGAAAATCGAAGTCACCATAAAGGGTTATTACTGACGGTGTTCTCATGTATAAATAAAGACTTTGTGTGCCTGATGTTGCAGATTTTCGTGGACAGATTATGATAAAGGCACATTATTCCAAATATACTGTTCATCCAGGTTCGACTAAGATGTACCATAATCTTAAGCAGATTTATCAGTGGGACGGAATGAAGTGTGACATAGCAGAATTTGTGGCTCAGTGTTCTAATTGCAAGCAAATTAAAGTCGTGTCTCTTTCCAGACTCTATACTTTCAGTCGATAGGTACGTATATATGATCAGATTGCTAAATTATCTCTAGCATTCATAAATTATTAGTGGGTTTAGCAATGATCGATAGTTATTGTAGGTTTCTGTCGTGGCCCTAGGTTGGATCGTGACAAAAGTTGATGCCGGGCAAATTGGAGCAAAGGCACCAACCATCAAGAGCCAAGCTCGAGAGCACAAAGGATGCAAGTGAAGGGCTCCGGAACAACCTTGAAGATCATCCATTGGAGCATCACGGAAGGAGGACCCGCTTAGACCCAAAGGAGAGGCTCAAGAGACACAAAGTGAGGCGCCTCAAGAGGTTTCAGGAAGGGGCGGACCGCCTGATTTGTAGTCACTCTCTGGATCTCTCACTGGGCGGACCACCTAGTGCAATGGGCGGACCGCCCACTCCCCTGTGCAGCTCCTCCACACCTTGTAGAGGCGGACCGCCTCCCCTAGTAAGCGGGGCGCCTAGTTCCCTGAGCCTTCATCCGAGATTTCCACTATTTTGGGGTGTAATTCCAACTTTGGCACTAAGTGGCTTCTATTATTTTAACCCACTTTGGGGGTATTTAGGACATTTCATTATGCATTGTAGAAGACTATAAATGTCTTCCTTAGGCTTTCATTTCATTTACACAATCTTGAATATTGAAGAAACTTGAGCAATGCTCTCATTTGAACCCTTGTTGGGAACTTGAATTCAATTGGTGGAATCCAATTTGAACTTCATCCATCTTTGATCATTCTATTTGCAAGAGCCGGGTGCCTCTTGAGGATAGTTGCATAGTATAGGTGATCCTTGACTTCACCCGGGGCGTATCGAGACGAGTTCCTCGGTGCTACTTAGGTAAACGTTCAAGCCTCGTCTTGCTCTTTATCTCGATATCTTCATCGATATCGCCTATCTTGTTTTAGCTTCCGCATTTTCATATCGTCTTTAGCTTCCGCGTATTTTTTCCCTGCATCAGTTGGTATCAGAGCATGGCTAGGCTTCGTTCTTACGAATCCTCGGTCTTGTTCTTATCGTTGTTGTGTTCTTGTTGTTTGTTCTTGAAATTTGAAGAAAAACAAAAATATCCAAAAACTTGAAAATCACAAAAAATAATTGCTAGAAATCGTTCATTGTCACGATTTTGTTGGTTTTAATTATCGGGAATTGTTTGATTACGCATTCTCGACAATTGGGTACCAACAAAACTCATTTTGGAGTTGTGAATCAAATTTTTGAAAATCAAACCCAAAAGTTGAAAACTTCACAAAATTTGCTAGAACTTGTTTGTTGTTATGGATTCTTGAATGTTTGGTATCGGGGATTGTTCTATATAGTTAACCCGTCATTTTGATACCCCCCATAACATCATTTGGAGTTGCGGAAAGAAAATCGAAGTTTTCAAATCTTGAAAATTTTGAAAGTTCTTGAAGAACTTGTTCCAAATCCTTGAAACAAACTTGTTTTTGGTTGTTTGTTGGATTAAACCATTGGGGTTTGTTGGTTATATCATATATCAACTTTGGGTATCATTTAAATTGAAAAACAACTTGAAATCGTTGGATTTTTGGGTGCCAAAAACCAAGAACACGAAGTTGGGACTGTGCTGAAGGCTCCAGTAGGCGGACCGCCCACCCCTATAGGCGGACCGCCCCTTTTTCTTCAACTCTCTGGATTTCAGAGTAGGCGGACTGCCCACCTTACAGAGGCGGGGCGCCTACTCCTGGGGTGACTCCGTTTGGTTTCGTTTCGTGCGTTTTTGTGTTCCGTTTGTTTCCGTACCTCTTGGTTAGTGTTTCTAGGGTAATTGGCCTACTTTATTAACACTAATCCTTTAGCGTATTAGGGTAATCGTGCCTAGAGGAGAGTAGACCTCAAAGAAGACTCGTAGTTAATTTTTGCTTCAAGTGCGCACCTAAATAGCCTAGCGTTCATCGAGTCCCATCAATTCCACTCTTCCCGAAGAGTATTTGGTTCTTGCGAACTTGGTTGGTTATCGAGGAGGTTGTTCAACTACGAGGAAGCCATTGAATCAAGTTTGAGTGATAAATCCCCCACCACTAAACGAGTGAACCGAGTGACATTCAAAAAGTGAGGGAGTGAGTGAGGTTTTTTGCTCTAACTTCTTTCTTGTCTTTGATTGATATAGGTACATGGCCGGAGACGTATACGATACCATTAAGGTGCCGGTGAGCACTTTGGTCAACCTCTTGGCTGAGGTGAGATCCATAAGCTCGAGGTTTGATCGCCTCAAAGAGTAATGGACCCCGAGTGTCCAAAATGGTATCGAAAGAGGTACTAGTGATCAAGTGTTGGGCAATCCCCAACCGTTGGGCGATCCCCAACAAGTGGGCATTCCCCACAACTTGGGCATTCCCCAAGGTGAAGGTGAGCAAGGCGATGAGCTTAAAACGACACTTGTGGTACGGAGGAGTTTGGGTGCCATAAGTATTGTGGAGTCGGAGCATGTGCAAAGAGAGAATCTCTTCCATGCTAGGTGTCGAGTGATGGGGCAAGTGTGCTCAATGATCATTGATTCGGGAAGTTGTGCTAACATAGTGAGTGAGACCTTGATTTCCCAACTACAATTGCCTACTATAGCCCATCCACATCCCTACCGGTTGCAATGGTTGAGTGAGTGTGGAGAGTTGAGGGTGGTGAAGCAAGCTTTGGTTGAGTTTGGCATTGGAAATTACCGAGATAAGGTAATGTTCGATGTAGTTCCTATGCAAGCTTGCCACCTCTTGTTTGGGAAGCCATGGCAATATGATCGGAGCGTAGTGCATGATGGTAGAACCAATTCCTATACGGTCTTGCATGGTTCTAGAAAATATGTGCTCAAGCCCTTGACGCCGAAGCAAGTAAGTAATGACTATAGGATTATGAGGGAGTTGAGGGAAGCGGCCAAAGCCAAGTCACCCATGGTACTTGAGCCCGGAACCAACAATCTTATGGTCATACCCTTGCAAGTGGAGAGTGAAGCATCACCCGGACCTACAATTGCCTTGAGCGAGAAATGAAAGAAGTGAGGGGAGAGGAAATTTTGAGTGAGAGTGAGGACACCCTTTGTTCTAAACATGATTTATCTTCTTCTCCTTCTATTTGTTTTGGCATATGTGTAGGTACTCTTGGAGGCGAGCTAGTGGAGCCTCAACCGGATGGTAAGAAAGAAAGACAAGAGAATGGAGCTCTACATTGTGAGTTTCATGAAGGAGGACTTGAACAAGACACTTCAAGTCACGGGAGCTACTCAAAAGTAAGTGTTTCTTCACCTTCTTGTGAACATAATCCTTCCTTGTCTTGTGATGACTCATTGCTAGTTAGTGCTTGTAATGCATCTGATGAAATTACAACTAGTGTAGAGTCGATTGGTCAACTTGTGTTTGCTTGTGAACCAATAATAGAGAGGAATGAGAAGCCGCATCATGATGTGAGCCCGGAATTCAAAGGACCTCTCTTTATTGAAAATGTGGTAGTTGACCTTACTTGTGACCCTTGTTGTGACACCCCACCCGTATTTGACAAAGGGGAAGATGAGTTATGTGACTCTACCCATATTGAAATAATTGATTTTGGTGGATTTGTGTGTCGTAGTAAGGATGATAGTGACCTTGAGGAGTCCAAATTGCATGAATTGGACAAGGTTATCTATGATGACTCCTCAAGTGTGGGTGATGAACCTAGCTTTGATACTATGCTTTTGCTTGACCATGAAATTGAGGTGCGTGCTTTTACTAATCCTTTGTTTGATAGCATCCTTATTTGTGGTGGTGAGTTGTATCGAGCTAGGGTTGAGAGAGAGTTGGAACCTCCGTGGTGCGAGGGATTTGATCCTATAGACAACTCTTTGTTTGAAGCTTCGAGTGAGGTAGATGATTCTTCTAGTGACCCTACTCTTGTTGGTTCGGGTTATGATGATGAAGAGGCCATTATTATTGCCTCCCTTGAGAGCTTACCTTGTGAGAGGGGTTGTCTCGAGGATGAAATTGGAGGTGAGGAGGTATCTCTTAGTGTGAGTATGAGAGCTTTTAAGAAGGGGAGCGGGGAATTTGATGCTACTTGTGGATTGCACTACTTTGACAATTCCCTCCCATATGTTAACCACACTTTGAGAATTGAACATGCCAAAACCATTGTGCCCCATTTTGAAGATATTGCATTGAAGGTTTGGTATGTTGATCATGAGCTTAGGGGTCATAGGAACTTTGATTGCTTAATCTTGAGTGTTGCATGTCCTATTGGTCTCTTTGCTTGTCATATTGGTGAGTGCTTGTCACTAGGGAGCCAAGAACTTGTTGTCTCCTTTGGAGACATAAGCTTCTTGATTGATATTGATACTTGGCTCTATCACAAGAGCGAATTTTCCACCGTGCATGCACTCACTCTTGTTGGACCTACCTACTCGGGTAGTGGAAGGTCTTGGTGTACTAATCTTGAACTTAGGGATTGTAGGGATTTTGATAGCTTAATCTTGCATATGCCATACCCTATTAATCTCTTTGTTTGTTCTTGTGTTGGGTGCACTTCTTTGTTGGACCAAGTAATTGCTAGTTCCCTTGGGAACATGAACTTCTTCATGGCTATTGATACTTGGTTATACCATAAGAGTGTGTTTTCCCACACTTTTGTGCACTAACCTACTCTTGAAGTAGAAAAACTTTTGTTGTGCTTGTCTTTGATTGTAGGACTTGATGGTTTGATTTCGAGGACGAAATCCTTTCAAGAAGGGGAGGATGATGCCGGGGAAATTGGAGCCAAAGCACCAACCATCAAGAGCCAAGCTCGAGAGCACAAAGGATGCAAGTGAAGGGCTCCGGAACAACCTTGAAGATCATGCATTGGAGCATCACGGAAGGAGGACCCGCTTAGACCCAAAGGAGAGGCTCAAGAGACACAAAGTGAGGCGCCTCAAGAGGCTTCAGGAAGGGGCGGACCGCCTGATTTGTAGTCACTCTCTGGATCTCTCACTGGGCGGACCGCCTAGTGCAATGGGCGGACCGCCCACTCCCCTGTGCAGCTCCTCCACACCTTGCAGAGGCGGACCGCCTCCCCTAGTAGGCGGGGCGCCTAGTTCCCTGAGCCTTCATCCGAGATTTCCACTATTTTGGGGTGTAATTCCAAATTTGGCCCTAAGTGGCTTCTATTATTTTAACCCACTTTGGGGGTATTTAGGACATTTCATTATGCATTGTAGAAGACTATAAATGTCTTCCTTAGGCTTTCATTTCATTTACACAATCTTGAATATTGAAGAAACTTGAGCAATGCTCTCATTTGAACCCTTGTTGGGAACTTGAATTCAATTGGTGGAATCCAATTTGAACTTCATCCATCTTTGATCATTCTATTTGCAAGAGCCGGGTGCCTCTTGAGGATAGTTGCATAGTATAGGTGATCCTTGACTTCACCCGGGGTGTATCGAGACGAGTTCCCCGGTGCTACTTAGGTAAACGTTCAAGCCTCGTCTTGCTCTTTATCTCGATATCTTCATCGATATCGCCTATCTTGTTTTAGCTTCCGCATTTTCATATCGTCTTTAGCTTCCGCGTATTTTTTCCCTGCATCAAAAGTGGTATCAACGCCTTAGAGATTTAGTATTACCATTCAGTATTTGGAGGAAGACTCCTCCACTTAAAGCACAAACTCGTGCAGCTATTTGAACAGGAATAATCATCCCTGCACATTCTGCTGGACTAAAGAAGATTTGGCTAAAAACTGAATGTAGGCAGACCTATGCTATCCAACTAGCCTATCGAGTTACCAAACAGCTGCAACTCTCGATTTCACAACTCCATACCTTTTCCATAAGCATCACCGCTCGATAGCTCAATTCAGGGGGTCAAATGACACCTCTCATTACCCTTTGTAGCATTGAAAAACAACAATGTGCCTACCCGGCTACCTTGACACGCACTCTGGCTCAACACAGGGAACATCACAAGAGACTACTAACCGCCCAAGCTCACTAGTGTCGGAAGAAGAAGAGATGGCAACAGACTGAGGATAGAAATAATTAGAACTTCAGGAAGCTCATCTTCTTATTGCTTGGCCACCAGAGCTAGATTACTTCTATGTCAGGCTAGCCAAAGAATCGCAATTGAATAAATAGACATTAAATGAGCTTTATGGAACAAAATCTATGTCAATTTAACATTCCTATAAAAAGAAACTCCAACAATTTATCAGTAAACTCTTTTATAACTGAGAGAAGCTCATGGAATAACATGACTCTACTAGCGTCTTGAACCAAGAGGAGACACATAGATCGAGCATCACTTACAAATCACTTTACACCGGAAGAAACAATGACACTTTCTGATGGTGATGAATAAGAATCCCATCATCCTACCGACACTGAGTTCCAAAGAGAGGTAGACTGACTTGACATTGTAACAGAATGAGGCACAACAAAATGCCAAGCAAACAATACCGATACTCACTCACAAATCTCTCACATTTAAACCAGATAATCTAGTAGGGTCGTCATAAATGCAACGAATAAATTATATCAGAGCTCACCCTCTACCTCAACCAATTCTTAATAGAAACGACATCAAAAGAAACCATGGAAACATGATAGGACACCCCATCTCTAGATCGACCGGATGAATCACATCTTACTCACAGTTAAGGGAAGAAGAAATACTTGGGTCTACTACATCGGATGCCTCAGCATCCTGCCTGACAAGCAGTTCATAGAACTACCTCTATAGCTGAGCTGAGCCACTACCCTGATAATCACCTTCGGAAGAACCACTGCCACCACGTTCTCAACCTCTACTGGATGGTGGCATTTCTCCGGCTGATTGAGATCTAAATGAAATCGCCTTCGACTGTGCAAGTTTGACAAGAGAAAGGACGACTGCCTACTTGCCAGAGTAAGGGAGAACTCCACCAAAGATGACATGCTCGCGACAATGATAATACCTTTTCAGTGAAAATGGAAGCTGGACAGATTGTTGATAGCTACAAAGAGAAAAACGGGATCTGATCTTGACGAACTACTGGCGCACTTTAAGAACACGTGACACAAGCTGAGATAACCTGGAAGGCGACCTCCCAAAATAATCAAAACTCTTACCTCCAAATGAGGTGCCATGGTTGATACGGGTCAAATCACGGAAGCAAATAACGAGTAACGGAAGCAACAAAGTAAACACGATAGAAGGAAAATAGGGATGGGGGACAATAGAAATAGAAGAAATAACGAATCAAACTAAACAATTAGATTGATTCAAAAGGGAGGAGAGACTTGAACCATTAAACGGGAGTCACACTAGCGGTGATCCACCATGGATTCAACGTAACAGATATATGAAGCTCAAGCTTCAACAAGAATGGCCAAGCCTATTCTATCTTCTCAATTCTATCTTCAAAACTAGCTTTTCAAATAAAATGCCTAAGTGTGGTATTTAGGTGTTCCACACTCCTAATGTAATGTCTAAAAAGCCCTCAAATGATATAAAAACATTACAATTCTCATAGGGTCAAAATAGGGATTACATGTCAAAATCCCGTCCAAAAATAGGCAAAACAGGCGCCCCACCTAGCAGAGTAGGTGCCCCACCTGCAGAGTAGGCGCCCAGAGTAGGCGCCCCACCCTCCAAAGTAGGCGGTGTAATACCCTATTAAATAAAGGGGAAAATTAGCCATTTTAAAAGACAAACAAAAAAAAAAGGGGCAAAAACGTGAGTGGGCCTAAGCCCATGTTGGCTTATTTGCTTAAGCTAAAAACATACAGAAACAGAGCATTGGCAAAATAGAGAAACGCTAGGGAAAAAAACAAAAAATTTAAAAATACAATCAAGGTAAGATCTTGGATAGGCGCTGCTTTAAAGAAATAACAGAGGAGTTCCTTTTCTTTGTTTGCAACACTATAGAGCCCTACCCGAGGTATGATTACTTTTCTCTTTATATGAATCTTGTAGAAAAATTCTTGAGTTATGTCCTTGGTGAAAATAAGTAGACTCTTAGATAATTTTTCTACAGAGAGATGAAGAAGGTACTAGTTTTTGGTGTTTGAATGAAGAAATACATGGTAAAGAAACTTAGTTCATAGCTACAGAGAACAACTACTACTCAAATAAATACTAGATTTCTCAAAGTAATTCAGAATCCAATATCTTCCAACTAATCGAACTAAGGGGACAACATGAAATGAAATTGTTGGGTACTGTTAATAGAGTAAGAGTTAGCCTAAATAAGGATACAACAATATTTGTTGGAAAATTGATACGAGATCGCTCCAATGTGATTATAGATTGACCGGACGAGGTGTTGGATTGCTCGTGGAAGATACGCTTAAGCCACACGCATTTGTACTTTGAGTGATGACCTTACCGCAATTTGTATTTTCATAATCTGCATGGTTTCTACTTTATTTTGAAGTAAAATATATTACTGAATGAATTAAATTGCATGGGACAAGTCCTTTTACAAGATATGTACCGAGATATTTACTTGAATTATTTTACCGTTACAGGATATGGTTTTACCGCTATTTGACATGTTTTACCGCTATGTGAAATATTGAATTGTTTTCTTGAAATGCCTTGTACTTGGTATAGGGATTATATATATATATTTGGGATGAGCCTTGACAGACCCCGTAGCTAACGATGGGTACGTTAGACCTGGTGCACCTTGCATTTTCCGGATTACCGTTACAGTCCTTGCTAGTGGGAAGGTAGAACTAGCTTACTGTTACTGATTTTCCTCAGAGAGGAATTTATACTGATTACATGGTTTGTTCTTGGAAATCTCCCTAACCTATATACTTGGTGTAATATAGTGATTACTGGATTTGCTACTGATTTTATATTGATTACTGTTTACAAGAAGTACTTGAAAAGACTGATTTCTGTTTGTTATTCTGAAAGTGACAATTAAATTATATGTATATTTCTGCATAAGATATACTGGCATGTTTTGACTTGTCCCCACTTAAAACGGTTGCGGTTAAGCGTTACTACTCACTGAGTTGCGACTCACTCCTCGCTATATTTTTCCTTCCAGATACAGCAGGTGCCGTAGCCGAGGATCTTCATTCTTAGAGTCGCGAGTTGACAATCCTGGTGAGCCCCGCATTAGTTCGTGTGGGCAAGAGCTTTATTTATTCATTATTGTCTTTCTTGAAACTCTTAGAGTCGCTCCATTTAGTCATTTGTTAGTCAGTTGTCTTATCTTTGAGTTGGTTATTCAATTAATAAGTTGGTCTTGCCAGTATTTTAGGCCTTTATGAACTTAGTACTTCTTGTCGGACGTTTCTGGTTTATTGGGAGTTAGATGGAGCACTTTGCTTTGTTAATGCTTTAAAGACGTGGATTTTGAGTAATTATATTGTTATTGGTATGTTCTGGTATTCTGGTTGATACAGGAAATTTTTGGATAGGCCTAAAACAGGGGAAACTCTGCCCGATTTTCTGTAGAATTTTGATAAGGCTTGTTTAGGGACTTAGTTCCTAAGCGCCGGTCACGGCCCCAAAACTGGGTCGTGACAGGCGGTCTGCCCCTTTTATGGGCAGTCCAAAGTCCAGAGAGTGTGTAAGTCACTAGGCGGTCCGCCTAGTCCAATGGGCGGTCCGCCCCTTTCCTCGGAGGCTTGGAAACGGCTCAAAATGGACTCTAAGTGTTCCTCCTTGGTCCGTAGTCGATCCTCCCTCGTTGGCACTCAAGTTCATGACTCCAAATCACTCTCGAACCCTCCTCTGGTGCCTTTGTCTTGGATCCTTTGTGCTCTCACGCTTGATGTTTGGCACTTTGGCTCTAATTTGCCCCGCATCATCCTCCCCTTCTTGAAAGGATTTCGTCCTCGAAATCTAACCATCAGGCCTACATTCAAAGCAAGCACAACCAAAATTTCCTACTTCACAAGTAGGTTAGCTTAACAAGAATAAGTGCAAGTGGTGTGGAAAACACACTCTTGTGATAGAGCCAGGCATCAATAACAAGTAAAAAGCTTATGTCTCCAAAGAAAACAACAAGTACTTGACTCCAAAGGAAAGTGCACCCAACACAAGAACAAGCAAAGAGATCAATAGGATATGGAACATGCAAGATATAGCAATCAAGTTCCCTATGACCCCTAAGCTTATGACCAACACACCAAGCCTTCAAACTAATATTATCACAATGTGACACATTGGCTTTGGCATGCTCAACACCCAAGGTGTGATCAACATATGGGGTGGAGTAAACAAAATAGTTCAATTGGCAACTAACATTAAATACTCCACTCCCCTTCTTGGAAGCACTCTTGCACACACCAAGAGTGGCTTCCTCACCTCCAAATCCATCTCTAAGACAATCTCCCTCACTAGGCAAACTCCAAAGGAAGGTCTCCAAAATCAGCCCTTCATCTTTATAGTCCACACAATGAAGGCTAGGACTACTAGAAGATGGTTCAACACAACCGATATCAAGATTACTAATCCCACTTGGAGTTCCAAACAATGGATCATCCTTAGAGTCTATCTTTACATACCATAGAGGTTCTATTTTACTACCAATCCTAGTCCGATACAATTCGCTGCCACAAATGAGATTATCATTACATAATGGAAATGTAAAAGCATGCACCTCAAATTCATGGTCATATAAAAGCATGGTATCAAGACTTGGTTCTTTACCCATACCCGAGGAGTCATCGAAAACAAATCGATCCATCTCACACTCTAGAGACTCCTAAGGTCACAACCATCCTCACTACGACACAGAGGTCCACCATTACCAATCAAATCATCAAGGGAAAGAATACGGTATTCATTCAACTCATCTTCCCCTTTATCAAATATAGGTGGAGTGTCATAACAAGGATCACAAATAGGGTCAACTAAA
Organism: Petunia x hybrida; assembly: GCA_037355625.1. Taxonomy (NCBI): domain Eukaryota; kingdom Viridiplantae; phylum Streptophyta; class Magnoliopsida; order Solanales; family Solanaceae; genus Petunia; species Petunia x hybrida. The sequence continues at coordinate 1,811,330 of JBBBVM010000037.1, forward strand.
CATTCTTCACTAATGAAAGGTTCAATGAAAACCGAGCTCACATCATGATGTGGCTTATCATACCTCTCAACTAGTGGTTCACAATCACACACAAGTTGACCAACCGACTCTACACTAGTTGCAAACACATTGTAATCACACAATTCATCAACTAGTATAGAGTTTTCACCAACACTATCATAAGACAAGGAAGTAACATGTTCAAGGGAAGAACTTTCACATACCTTTGAGTTGCCATCTTGCTAGCTCAATGCACTTGAAGTGTCTTGAATTATTTCTTCACCTTGAAGCTCACATTGAAGATTTTCTTCACCTTGTCCATCCTTCTTGGGACATAGTTGAGGCTCCATTGGTTTGCCTCCAAGAGTACCTACACAAGAGCTAACACAAATAGGCTCCATTGGTTTGCCTCCAAAAAGTAGGCGGTCCGCCCCTTTTATGGGCGGTCGGAAGTCCAGAGAGTGTGCAAGTCACTAGGCGGTCCGCCTAGTCCAATGGGCGGTCCGCCCCTTTTATGGGCGGTCCAAAGTCCAGAGAGTGTACAAGTCACTAGGCGGTCCGCCTAGTCCAATGGGCGGTCCGCCCCTTTCCTGGGAGGCTTGGAAACAGCTCAAAATGGACTCTAAGTGTTCCTCCTTGGTCCGTAGTCGATCCTCCCTCGTTGGCGCTCAAGTCCATGACTCCACATCACTCCCGAACCCTCCTCCGGTGCCTTTGTCTTGGATCCTTTGTGCTCTCATGCTTGGCTCTTGATGGTTGGTGCTTTGGCTCCAATTTGCCCCGCATCAATGGTTGCCCACTATGGCCACAGAATCTCTTGCTCTCCCGCTCTAACTTATTGTATACCTCGTACCTTCGGGTAATATCAACAACAACATCAAATGAAATCCCGACCTCAATATCTCGAGCCATCTGGAATCTCAAGGAAAAAGAAAGGTCATCAATAAATCTTTGAATCTCTCGAAAGGAAGATGGACTAGTTCTAATTCATATCCAGCCATTTTATAGAATTCAATCTCATATTCTGAAATACCGACAGGCTACCCTATCTAATCAGCTCAAATTGGCGACTCGTTTCATCTCGCTCGCTACGCGAAGGGAACTTTTCCATGAATCTAGAAGAAAAACTGAACCAAGTTAGTTAATAAGAGAGTGGCCTACCAATTCAAGGCTGGACTCTGAAACTTGAAAGAAGAATAATCAACACCATACCGCTCGTTATAATCGAGAGCCTGAATGATACGCTGACATCATTTTATTTTTAAAAAAGCTTGCACAGGGATTATCTGATGCATGGCTTGAGAATATCGGAAGGTTCAACAAGATAAAATAATGCAACCTCTTTTGGGCACTCGGACCAAACCATTACCTCGGCTGGCTAACCAGCCAGAACAATTGGTGGCGCAACACATGCTGCTTCTAGAACATAATTTATTGGGGCAATATTAAGAACCGGAAAAGGAGCTCCCTGAGATCGAACGTCTGTACATGCGGAAACCTGATAGGCTGCCTAGTAGACAATAGGTTCTTGCGATATCCGCGTCGCCAAGCTTCACGTAAAAGCATCGTAGAGAGCCAAGGGAACCACAAAGCCCTGCTCCCTTGCCCATCGCGAGCTGGCACAGCTGGGACCTCCGTAACTAGATCGTCAGCACGATCAAACACTCTTGGTGCTTGAGTAGCTCTAGCCCCATGCTCGGCTACTTCGTCTTGAACTCATACCGTTTGAAGATTTGTCGTACGAGGGTTCACAATTACCATGAAAAAATTAACGATAATACTTCTACATCCTAGACCGACGCACGATCAGAAAAGTAGAAAATGAAACTTCCTAAATGCCATCATAGCCTCTCGTAGATAAGTACGGACGTCTACGTACCCATCAGCAAGACTCTACTAGACACTGTCTTAGTCTGGATAGACTCTAAACCAGGCTCTGATACCAAATGACATGACACGGAATCCAGTTAGGCCGTGAGGGCACCCGACATCCTCCCCCTAGACCCGTCGGGTGAACCCTTACCAATTAAATCAGGAAAATAAATATAACAATTCACAAATAAGGACAAGACTTTAAAAAAAACACAGACATACTGATACCTCTAAGCTGTACAAAAGAAATTACAGTTGACTACCCAACATGCTAGGTTTAGGGCTATCCAGACTAGACATGTAAGAGTAAAAAAGAAGACTGATACCTCCTGAAAGGAGCAAAATGCAACTGAAATAATGAAAAATAAACTGGTGGCCATCCGGAATAAAAGCTGGCTCACCCTGACAGCTGAAGTCATCTTCGCTCCTTCACAACGTGGCGAGCTCAATCCTGGAGCGAACCTGCCGAAATGAAATAGATAGACAAGAAACAAACGACCAACAAGGGTGAGTCAAAAGGACTCAATAAGTGGGGCAGACTAGCCACCTCAAAGAATAGGATAGCTAGCTAGAGAGAAAGGAAACAGATAGACCAAATTCTTTTTATTTAAATTATAAAAAAAAACAGAGCCAGATAACAACTTAAAATACGTAATAAACTTATAAACTCAACCAAGGATGCGTTCCAGAAACATATCAACAAATAGGCAATACACATATAAGCAGAACAGTAGTCATGTACGGAAAGTCTACAGAATGGTATGAATTGAGATGAAATGAAATGAAGTAAGATGAAATGAAATATGATGCAAAGGGTCACATGTGCCCGTAATCCCATCTCGAAGCGGAATACTCCTGCATTCGAGGGAAATCCAATCTGATAAACAACTGGAGCGGAATACTCCTGCTCCTGGAGCGGATTACTCCTGCACCCGATATAATATAAACCAGAGGCGGAATACTCCTGCACTCTCCTAGGGCGGAATACACCTGCACCCGATATAATGTAAAGCTGAGGCGGAATACTCCTGCACTCAATATTTGACATAAGAGCGGAATACTCCTGCTCTTGGGGCGGAATCCTCCTACCCTAAATATGATACAATGGAGCGGAATCCTCCTGCTCCTGGGGCGGAATACTCCTGCACCCAGTATGATATGCAATGTAATGCATATGAATGACATATAATGCATATGAATGCAATCTGATGCAATAATAACCCTTCACCGGCGCGGGACTCTCATTGACAGCCGGGAAGTAGATGCTAACTCACAGCCAGAGTACAATGCTCAGATCCTCAATGCAATACCAACAACAGGACATAACATATAATATACAACGTAAACCCAAAGCTAAGGCATAATGAGTACGCCTATCGGCAGCTACACACGTAAGGACGCGGTAGAAAATCCACGAGGCCAAGTGCCTCCAAAGAAATGGATATAAACACTTACCTTGTTACAAAATTAGTACAGCTACTCAATAACCGCTTGTCCTTTGGATTCATTGCCAAACGATCCCACTGTGTTCAATAACCAGAAAAATATATCACATAAGGCTAAAGGCTTCATTCCTCACATCTTAGGGCAATCCGGTTAGGAACCTGACACCCTATTTGCTTACGCAATACGCAGGTCAGGCCTATGTACAGGGTTTTTGGTCACATGACCAAACCCTAAATAAATTACATTTATATGTTGCCCATAACTCACTAAGTACGAATATATAATCAATTTCATTATCGGGGTCCATTTGACCATTTAAACTATTAATTGAACTTATTAAAACGATGTCTAATATCCCAATTTTTACCGTCAAAATATATTCAAACACACGTAATAAACTCAAATAATATATTAGGATCATTACCTGAATGTTTCGGGGTAAAAATTCTACTTTTCTCCGGCTCTTTTCTCATTTTCTAGCATTTTTCTCTTCTGCGTCATTTCATTTTCCCTGTTTCGCGTTCAAGTTCTTTCTCTGTTTAACTCTTTAAGCCAAAGGGATATTAATTCCTTGGAAGCACCGCCCACTTTCATTTCCTCGTCTTTCTTTTTTTGTCTTTTCCTTTTTCCTTTTTTATTTTCTTTTTTTTCCTTTTCTTTTCGTGACAAAATTAAAACGGTACCCTACGATATTCGAAATAATTCCAACTTTTACATACAAGTTATACAAAATATATATAGCATACTCGCTAAGGCGGATCTTAAATCGGGTTCCTGAAACTCAAGAAGCGAATTTAAATAGAAAAAAGTCAAATTATTTAACTTTCGGCATTTTAGCGGAAACGAGCCGAACAACATCGAAATTCACTTTTGAAAATTCACAAAAGTCATAAATAATCATACGAACCTAACAACACTTTCGGATTTCGAATTGGAACTCATTCGCCAAAACCGAGCTCGAAAATCTCTTTTTAATATTTATTGATAATAAAAACTGAAACCTTCTTCCGATGCCTATCAAACGAGGTCTGATTTAACTCAAATTTTACATACAGGTCATAACTTCCGAAAGGACTAACCGAGGTCCTTTCATCAGACGGATGCAAAATTCATCTAAAAATAAATACATTTTCTTGTTCCGCCATACACACAATTATCCTCCTCCTTGAATTATCCAAATTTCTTCATAAACAACAAACACAAATGGAAAACCACCAAAACGAAGTTGTTGCTAATGGCCTCTATGCCCCAGCGCAACCTGACTATAAGGAATATCATGGAAATTTCGCCTGCGATATTGCAAGTATACAAACTGACAGCACTGCAATCAACTATACTATGGATTGCTTGTCTGCTGATATATGGAGTATAAGGCTGGTGTTAATGCGCACGGAGCGTACTGAAAGAATGCTTTTGCCACTCTCTCTCCAACAAGGAATGAATCCGGAGCTGTTTGATACTCCTCCAAATTTACCCAATGCTGACAATTAGTTATATATCTTGTTCTATTACATACTATGAAGAATCATATGTAGTACTTTTGTTTAAGCATTGTATGTAGTACTTTTGTGTAAGCATTATATCTAGTAATTTTGTTTAAGCATTATATCTAGTACTTTCGTATATGTATTTTGTTTCCTTAATTATGAATGAAAACTATCAGATTATGTGTTAAGTTGATCATACTTCCACTACATATTATTAATGAATGCCTAATTTCTTTTAACAAAATACAACTAAACTTTATCAGCAACATGAAACATCCTAACACACGTTCAGAGCACCGTATGAAGATGTTTGACATAGCAGGAGTATGGTCTTAACATCGTTATTAACATAAACATGCAAAATCTTCATCCTTTAGCATATTTATTTTATAAACCCTAATTTATTTTAACAGAAATCATCTAAAATGCATCCTCAGCTTGAAACATCCTAACAAACGTTCAGAGCACTGTATCAAGCTGTTTGACATAGCAGAAGAAGTATGATCTTAACATCGTTATTAACATAAACATGCAAAAGCTTTACTATTTGCACAACAACACAACACTATTTGACGAAAAAATCAACAAAAACAGTGATTTTCACGAAAATTTCAGTCCATAACTAATAAGAAGACGTAAAAACCCTAGCTTTATCGAAATAGCAAAATATTAAAAAATAAACCCCGATTCACTTGAAAAACATCAATATAGTTCAAAATTTACCATTAGATGTTACCGGAGAAATGTAGACTGCCAGCGACAATATAGAAGACTCGAGAAGAAGACTTGAGAAGTGTGTAAGAGAAGAAAGGGGCGGGTGTTTGTGGTTTGAAATGATGGAATTAATAAGAGTGATCAGCATGTTTTTAATTAAAACTTAACTTAAGCTCCACCTTATTATTTGCTCCAACTTCCACGCGCGTCCCTTTTTGTATAAAATAGAGCGGAGGTACAATTTTTTTGAGATATTAGAATGTGCTTTTGAACGTGCCAAACATTGTTATCTATTAAGTCGTTCGTTCAAAATGAAACGCGTTTCCTCTGAAAAAAAAAAACAAGCATTTTTTTTTTACGGTCCGAACATAGAAAAAGGTGTTCCAACCCTAACCCTATCCCTGAACTCCAAACCGCAAAAATTTTGAACATTTTAAGAACATCCAATCTCCTATTCTGAACTAGCCTCGACAAGTTCCCGAATGTCTTTAGTCCGTTCCGTATCACCATAACGATGTTTTTTCTGTCCCATTAAGGATTAGTTGAGAAATACTAATATAAGGATCATTTGAAGTGCTTAAACAATGACTTAGTAGTTTTTTAAGATTCCAAAACATGCTATCTGTAAGTAAAACAAAATATATGTTGTTAATTATACCAAAATGTAATTATTAAGTTATTTGGATTAGGAGTTTAGGGTTGATTCTACATCAATTAACTATTTTAATCATTAAGTAGTATGTTCTAACAAATTGTAGCATAGATAGGACGTTCTATCCACTAGATAGACACATTACTAATCGATTTGAACAAATATACAATTTCATTCATAAATTACGCACATTTTTCAGGTATCTACCACAACTAAAACTTTAAATCATACAAGTATTGGTTGTGACACATCATTTATGTGTATTGAAAGTGATTACTCAATAGTATGTCAATTGAAAGTGTTTACACATTTATTTCTATTAAAGTGAATACTCATTTATATCTATTAAAAGCGATTACTTAGTAATATCTAATGAAAGCGATTACTAAGTTATTGAGAATTTCATTATATGATGTTTTAACTAAGTGAATAATCTATATTATGATGATTTAGCCTTAAATATAAAGTCTTATTAATCTAGTCATGTTTTATAGTTTCTTTTTACAATCATATTCAAGATTAAAACAATACATATTAAATTAGGCACCTATTATGAACTGAACATACAAACTCATGTTCGTGACGTAAATGCCTCTTTCCCCTGTCATGTTAGCATGAAAAACTTAAAGTATTATCCTATTTGGGAACCTTCATTCCACCCCGGTGTATCGAATTATTTTAGTATCCAGTCTGCTCCCTTTGTTCAGTCGGAAGACTTTTCGACCAAATGACAAGTCTGTTCCTGCTTCGTTTTCGGTTCCTGGTTTCAACTATCAATCGTTGCCCTTATGTTGAGGAGATTTGGAAGCACTTGCTGAATACCCTCCTAGCCAGGGGATCCCCCTTTCCCTTGCAAGATGAGGCCGAGTAGGTGATGCACCATTATCCGGGGCATGGTCTCATTAGCTCTAATACGAAACTTCATTTTTTTGAAAAGCCATATATAATACTTTGAGGGAGCGAAATGCCCGGATTTTCAAGCAATCTTATAAAGCCGCAAGGGCGCTTTTTTAGCAGATTTACGCAAAAACAAAAGGTAGGATTACTCAATAGCATGTCTATTGAAAGTGATTACTCAATAGTATGTCTATTAAAAGTGTTGATGAGAATCAAACGCGGAAAAAGTAAAGATAAAGAACGAGACGTAACTCGATCTCTAATCCCAAGTAGCAACGGAGAACTTGTTCCGTTACACCCCGAGAGAAGGACAAGAACACCTACGATATGCAACTACCCTCGAGCTAACGCGAGCACGCAAGTAGAATGGTCGGAGAGGAAGAGTATTCATCTAGATCCGCTAGAAGACATACAAGTCCAAGATCAAAGGGTTTCATTCAATACCAAGAGCCATGCTCATGTTCAATGTTCAACATTCATCAATATCAATAATAAGCTAAGTGTAAAATAAGCTAGGCTTGGGTATTTATAGTGTTTTCCCAAGCTTACATGAAGACTTAAGTACCCTTACTAATAAGGTTCATCAAATAAGCCACGTAGGGCAAAATAGTAAAAGAAACATAAGTTCAACAGCTAGGTGGGGCGCCTGGGGCTGGGAGGGGCGCCTGGTTCATGCTGAAGCTAGGCTGGGCGCCTAGATCTAGGCGGGGCGCCTGGCTTGGCCTTCAGCTAGGCTGGGCGCCTGAAGCTAGGCGGGGCGCCTGGCTTGGCCTTCAGCTAGGCTGGGCGCCTAGCCAGGTGGGGCGCCTGGTGCCTTTTTTGGGCCTTAGGCAGTGAGCTCCCTAGGCGGGGCGCCTGGGGTAGGCGGGGCGCCTAGCTCTGCTGGGTTCTCTTCTTCCTTAGGCGTGAGGCCTAGCTTGAGCACCCGGAACGGCTTCCAATCGCTTCCTTCTTCAAGGCCCTTCCTCACCAAGTGTATGTGCACTCCTTGGATCTCCTTAGCTTGACTACGCGTGAATGGTCTTAAGGGGGTTTGGGTCTCATCATCCTCCCCTTCTTGAGAAGATTTCGTCCTCGAAATTGAGGCATCATCACCCACGACCGCATCATCACCTACATCCAAAGGAACCAAGTCACAAACATTAAAAGTATTAGAAACTTGATACTCACTTGGCAAGTCGACCACATAGGCGTTGTTGTTTATCTTTGAAAGCACTTGGAATGGGCCATCGCCACGGGGTGCTAACTTCCCTTTTCTAAGGTTTGGAAACCTTTCTTTCCGGAAGTGTACCCACACATAGTCACCCTTCTTGAGTTCCACCTTCTTGCGTCCCTTGTTTTTCTTGGAAGCAACCTTAGCATAGGCTTCCTCCAAATTCTTTTTCGCCTTTGCATGGAGTTCCATCATTGCTTTTGCTCTAGCTTTACCTTCAAAATTAACAACCATTTCCCTTGGCAAAGGGGTTAGATCAAGGGGAATCAAGGGGTTAAAACCATAAACACACTCGAATGGAGTCATGCCAATCATTCTATGCACGGTTCGATTGTAGGCAAACTCCATAAGAGGTAAACGATCAATCCAAGTCCCGGCCTTACCTCGAGTCATGGCTCTAAGAAGAGCACCCAAGGTTCGGTTAACCACTTCCGTTTGCCCATCGGTTTGTGGGTGGTGGGACGTGGAGAACAAGAGCTTGGTGCCTAAAGCACCCCACAAACTTCGCCAAAAATGGCTTAGGAACTTAGTGTCCCTATCACTCACTATAGTTTGAGGCACACCATGTAGCTTCAAAACATTTTCAACAAACAAGGAAGCTACATGTTGGGCATCATCGCATTTCTTGCATGGAATGAAATGAGCCATCTTTGAGAACCTATCCACAACAACAAAAATGCTATCATGGCCCCCTCTAGTCCTTGGTAATCCCATCACAAAATCCATTGAGATATCCAACCACGGACTAGCAGGTACGGGGAGAGGGGTATACAACCCATGGGGGTGGGCTTTGGATTTAGCACGCTTGCACTCAAGGCAATTGTTGCAAAACTTTTCCACTTGCACCCCCATCTTTGGCCAATGAAATTGTTCTTTAAGAATAGCCAAAGTCTTTCTTGTGCCAAAATGTCCCATGAGTCCCCCGCAATGTGCCTCTTGCACAAGCAACTCCCTCCAAGAGGACTCCGGAATGCACACCCTACCATTTTTGAGGATATAACCATTAACCCATTGGTATTTTTCAACTCTCTCCCCCTTCTCTAGAGCGTCATGGACACTCTTTAGCTTCGGGTCATGAGTATACATCAATTTAATGCTCTCAAAACCCATGAGCTTAGAGGTGAGAGTGGTGGCTAGAGCAAACTTTCTCGAAAGCGCATCCGCCACAACATTGTCCTTCCCTTTCTTATATTGGATCACATAGGGAAAGGACTCAATGAATTCAACCCACTTGGCATGTCTCTTATTGAGCTTCTCTTGGCCTCTCAAATGCTTGAGTGACTCATGGTCACTCTTGATTACAAATTCACGAGGCCAAAGATAGTGTTGCCAATGGGCAAGGGCTCTCACAAGGGCATACAACTCCTTGTCATATGTCGAATAATTCAAGGAGGCCCCTTTCAACTTTTCACTAAAGTAGGCGATGGGTTTGCTATCTTGCATTAATACACCACCAATTCCCACCCCCGAGGCATCACATTCAACCTCAAATGCCTTTCCGAAGTTGGGCAATTGCAATAGAGGGGCGGTACTCAACCTACTTTTCAATTCACGGAAGGCCTTCTCTTGAGGCTCTCCCCAAACAAACGGTTGGTCTTTCTTCACCAATTCGGTGAGTGGAGCGGCAATGGAGCTAAAGTCTCTCACAAATCGCCTATAAAAGCTTGCGAGACCATGAAAGCTCCTCACTTGAGTCACGGTAGTAGGAGTAGGCCAATCACGTATGGCCTCTACCTTAGACTCATCCACCTCCACTCCTTGGGCACTCACAACAAACCCAAGAAAGACAACCTTATCCACACCAAAGGCACACTTTTTGAAATTAGCATAGAGCTTTTCGGCTCTCAAAGCATCAAGCACTTGCCTAAGGTGGTCAACATGTTCATCCATTGTCTTACTATAGATCAAGATATCATCAAAATAGACAACAACAAACTTGTTGATAAAAGACTTCAAAACATGATTCATGAGTCGCATGAAAGTGCTAGGTTCGTTGGAAAGCCCGAAGGGCATTACCAACCATTCATAGAGACCGAATTTGGTCTTGAATGCGGTTTTCCATTCATCCCCGGGTTTCATCCGGATTTGATGGTAACCGGACCTAAGGTCGATTTTGGAAAAGACACACGACCCACTCAATTCATCCAACATATCATCAAGTCGTGGAATAGGGTGACGGTACTTTACCGTTATCTTATTCACGGCTCGACAATCCACACACATTCTCCAAGTGCCGTCTTTCTTTGGAACAAGAATGACCGGTACGGCACAAGGACTCAAACTCTCCCTTACCAAGCCTTTGGTGAGCAAGTCATCAACTTGCTTTTGCAACTCCCTTGTATCCTCGGGGTTGCTCCTATAGGCCGGCTTGTTCGGGATTTGAGAGCCCGGAATAAAGTCAATTTGATGTTCAATACCTCTCAAGGGAGGTAAGCCATCGGGCATCTCATCCGGGAACATGTCCCCAAAGTCTTCCAAGACATTTTTCAAAGCACTAGGCATAAGGCTAGAAGAAAAATCACAATTAGAGTTAAGGATCATACCTTTGTGCACTAGGCATAGGAGAAACTTGGTGCCATCATTACCTTTCAAGAGCTCGCCCGGTTGCATCATGGCACACATGCCACCGGTAGATGGAGTAGGTGGGATTGCCACCATGCTTTTGGACAAAGGGCTAGTCTCAATGAGTGACTTAGCCTTTGCCACCTCCCTCAACTCCTTCATTTTCTTGTAGTCATCACTCACTTGCTTAGGAGTGAGAGGTTTAAGCACAAATCTCTTCCCTTCATGTTTGACCGTGTAAGTGTTGACACGACCATCATGCACCACTTGCCTATCAAATTGCCATGGCCTCCCTAAGAGTAGGTGGCATGCTTGCATAGGCAAAACGTCGAACAAATGCTCATCAACATAACTACCCATTCTAAACTTGATCATGGCTTGTTTCATCACCTTAAGCTCTCCACATTCACTAAGCCATTGTAACCGATAAGGTTTAGGATGCTTCATGGTAGTCAACTTCAATTGAGCCACTAGTGATTGACTCACAACATTTGCACAACTTCCGAAATCAATTATCATAGAGCAAACAACATCTTTGACCCGGCACCTAGCATGGAAAAGATTTTCCCTTTGCAAGGTTTCACTATCTTCCACAATCATAGCTCCTAGGCTCCGTCTCACAACCAAGAAAGTATGAGGATCCTCCTCCTCCATCGTATCATCAAGCAAATCATTCTCCTCTACTCCCTCATCTCCCTCTACTCCCTCTACTCCCTCATCCTCCGATTCACTCTCTTTCTCATATGCATCATTACCAACAACAATCATGGTCCTCTTTGTAGGACATTCCCTAGCAAAGTGACCATACCCCTTGCACTTGTGGCATTGTATTGAAGAAGAAGCAGGAGCATGTAGTTGAGTTTTAGAGTTACCTCCCACAATAGGTGTGTTCTTCTCATACGGCTTTTTCACATCCTTTGTAGCATTTGCACCACTCGTTCCACTTGCACTTGGGAACCTTGCATTTGTAGTAGGAGGCTTCCAATCCTTTGGTTTGCTTGTTGGAGTAGTAGTGCTACTCTTGTAGCGAAGGGATTTCTCCTCCTTGAGCCATTTCTCGGCCTCAACCGCATCTTCACATAGCTTGTAATGATCATCATATTTGTGGAACTTCAATTGTGAAGCTATGTCTCGGTTCAAGCCCCCTTTGAAACGGATCATGGCCGTCTCATTGTCTTCATCATCCAAGTCAAGGATCATTCGGATTTGCTCAAATTCATTGAAATATTCACCAACCGATTTGGAACCTTGCTTCAAATCATATAGACGCCTTTGTTGTTCAACCCGGTATTGGTTGGTCAAATACTTCTCATCCATCACACGGATTAACTCTTCCCAAGTAAGATTAATAGCCATACCCGTCCTCCTTCTATTCCTCTTCACCGACTCCCACCAAGTAGAAGCAAAAGATTCAAAGGAGGATATTGCATACTTGGTCTTCTTCACATCGGGCATATCATTGGTGTCAAAGATTCGCTCCATAGCCAATTTCCAACCAATGTACTCCACCGGGTCACTACTTCCTTTGAAAGAAGGAATAGTGAGCTTCACACTATTAAGATTGTTGTTGTTATCACGACCCCCTTGGAATGGCTCCGGTTGGCCCCCATAGTGATCATCATAAGCAACATAGTCCCTTCTAACATTCCTCCCTCCATATCCTAAGGGTGGCCCTCGACCTCGGCCTCTACCCCGATCCACATTTCGACCCCAATTCATAGCTCGCCTTGGTTGAGAGTGATCATCATACCCATACACATTGTCATCATAATCAACTTCCTCCCCTTCTTGAGCCTCAACAACTTGCTCAAGAGGTTGCACATTTCGGACGGGTCTTGGTAGTGGAAAGTTTCTTGGAGGATTGTCTAAGATACGGGGAATGCCCGTTCGTTCAATTCTCTCTCGGTCCTCCTTTACCCGTTGTTGATTGAGCAATTCAACAACTTGCTCCGGGGTAAAGGTAGGGCTACTTGAGCCTTCACCGGTCTCGATTTGGACACTCGGGGTCCCCTTTTCAATTGGGACACTCGGGGTCCCATGTTCACCTTGGGTGCTTGAGGCACCCTTTTCAAGTGACTCAATCCGTTGAGTCATGACATCCATCTTGGCAAGAAGGCTAGCCAAGGCCTCCTTTATAAAATCTTGACCTTCGTTGGCCATTGTACCTACAAAGAAAGAAAACAAGAGTTAGTTAAAACACCTCACTCGCTCCCTCACTTGTGTTCACTCGGATCACTCTTTTGGGTGGCGGTGGATATTTCACTCAACTTGTAGTTCCAAAGCTTCACGTAGATGATTAGCAACTCCTCAACTCAACTAAACTATTCACGAGTCACGCACACTCCGGGGTGAGTGGAGTTAATGGGACTCAATGAACGCTAGGCACTTTGAAGTGAAGGACTTGAGTTAAAAGATTCTACGCTTTTCCTTAGAATTCTACTCTCCTTGCTAGGCACGAATCACTTAAGAGCAATCAAAGGGTTAGCACTATTCAAGTAGATCGGTTACTCAAATTAGTACTAACTAGATGTTATGTTATCAAACAAAGGGAAATACCTACGAAAATCTACCCGAAACAATGCGTTCAGCACTCAGGAGGGGCGCCTGAAACTCAGGTGGGGCGCCTGGGTTGTGCTGTGTGCCAGGCGGGGCGCCTGGGTCTAGGCGGGGCGCCTGGGACTTAGGCAGTAGCCAAGTCAGGCGGGGCGCCTGGCTTAGGCGGGGCGCCTAGCCTGAAGCTTTTCCCAACTCGTTCCAAACTCGTTCCAAGTCGATTTTCAAGCCTCAAATCCGATGTTTTCAACTTGTTTTCACAATCCAATGATACCCAAAGTTGTGTTTGATCTTCCTTAACAAAACCCAATCAAATTTTCAATCAAACACTCAATCAAATCAGGATTCAATCTCAAGAACTCAAGAACACAAGGGTTTATCAAAAGGGTTTCAACAAGGATTGTGATTCATCAAAGTAGGTGTTAAACATGTTCAAATCCCACAAAATTGGTACCGAATTGTTTGTTTTTCAATGAAGATCAATCCCCAATAACAAGTTTCCAATCAACATCAATCCAACCCAAGAATCAAGGCAAAATTCATCAAGAACAAGTTCTTCAAGGGTTTAAGGGGTTTTGGGGTTTCAATTTTTCAAACTTCACCAATTCCAACAATTTTGGTATCCAAGTAACGGGAAATCAATCACGATCAAGAATCCATAACACCCATATCACAAATCATCCAAATCAACAAGTTACACCAAATTTTTGTATTTTCAATTTTTCAATTTTTTTTTTTTTGTAATTTTCTCCTTTCTAATAATTTCAACAACAAGAAAACTAAAGGAAGATACTAGGCACGAAGAATCAAGGGTCGGGGGTTTGTAGAAACAAAACCCGAGCCTTGCTCTGATACCAAACTGATGAGAATCAAACGCGGAAAAAGTAAAGATAAAGAACGAGACGTAACTCGATCTCTAATCCCAAGTAGCAACGGAGAACTTGTTCCGTTACACCCCGAGAGAAGGACAAGAACACCTACGCTATGCAACTACCCTCGAGCTAACGCGAGCACGCAAGTAGAATGGTCGGAGAGGAAGAGTATTCATCTAGATCCGCTAGAAGACATACAAGTCCAAGATCAAAGGGTTTCATTCAATACCAAGAGCCATGCTCATGTTCAATGTTCAACATTCATCAATATCAATAATAAGCTAAGTGTAAAATAAGCTAGGCTTGGGTATTTATAGTGTTTTCCCAAGCTTACATGAAGACTTAAGTACCCTTACTAATAAGGTTCATCAAATAAGCCACGTAGGGCAAAATAGTAAAAGAAACATAAGTTCAACAGCTAGGTGGGGCGCCTGGGGCTGGGAGGGGCGCCTGGTTCATGCTGAAGCTAGGCTGGGCGCCTAGATCTAGGCGGGGCGCCTGGCTTGGCCTTCAGCTAGGCTGGGCGCCTAGCCAGGTGGGGCGCCTGGTGCCTTTTTTGGGCCTTAGGAAGTGAGCTCCCTAGGCGGGGCGCCTGGGGTAGGCGGGGCGCCTAGCTCTGCTGGGTTCTCTTCTTCCTTAGGCGTGAGGCCTAGCTTGAGCACCCGGAACGGCTTCCAATCGCTTCCTTCTTCAAGGCCCTTCCTCACCAAGTGTATGTGCACTCCTTGGATCTCCTTAGCTTGACTACGCGTGAATGGTCTTGAGGGGGTTTGGGTCTCATCAAGTGTTTACTCATTTATTTCTATTAGAGTGAATACTCATTTATATCTATTGAAAGCGATTACTTAGTTATATCTAATAAAAGCGATTACTAAGCTATTGAGGATTTCATTATATGTTGTTTTAACTAAGTGGATAATTTATATTATGATGATTTAACCTTAAATATAAAGACTTATTAATCTAGTCATGTTCCATAGTTTCTTTTTACAATCATATTCAAGATTAAAACAATACATATTAAATTAGGCACCTATTATGAACTGAACATACAAACTCATGTTCGTGACGTAAATCAAATATTTTTGCATTAATAAAAGGAAATTTATGTGTATTCAAAGAGATTACTCAATAGTATGTCTATTGACAGTGATTACTCTATATTATGTCTATTGAAAGTGTTTACTCATTTATTTCTATTAGAGTGAACACTTTTTTATATCTATTGAAAGCGATTACTTAGTTATATCCAATGAAAGTGATTACTAAGTTATTGATGATTTCATTATATGTTGTTTTAACTAAGTGGATAATCTATATAATGATCATTTAACCTTAAATATAAATCCTTATTAGTCTAGTCATGTTCTACAGTTTCTTTTTACAGTCATATTCAAGATTAAAATAATACATATTAAATTAGGCACCTATTATGAACTGAACATACAAACTCATGTTCGTGACGTAAATTAGATATTTTTTGCATTGATAGTAGAAAATTTATGTGTATTCAAAGAGATTATTCAATAGTATGTCTATTGAAAGTGCTTACTCTATAGTATGTCTACTGAAAGTGTTTACTCATTTATTTCTATTGGAGACACTCATTTATATGTATTGAAAGCGATTACTTAGTTATATCTAATAAAAGCGATTACTAAGTTATTGAGGATTTAATTATATGTTGTTTTAACTAAGTGGATAATCTATATTATGATGATTTAACCTTAAATATAAAGCCTTATTAATCTAGTCATGTTCTATAATTTCTTTTTACAATCACATTCAAGATTAAAATAATACATATTGAATCAGGCATCTATTATAAATTGAACATACAAACTCATATTCGTGACGTAAATTAGATGTTTATTGCATTCATAGTAGGAAATTTATGTGTATTCAAAGAGATTATTCAATAGTATGTCTATTGAAAGTGATTACTCTATAGCATGTTTATTGAAAGTGTTTACTCATTTATTTCTATTAGAGTGAACACTCATTTATACCTATTGAAAGCGATTACTTTGTTATATATAATAAAAGCGCTTACTAAGTTATTGAGGATTACATTATATGTTGTTTTAACTAAGCGGATAATGTATATTATGATGATTTAACCTTAAATATTAAGCCTTATTAATCTAGTCATGTTCTATAATTTCTTGTTACAATCATAGTCAAGATTAAAACAATACATATTAAATTAGGCACCTATTATGAACTGAACATACAAACTCATGTTCGTGACGTAAATTAGATATTTTTTGCATTAATATTAGGAAATTTATGTGTATTCAAAGAGATTAATCAATAGCATGTCTTTTGAAAGTGATTACTCAATAGTATGTCTATTAGAAGTGTTTACTTATTTATTTCTATTAGAGTATATACTCATTTATATCTATTGAAAGCGATTACTTAGTTATATCTAATAAAAACGATTACTAAGTTATTGAGGATTTCATTATATGTTGTTTTAACTAAGTGGATAATCTATATTATGATGATTTAACCTTAAATATAAAGACTTATTAAACTAGTCATGTTCCATAGTTTCATTTTACAATCATATTCAAGATTAAAACAATACATATTAAATTAGGCACCTATTATGAACTGAACATACAAACTCATGTTCGTGACGTAAATCAGATGTTTTTTGCATTAATAGTAGGAAATTTATGTGTATTCAAAGAGATTATTCAATAGTATGTCTATTGAAAGTGATTACTCTATAGTATGTCTATTGAAAGTATTTACTCATTTATTTCTATCAGAGTGAACACTCATTTATATCTATTGAAAGCGATTACTTAGCTATATATAATAAAAGCGATTACTATGTTATTGAGGATTTAATTATATGTTGTTTTAACTAAGTGGATAATCTATATTATGATGATTTAACCTTAAATATAAAGCCTTATTAGTCTAGTAATGTTCTACAGTTTCTTACTACAGTCATATTCGAGATTAAAACAATACATAAAAAATTAGGCACCTATTATGAACTGAACATACAAACTCATGTTCGTGACGTAAATTAGATGTTTTTTGCATTAATAGTAGGAAATTATGTGTATTCAAAGAGATTATTCAATAGTATGTCTATTGAAAGTGATTACTCTATAGTATGTCTATTCAAAGTGTTTACTCATTTATTTCTATCAGAGTGAACACTCATTTATATCTATTGAAAGCGATTACTTAGCTATATATAATAAAAGCGATCACTAAGTTATTGAGGATTTAATTATTTGTTGTTTTAACTAAGTGGATAATCTATATTATGATGATTTAACCTTAAATATAAAACCTTATTAATCTAGTCATGTTCTATAGTTTCTTTTTACAATCATATTCAAGATTAAAATAATACATATTGAATTAGGCACCTATTATGAACTGAACATACAAACTCATGTTCGTGACATAAATTAGATGTTTTTTTTCATTAATAGTAGGAAATTTATGTGTATTCAAAGAGATTATTCAATAGTATGTCTATTGAAAGTGATTATTCTATAGTATGTCTATTGAAAGTGTTTACTCATTTATTTCTATCAGTGTGAACACTCATTTATATCTATTGAAAGCGATTACTTAGTTATATCTAATAAAAGCGATTACTAAGTTATTGATGATTTCATTATATGTTGTTTTAACCAAGCGGATAATCTATATTATGATGATTTAACCTTAAATATAAAGCCTTATTAATCTAGTCATGTTCTATAATTTCTTTTTACGATCATATTCAAGATTAAAACAATACATATTAAATTAGGCATCTATTACGAACTGAACATACAAACTCATGTTCGTGACGTAAATTAGATATTTTTTGCATTATTATTAGGAAATTTATGTGTATTCAAAGAGATTACTTAATAGTATGTCTATTGAAAGTGATTACTCAATAGTATGTCTATTGAAAGTGTTTACTCATTTATTTCTATTAGAGTGAATACTCATTTTTATCTATTGAAAGCGATTACTTAGTTATATCTAATGAAAGGGATTATTAAGTTATTGAGGATTTCATTATATGTTGTTTTAACTAATTGGATAATCTATACTATGATGATTTAACCTTAAATATAAAGTCTTATTAATCTAGTCATGTTCTATAATTTCTTTTTGTAATCAGATTCAAGATTAAAACAATACATATTAAATTAGGCACCTATTAAGAACTGAACATACAAACTCATGCTCGTGACATAAATTAGATATTTTTTGCATTAATATTAGGAAATTTATGTGTATTCAATAGTATGTCTGTTGAAAGTGATTACTCAATAGTATGTCTATTGAAAGTGTTTAGTCATTTATTTCTATTATAGTGAACACTTTTTTGTATCTATTGAAAGCGATTACTTAGTTGTATCTAATGAAAGCGATTACTAAGTTATTGAGGATTTCATTATATGTTGTTTTAATATAGTAGGTAATCTATATTATAATTATTTAACCTTAAATATAAAGCCTTATTAATTTAGTCATGTTCTATAGTCTCTTTTTTCAATCATATTCAAGATTAAAACAATACATATTAAATTAGGCACCTATTATGAACTGAACATACAAACTCATGTTCGTGACGTAAATTAGATATTTATTAGGAATTTATGTGTATTTAAAGAGATTACTCAATAGTATGTCTATAGAAAGTGATTACTCAATAGTATGTCTGTTGAAAGTGTTTATTCATTTATTTCTATTAGAGTGAATACTCATTTATATCTATTGAAAGTGATTACTTAGTAATATCTAATTAAAGCGATTATTAAGTTATTGAGAATTTCATTATATGTCGTTTTAACTAAGTTGATAATCTATATTTTGATTATTTAACCTTAAATATAAAGCCTTATTAATCTAGTCATGTTCTATAGTTTCTTTTTACAATAATATACAAGATTAAAACAATACATATTAAATTAGGCCCCTATTATGAACTGAACATACAAACAAATGTTCGTGACGTAAATTAGATGGTTTTTGCATTAATATTAAGAAATTTTAAAAAAAACATACGGTTTCAAAACTTATCTATAAATACATACATTTTTGTTAGAAATACATACACACAATCTTAAACAACTCAATCTTACATGTTCCAAGCATGTCTTTTGGTGTTTGTTATGGATGCATTAGCTCTAAAACAGTAGATACATTTATTAAGAGATATTAGAACAATCTCTTGTACGTGCCAAACATGGTTTTCTAATACTAAAATACGTGGAGCAACCCATTTTAAATATGACCCAAATTACATTAATCCGACCCGTTCCATTAACCCGCTCCGAACATAATTAAATTACATTAAAACACGTGGACTAACCTCAACCATTCAATAAATTTGGTCTTTTTACCCATCTCTCAAATATAAGTTAGGTCTTCTACCCTCCCCCCCTCTTCTTCTTTTTAACTCAACCAGCAAAGTACCAGACCATGTGATCAACTTGTTCTCGCAGCTCTTCTCAACATCGTCGACGCTGGTGTGGCTTACCTACGATTCAATTCACGACGGCACACAATCGAATACTGGACGAAAATTTTACAAGTGTCCCCGCAAGGGTATTAGAAATTGTGGATTTTGAGAATGGTGTGATGAGGAGTATCCCCAGCCTACTACATTGGTTATAAATAAGTTGAAAATTTCACTGGATGAAGTTTTTGAAGAAATGGTCAATTTTGTGAAGGAAGTGGACAAATTAGGGGCTTGTAATACTTCAAATTTATTGAAGATTAGTAAGTTAGAGGCTAAATTACAACATTTGAAGATGTATTTCTTATTGTCTTGGGCATTTTTTTTGTTTCATAGTAGCTAGGTTCATTTGATACTAATTGTTGTTCATCTAGTAGCTAAGATTTATATATTTGAACGTTTAACTTAATGTTTCGAGCATTTATTAATGGCGTTCCAAAAGTCTGTTATGTTTTTAGTATATAATTCAAATTGATCATCATACAGATGTTCTAATATTGTAAACGTGATGCTTAGTGTAATGAAAACATATATTCATAAATATTCCAAACATGCATAAATTGTACTAAAAATTAATGGACAAGACTACAAAACACGACATTCAAAACAAATAGAAAATTAAATGACAAGACTTAAAAGGAGATTATTCATACAACATTATTTCTTCATTTCATATGTGTACCGCTGGAGGACATGGTGGTGAAGGGTAGTTCTGGGGGTCAATCTTGAGTTCAACTTGAATACCACGGAGCATAGGCTTGATAAGATTCATATCCTCACGGAATTCATCAAACCTAGTCCTTAATTGCGTCACTTGATTCTCCACATTTCCAATATATACTGCAAATTGATCAACATCTAATGCTACAAAATTAGCAAGGGACAGCTGGATCGCATCAACCTTCTGTTCCACTCCCTATCTCCATTGAAGGCAATCATGGCACTTGTAGCTGCAGGCACTAGGCTGCACATTCTCAGGTTCTCTCCTCCTCGAGCTTTCTCTAGCTTCAAACAAACCCCTACCACTAAAATGACCACCAGTAAAACAACCAGCCCTACCTCCAATGTCATCACCAAGTTGTGTTCCACATCTACCATCTCCTCCTATACCAAATTCTTCACCAACTTGTCCTTCTCTGGGAAATTCAATTACCTCTCTTGGAGAGATCCTAGGGCAATTCCTAAAAACTATCACTCGATCACCACCAACTATCGAGCTAGCCCCCTCTAACATCACAACAAAATCATCAATTACCTCATCGCCCCTATCAATAAATGGCTCATTATTTTGAAAGATACAATCTTCCAGCTCTGCATCGATAGGGTAAATGAAAGGGTGCACCACCTACATACCATAAATATTTGTTAAGAATACAGTGTTGAAGAGAAATAAACCTTCACATCACAAAAAGTGATCAGAACATCCTTATTACTGTTCGACATGTAACATTAGCAAAAAATGGAACATCATATCTGACGTGAGCGAACATCTTAAATGATGTTCTTACCATTAATAGCAATGATTTTCACAACATTGCAGATGTTCCAACATTTAGAAAATTGTAGGTGAAGTACTTACCTGGTGCAAGCGAACCCGAGGGTAATGCTAAACACAAAACGCAGAAGAAAATAACAAGAAAAATAAAGATAGAAGCAAGACAAATCTTGCTTCGATTCAAAAGAACAGTGAGGAACCTGTCTCAAAGCTCGACTGAAAGGAAATCAAGACGCACCTATACTATGCAACAATCCTCAAGAAAGACCCGCTTCTTCCAAATTGAATGATCAAGAAGAAATTGTTCAAACGAGTAACCGGTTGACACAAGTTCTTTTAAAAGCCCACGTTGGGGTTCGGCTCCATCGGAGACACTCAATAGCACTTGCTATGTTTTTCATAAACTAAAAACTCGGATCCTTTACAATGAAGTAAAATAGAGTATTTATAGGCTATGCTAAGGACTGAATAGTAAATAGTCACAAGTGACTAATAAAAACAAGCCACGCAGGGCTGAGCTAAATGTGTGTTCGGCAGCCTTGACTTCGGTGCGTGGTTGCTTGCTCGAACTCATTGTCCTCGGACGCTCACTTGTCTTCGAGCTCATTGTCCTCGATCACCTTGCTTGCGGGCTCAAATCTGAAGATAATGCCTTCGGTTCTTGAGCTCGGCCACTCAGCTTCGGAGCAATTGCTTTCCTTCGGCCAAGCTAAGTGAATGTGCACATCGTGCAGCAGCTTGGCTTGGCTTCGTGTCATTGGTCTCCTCAGTGGATCGAACACTTGATCAGCACGTGTTCGGGCTGCATCATCCTCCCCTTCTTGAGAAGATTTCGTCCTCGAAATCGAGCCCTCCTCGTCCTCCGAAGTTTGACCTACAACACAAGGAACTAAGTCAGCAACATTAAAGGTGTTGGACACATTATGCTCACCAGGGAGCTCGATCACGTAAGCATTGTTTTTGATCTTGGTCAACACTTGAAATGGACCATCCCCTCGAGGAGCCAACTTTCCTTTCCTTAGGTTCGGGAAACGTTCCTTTCAGAAGTGAACCAAAACCCAATCTCCCTTCTTTAATTCCAGCTTTTTGCGCCCCTTGTTTTTCTTCAAGGCAACTTTTGCATAAGCTTCCTCGAGGTTCTTCTTCACCTTTGCATGCAATTCGATCAAAGCAGCTGCTCGTCGAGTACCTTCAAAATCAAGGACAGAATCTCGAGGCAATGAGGTTAAATCAAGTGGAATCAAAGGATTAAAACCATACACACACTCAAACGGGGTCATATTGATCATTCTATGCACCGTTCGATTGTATGCAAACTCCATCATGGGCAAACGATCAGCCCAGTTTCTAACCTTACCTTTGGTCATTGCTCGAAGCAAAGATCCCAAGGTTCGGTTAACTACCTCGGTCTGTCCGAGGGCACCCCACAAACACTTCCAAAAATTACTCAAGAATTTTGAGTCTCGATCACTCAAAATAGTACGAGGTACACCATGCAATTTCAACATATTAGCAACAAATAAAGTAGCTACATGCTGTGCATCATCACACTTTTTCCAAGGAATAAAGTGAGCCATTTTTGAAAAGCTATCAACCACAACGAAGATGCTATCATGTCCTCCCCCCGACCTCGGTAACCCTAGCACAAAGTCCATGGATATATCAACCCAAGGTCGATCAGGCACAGGCAATAGGATATACAAACCATGAGGGTTGGGCTTTGATTTATCTTTCTTGCAAATGAGACAAGCGTTGCAAAGCTTTTCCACATCTCGTCGCATTTTGGGACAATGGAACTGCTCGGTTAAGATACCAAGAGTTTTATCGACAACGAAGTGTCCCATCAGTCCACCGGAGTGAGCTTCTCGAACTAAGAGCTCTCTCCACGATGACACTGGCACACAAACCCTCCCATTCTTGAAGAGGTAGCCAACGTGCCACTGACATTTCTAAACCCTTCGGCCACTCAAGATCGCGCCACGAATGCATTTCAGCTTGGGATCGTTTTCGTACATCGACTTGATGCTTTCAAATCCCATGAGCCTAGAGGCGAGAGTGGTCGCTAAGGCAAATTTCCTTGATAGGGCATCGGCCACAACATTGTCTTTACCCTTTTTGTAATGAATTACATAGGGAAAGCTCTCAATGAATTCAACCCACTTGGCATGTCTTCGGTTCAATTTCTCCTGCCCTCGGAGATGCTTCAAGGACTCATGATCACTTTTGATCACAAAATCTCGAGGCCACAAATACTGCTGCCAATGGGCGAGTGCTCGAACGAGGGCATACAATTCCTTGTCATACATTGAGTAGTTCAAGGTTGCACCCTTAAGCTTTTCGCTAAAGTAAGCGATCGGCTTCGATTCTTGCATCAGCACTCCTCCGATCCCAACTCCGGATGCATTACACTCGACTTCGAATGCTTTGCCGAAGTCAGGGAGTTGCAATAACGGGGTAGAACAAAGCCTCCGTTTCAACTCTTGGAAAGCCCTCTCTTGGGACTCTCCCCACACAAATGGATGGTCTTTCTTAACCAGCTCGGTTAAAGGAGCTGCCACGGTGCTAAAGTCACGAACAAACCTTCGGTAAAAGCTAGCTAAGCCATGGAAGCTACGAACTTGTGATACCGAGGTTGGAGTTGACAATCTTTTATGGCTTCGACTTTTGACTCGTCGACTTTAACACCATTAGCGCTGACAACGAATCCAAGAAAGACTACACGCTCGACACAAAAGGCACATTTCTTGAAGTTAGCATATAACTTCTCTTCTCTAAGCTTATCAAGCACTAGCCTTAGGTGTTCAACATGTTCATCCACAGATTTTCTATAAACAAGTATGTCATCGAAGTAAACGACAACAAACTTATTTATGAACGGTTTGAGCACATGGTTCATCAGTCGCATGAATTTGCTCGGTGCATTGGATAAGCCACCGAACTTGGTCTTGAATGCGGTTTTCCACTCGTCTCCAGGTTTCATTCAGATTTGGTGGTAACCGGACCTGAGGTCTATCTTCGTAAAGCATGAAGAACCACTTAACTCATCTAGCATGTCATCTAATCGAGGGATAGGATGACGATACTTTACCGTTATTTTGTTGACTGCTCGGAAATCAACACACATTCGCCAAGTTCCATCTTTCTTTGGGACAAGTATAACAGAAACGGCGCAAGGACTCAAGCTCTCTCGAACAAGGCCCTTGTTCAACAACTCATCAACCTGCCGTGGGAGATCTTTGGTATCTTTGGGATTACACCGGTATGCAGGTTTGTTGGGGATTTGTGACCCTGGTACGAAGTCAATTTGGTACTCGATTCCCCTTAACGGAGGTAATCCACCAGGTATTTCTTCAGGGAACATGTCTCTGAAGTTCTGCAAAACACTTTGTACAGCACTAGGAAAAGGGTTATCATTAGAAAAATAATCATTAGAGTTTAGAAAGATACCCTTGTGCACGAGGCAAATCATCATCTGATCGTTGTCGTTGCATCGTAGTAACTCACCCAGGTGCATGATTGCACAGATTCCTTTCACTTCGGGCAGTGAGTTTGTCTCTTCTGGCCCCAATTTTGCTCCCATCGGAAGCTTAGCTTGGGCCGCTTCTTTCAATTCTTTCATCCGTTTATAGTCCTCGGTGACTTGTTTTGGAGACAAGGGTTTGAGTATGAAACTCTTCCCATCGAGCCTTACAGTGTAAGTGTTGGATCTGCCATTGTGAACAGCTGTTCGGTCATATTGCCATGGTCGACCCAATAGCAAATGACAAGCTTGCATTGGCACCACATCGAATATCATTTCATCTGAATACTCGCCAATTCTAAACTTGATCCACACTTGTTTGACAACTCTCAATTCTCCACACTCATTCAGCCATTGTAATTTGTAAGGGTGGGGATGCTTTAAAGTAGTTAGTCCCATTTGTGAGACCAAGGTTTGGCTCACCACATTTGCATAACTACCAGAATCAATGATCATCTAACACACCTTTCCCCTCACTCGACATTGGGCATGAAAGAGGTTTTCTCTTTGGTTGTCCTCTTCTTCAAGAGTCATGCAGCTCAAATTCCTTCGAACCACAAGAAATATTTCCGGATGATTAGCTTCGGTAGCTTCACGATCATCATCACCTTTATCTCGGTCAATATCCTCGATAATTTCCTCCTCGGTGTCACTCGTTTGCTCATGGACGGTTCCATCTTCGAGCAGAAGCATAACTTTGCGAGTTGGACACTCTTTTGCCATGTGACCATAACCCTTGCATTTGTGACACTGAATATTTGAAGCACTAGGAGAGTTGAGTTGAACTTTACCTCCCACTTCTCTTGATTGGTTAACGGTCACACCCCTCTCGAAGGATCTC
Source organism: Petunia x hybrida (assembly GCA_037355625.1). NCBI lineage: Eukaryota > Viridiplantae > Streptophyta > Magnoliopsida > Solanales > Solanaceae > Petunia > Petunia x hybrida. The sequence continues at coordinate 1,836,951 of JBBBVM010000037.1, forward strand.
TTCGGTTCTCGAACAGTGTTGGCACTTGCTTGGTTTGGACTCTTCCATTCTTTACCTCGGTTCCAGGGAGTAGAAGTAGTGACTCCTCGATACCGGTTTGCCTTATCGTCCTTCACCAATTTTTCAGCTTCGGTAGCAGCATCGAACAGATCTTCCAACGTGTGATACACGTGTAGCCTCAATTGAGATGACACATCCCTAGCCAAGCCATTTTTGAATCGAATAATGGCTTGTTCTTCGTCCTCGGCCAGATCAAGGTTCAATCAAACCCTCTCGAACTCATCATGATACTCTTGGACTGACTTGGACCCCTGCTTTAGCTCATAGAGCTTTTGCATTTGAGTTTGCCTGTATTTGGCACTCAAATACTTAACATCCATTGCTCTCTTCAACTGTGGCCAAGTAATGACTATTGGATAGTCATTTCTTCGTCTATGCCTCTTGTCAGACTCCCACCATGTTGATGCATAAGCTTCGAACGAAGCAATGGCATGGGCAGCTTTTCTCTCTTCGATCATCTCATTGGTTTCAAAGATGCGCTCCATCTTAAGCTTCCATTCAAGATATTCATCGGGATCACTAGCTCCTTTAAAGGGTGGAATAGTGATCTTAACACTGTTCAAGTTTGAGTCTCGAACACCACGAACCTGTTCGGGATACTCATCATCACGATCATCAGCCTCACGCTCAACATTTCTTTCAACATTTGCGCCTCGGCCTCGACCTCGGAAATTTCCACGACCTCGGTTAGCTTGCCTTCGTTGAGCGAACGTCGGCTCATTTCATATTCGTCCTCGGGAAATTCCTCTTCATCAACCTCTTCGACAACGGCTTAAAGATCTCTTCAGGCCTTTGGAAGTGGTGATGCAATACGAACCAGGCTCACCTGTTCGATTCATAGAGCAAGTCCACCGAGGAGTCACATGGCGCCCACGATCAAAGTGTGGCCGGAATGAAAGATACCGAAGACTGCCTCGCCGAGCAGCAACGATGGAAATCCACCGAGCAGACAACAAGTGACTGTGACCGTTGCTGACACTGACTTCGGAGTTGTGAGACCGAGGACAACTTATGGAAACTCAACGATCAAGCTCGAGCCCGAAGCTGAAAGCAACCGAACCAAGGAAGAACGACGCCGATCAAAGAATCGATCGAAGGGCTACAAGTGTGCCCGAGGCAAGGGTGTTCGATTCCAAACGTGACCGAGGCAAACAAGCGTCCGAAGACAATGTGTTCGAGCTGAGCTGCCGAACACATAAGCTACTCCACCCCTGCGTGGCTTTATCTCATTGGTCGCCTGTGACCACTTTACTATTTTGCCCTTTTTATTGCCTATATAAACTCCTAGCATAGCTCAATAGTTTTTAGTTTTAGTTGATATTGAATTGAGAGAATAGAGATAGAATTGGCCGAGCCATTCTTGTTTGAAGCCCGAGGCTTCGTGTATGCCTTCTATGGCTTGGAACCGAAATGGATTTCATCACTAGTATGAATCCTTGTTAGGTTCAAGTTTCATTTTCTCCCTTGGATAATCAATCAATGACTTGACTGTGATTATCCGTTCTTTCTTCTATTTCTGTTCTCCCCCCTTCCCCGATTTCTTGTTATCTTGGTTACTTTACTGCTTCCGCATCTTTACTTCCGCGTCGAGTTCTTGCTGTTTCCGATCGCTAGCTTGTCTTCGGATTTAGCTTGCATCAGTTTGGTATCAGAGCAAGACTTGGATTTCGTTCCTACGAATCCACGTTCCTTGTTCATCTTATCTTTAATTTTCTGTCTGTTCTTATTTTACAAAAAAAAAAAAAAAAAAAGTAAAAAGAAGAAAATTCAAAAATTTGTGTTGACTGATTGATTGTTGGATTAAACAGTCATATATTTGGATTCATCACTGTCTTAGGATCAATTTGGATACCCGACGTACATCGTTTGTAACTAGGGTTTTTCCTTCAATTTTTGGACTGTTCTTGACGTGGTGAAGTTGAAAATCGAACCCCAGTTGTGTTTGGTGTTTATCGATGAAAACTGGAGGTTGTTGAGGTATTTGGGTCGTTTTTTGTGCTTAAAATCGAAGTTCCACTGTTATAGACACTGTCCGTACGCCGGAAGCTTGTTGACATTGTTGACAATGTACGAGCGACGTGAGCTGTGTTCTTAGCTTCGCTTGGAACTGGAGTGATCTCCGACGTTGTAAAAACCGGAGACGACCCAAATCTTGAGCTTAATCTGTTGTTAGTGGACTGTGAACGAATCTTGATATTGTCCGTACACCGGAGTAAAAGTTTACTGTTCCATTGAAGAAGAAAGGGGTAAACTGTCAAATCTAAAACCCCAGGTGAAAAGTTGTAGGCTAGAAAAGGGAAAGTGGATAAGGTTAAACCCTATCTGTACCGAGGAGGAAACACTTGTACCGAGGTCACGTGTTCGAAAAATTCCGAAGCGGAACCGAGGCGGAGGTAGATTCTCTTAGGATTTCACTTTTCTTGTGACCGAATATTCTCGATAGTGGATCTCTGGAGTAATCCTTTCTACTCGAGGTCGTACTATCGAATCTGAGTTTATAGGAACTCGTGCGTGGGGTGACCGAAGTCCAACTTCGTAGAAATTTCTTTGACTCCCCGTGCGCAGTTAAATAGCTACCGTTCCATCGAGTCATATAAACTCCTTCCGAACCTAAGCTTGGAAAGTACTAGTTGTGATTTATCACTTCGGTTTCCTAACAAGGAGGCAAGGCCAACTTGAGTGGAAAAAGGCTGAGTGGTGAGAACAATAGAGTGAGGTCACAAAAGCCAACGACCTTGAGTGTAAACACGAGTGGAAAGAAAATTGAGTGAACATTACTCGAGTGATACACGTGAGGGAGTGAACTTGTGAGGTCCTTTACTCTTGTTTGTTGCAGCTATGTCTTCGGATGATGGTAGCTACGGAGGGTATGATTCGTGTGGAGATGATGGAGACTATGGTTCCTACGGAGGTGATGATTGTTATAATGACACCGGGGACTATGGTTCTTACGAAGACGAAGCAGGTCACTATGGTGAATACGAAGATGAAGAAGACTACGAAGCCTGTGAAGACGAACGAGAAGAATCTTTTGCTTCGGGTCAAGAATACGAAGGTAGTGACGCTTCGAGATACGATGACTCTACTTACTCTCATTGTGATGACCTTGAATACGACAAATGTGACATCGAGGAAGTCGATGACGGAGTTGACCGAGCAAACTATTTGATGTCTTCTTCCGTCGGTGTCTCGTGTGGAGCACAAGGGAGTAGTAGAACCCCTTCCATCGGGTTGGGAGGTGGTGGAGGTTGTTCCATGGGAGGAGGAAGATTTGCAACGTATGGTCGTGGTACACGATTCAGTGCTTCCAAGTCCTATGGAAAGGGTGGCTCGAGGAGCACTGGTGGTTATGGACCCGAGGAGGGTAGAGGAGGTTTCTACCGAACACCTTCTTCGAGGAGAAGTTCTCACGGGTTCCATGCTAAAACTCCTTCCTCGACTTTCAACAAAACTTCTAATGTTGGAAGAGTGAAAGGAAGTGGGAGTTATTCTAGTGGTACTACCACTAATGGAGGAAATTCTGTACTTAGAAAGGTGCCAACGAAGAGTCCTACGAGCGCAAGAAGTGGTGGGAAAATTACAAGAAAAGAGTCGACCGAAGCTAACAAGGTTATCACAACGGCCGATATCATGGCTGAACTATTGGGGATCATAGCCGAACTGCGAGGTGTGGATGTGAGTCTTGTTAACCTTGATCCTGCCGGGATCCCGAGGACAACGGCTTCGGAGCCATGCTCGATAACGAAGAATGAGACCTCGGTTGATGAGTCTTCGAGTCCTAGACTTCGGGTCGATGTTAAAGGTCCACCTACTCCAGCTATGGGTATTCTTGGTCCCCGACCAAACTCACCCGAATATGAGAGACAAAAGATAGAGAGGAGTAAGGGAGTGACCGGTGACAACTCTCGAGAGGAAAAAGGAGAGGCTGTGAAGAGTAATGTGAGTGAGTTGTCACCACCCAAACCCACACCTGCCCTTGAAAGAAAAATGAGGGAAAAGAAAGAGGGAAAAAGAATCGATGAGAGTGAGGACACCCCTTATTCTAACATTAACCTCTTATCTTCTCCTTCTACTTGTTCGAACTCTTGTGCAGGAACTCTTGGAGGCAAACCGATAGAACCTCAACTCTGTACCGAAGCAAATAGGCAAGGTGAAGAAAATCTTTCATGTGAGCCCCACGAAGAAGAAACTACTTATGAGACTTCGGAGACAGTGAGAGAAACCGAAGGTCACTCCGAGGTAAGTGTTCGATTTCCTTCCCGTGAGCATGATACTTCCTTGTCTTGTGAAATTGTATGTGAAAACTCTATGCTAGTTGATGATTTGTATGATTACAATGTGTTTGCAACTAGTGTAGATTCGAATGGTCAACTTGTGAGTGAATGTGAACCACTAGTTGAGAGAATTGATATGCCACATCATGATGTGAGCTCGATCTTCATCGAATCTCTCTTTAGTGATGAAGTTGTAGTTGACCTTACTTGTGACCCTTGTTATGACACACCACCAATCTTTGATAAAGGGGAAAATGAGTTGTTTGATCATGCCCTTGTTGAAATTATTGCCTATGGTGGATCTGTGTGTTGTAGTGAGGAAGATGATACCCTTGAGGAGTCCTTAGTGGATGAGTTGGATCGGATTATATTCGATGACTCCTCAAGTGTGGTCGATGACCTGGGTTCGGATGCACCTTTGATGGGTAGTGAACTTATTTTCACTAACCCTCTGTTCGAAGGAGATGGTGATGAGCATCCGACTCGAGGAGAACCACCTCGGTTTGAAAGGCTTAACCCCGTAGATAATCCATTATTTGAGACCTTCTTCGGAAGTCTGTCTAAAGAGAAGGGTTGTCTTTGAGTTCATTTGGGAGGTGAAAAGCTACCTCTTGGTGTGAATAAGATTGCTTTTAAGAAGGGGAGTGGAGTATTCGATGTCGGTTGTCGAGTCAATCATTTTACTTACTCCATTCCACATGTTGATCACACCTCGAGTATCGTGCATACCGAAGTCTATAAGCCCCATGGTGATAAAAGTGAATTTAGGGCTCGGTATGATGACTACGAGTTTAGAGGTGATAGGGCCTTTGATCATCACATCTTTCATATAAAGTGTCCTATTGATCTCTTCGTGTACTCATGTGTTCGTTACAGTTCCTACTTGAGCCAAGAACTTGTTGTTTCCTTCGGAGACGTAGGCTGTTTGATCATTATTGATGCTTGGCTCTATCATAAGAGTGTGTTTTGCACTCTTAAATACTAACCTACTTTCGAAGTAGGAAGCTTTGTTTGTCTTTGCCTTGTTGCAGGTCTTGCCGGTTTGATTTCGAGGACGAAATCCTATCAAGAAGGGGAGGATGATGCAATACGAACCAGGCTCACCTGTTCGATTCATCAAGCAAGTCCACCGAGGAGTCACATGGCGCCCACGATCAAAGTGTGGCCAGAATGAAAGATACCGAAGACTGCCTCACCGAGCAGCAACGATGGAAATCCACCGAGCAGACAACAAGTGACTGTGACCGTTGCTGACACTGACTTCGGAGTTGTGAGACCGAGGACAACTTATGGAAACTCAACGATCAAGCTCGAGCCCGAAGCTGAAAGACACCGAACCAAGGAAGAACGACGCCGATCAAAGAATCGATCGAAGGGCTACAAGTGTGCCCGAGGCAAGGGTGTTCGATTCCAAACGTGACTGAGGCAAACAAGCGTCCGAAGACAATGTGTTCGAGCTGAGCTGCCGAACACATAAGCTACTCCAGCCCTACGTGGCTTTATCTCATTGGTCGCCTGTGACCACTTTACTATTTTGCCCTTTTTATTGCCTATATAAACTCCTAGCATAGCTCAATAGTTTTTAGTTTTAGTTGATATTGAATTGAGAGAATAGAGATAGAATTGGCCGAGCCATTCTTGTTTGAAGCCCGAGGCTTCGTGTATGCCTTCTATGGCTTGGAACCGAAATGGATTTCATCACTAGTATGAATCCTTGTTAGGTTCAAGTTTCATTTTCTCCCTTGGATAATCAATCAATGACTTGACTGTGATTATCCGTTCTTTCTTCTATTTCTGTTCTCCCCCCTTCCCCGATTTCTTGTTATCTTGGTTACTTTACTGCTTCCGCATCTTTACTTCCGTGTCGAGTTCTTGCTGTTTCTGATCGCTAGCTTGTCTTCGGATTTAGCTTGCATCAAGTGGTATCCTCTCTCCTCGGGGAATGCCCAAGTGTTGATAGCCAGCTTGGGGATTGCCCAAGTTTTTATGCGCTTGGGGATTGCCCAAGTTTAGTTCTCTCCGAATTGCTTCACTCGTCAGCTAATGTTGTCGAACAAGCTCAGCATACAGCTCAGGTTTCATTGGAGTGGAATGGCTAGTTCCAGCGCCGGACCCATTCATGGCCACGGACGCAGTTCCTTGCTCGAGTTGAGTTATTCGAGCAGTCACTCCTCTTACTTCGGCACTGACGCCTTGTATCGCAGCCATGAGATCGGCTAACGACACTTCGATCTTCTCAATACCTTTGCCATCGCCTCCATTCCCAGCCATGGTACCTGCACAGGTCAAAGACCAAACAAATGTTAAGGTTAGAAATCACCTCACACACTCCCTCACCTTTGATGGGTGGCACTCCGGTCGACTCAATTGATGGGTTCGGTTTTGGTCACTCAAGAACTTGTAGCCAATGGCTTCCTCGGTTGATCAACCTCTCTCAATTCCTTCGAATTCGACAATCTACGATGTCTTACTTCGGGAAGAGTGAGTTGATTCGACTCAATGGAACGGAAAGCTATTTACTCTTACGCTTCGGGAAGTCAAAAGAAATTTCTACGAAGTTGGACTTCGGTCACCCACGCACGAGTTCCTATCAGCTCAAATGAGTTAGTACGACCTCGAGTAGGACAATTACTCAAAAGATCCACTAACTAGAATTTTGGACAGAAGAAAAGAGAGAACCTAGGAGAATCAACCCTTTGATTCCCTTTTGGAATCTTTTTCGAACACACCGACTCTTGTCCGTACAAGAGTGGTCCCTCCTTGGTACGGATAGGGTTTTACCTTATCCACTTTCCTTTTCTCAGCCGACAATTGTTCACCTGGGGGTTTTGATGTTTACACTTTACCCCTTTCTTCTTCAATGGAACAGTGAAGCTTTGCTCCGGCGTACGGACAAATCAGCTTTGGTTCACTGACCACGAATTTCAACAGATCTGGGTTGCTCTTTCAACTCCGGTTTCGAATAACAACTGAGAAATTCAAGCAAAGTTCTTGAGCTAAGACTTCAGCTCCTTCGTGTCGCACACTGTTACAAATCGTAACAATCTTCCGGCGTATGGATAACGAATTCAACACAGAACTTCGAAAATTTAAGCACAAAATAAACCCAAATCACTCAAGAACCACCAATCTTCGTCGGTTTCAACCAAACACGATGGGGTTCAAGTTCATCCACCATTAAAGCTCAAACAGTCCAAAATTTCACCAAGAAACCCTAGTCACAAAAATGGTACGTCGGGTACTTGTTCGAATCAAGAAACAACGGTGAACAAGAATCAATGGTTATTTAATCCAAACAACCAACAATCAAACACAATTTTTGAATTTTTTTTGTTTTTCTACTTTTTATTTTATTTTTTATAAACGCTGAAACTGAAGACAAAAGCACGATTTAAGTTAACAGGATTTGAGGTTGTAAGAACAAACTCAAACCTTGCTCTGATACCAAGATGGTGCAAGCGAACCCGAGGGTAATGCTAAACACGAAACGCGGAAGAAAATAACAAGAAAAGTAAAGATAGAAGCAAGACAAATCTTGCTTCGATTCAAAAGAACAATGAGGAACCTGTCTCAAAGCTCGATTGAAAGGAAATCAAGACGCACCTATACTATGCAACAATCCTCAAGAAAGACCCGTTTCTTGCAAGTTGAATGATCAAGAAGAAATTGTTCAAACGAGTAACACCGGTTGACAAAAGTTCTTTTAAAAGCCCACGTCGGGGTTCGGCTCCATCGGAGACACTCAATAGCACTTGCTATGTTTTTCATAAAATTGTCTTCGAGCTCATTGTCCTCGGTCACCTTGCCTTCGGGCTCAAATCTGAAGATAATGCCTTCGGTTCTTGAGCCCGGCCACTCAGCTTCGGAGCAATTGCTTTCCTTCGGCCAAGCTAAGTGAATGTGCACATCGTGCAGCAGCTTGGCTTGGCTTCGTGTCATCGGTCTCCTCGGTGGATCGAACACTTGATCAGCACGTGTTCGGGCTGCATCATTACCGGCTTTGCAACATTCTCAAACAGCCTTCGGGAGTTTCTTTCATTCTTTTTAGTAATCCACCTGTGCATCCTTGGCATGGTCCTCCCCTTGGGAAAATCCCTGGGATGAAGTGCAGGTATTGCTTCAAATACCCAACCCACAAATGCCCAAGGAAACCCATAGAGATTGTAATTTGGCCGGCCCTTAGCCTTGCTAGCTGCACGATCACGCATGGGCTTCGTCAGGTACTCAAAGGTTAGGTCGAAGCTTTTCCGCCCCAATGATACTTTACAAATTCATTTGGAAGATATGCAAGGCAGACCATTAATTCCTCAATACCAGCTCTTTTGTCCTTGGCATACAATATTGAGTGAACAAACCAAGCCATGGCAAGCCCAAAATTGTACCGTTCAGGAACTTCCTCATTTTCTATCAAACATAACAACCGGAGACCAGTAACTGCCCTTGCTTTCCCATCCTCCCACGCCGTTAAAATAGACTCCCACATCTCCCTGCCCCTCTCTTTCATCGCAGCCTCCCATTGGACACTTGGATAGGCCTGGTATCTCAACTTTGTCATCAAAGCAAACACTTGGAGGTCAAAACAAACAGGCACTCCATTGAAATTGAACCAAGCTTCTTTTTCTTTATTGCACAAAACTTTTCTTATAGAATATTGCACACCAACCTGATTGGAAATGATGCCTCATCCGGAAAGTCCAAGAAATGGCCAAAGATACTATTTTTGAACTTGTCTTACAAACAACTAGTACGCAGCACAATCCTGAAATCACACATTTATCAAATAAGCGATGAGCAGACAGTTTTCTTTGATTGAAAATGCTCATGATCATCCAAGTAAGTCTTCAGCACCATTGGTGGAATGACATTGGTAACGTACTCAGGCTGCACAATGTTTTGAAATTTATTAGTTTAAGGAATCACCACAGTAGGAAGAACATAATATCAGATGCATAACACATCCTATGAGATGATCCAAGGAACTACAAAAAAAATACTTTGAACATTTTTAAAGATGTTCTGATCATGTAAGCGAATGTTCTCATATCCCATAACAAAATATTGAACATCATAATGTAAAGTGAAGAGCAACTTCATGTATGTTCTAGACAACAACTTTACTTCTCTTGGTGGCTCTGCAGAATCAGCTCCCACGTCGTCTACGAATTTGCTCCGGCCTTCTTCTTCGCTTCTCTCAAATCGAACTACAACCTCTTCTTCTTCCCTACCATTCCTACCTCCTTCACCAGCTTGAACATCTACAACCTCTATAACTTCTTCTACACCACCTACAGGTTCTCCACCATCACACTCTCTATTATCTACTACTTCATTAACATTTGCAATCCCTGCAAATTCTCCTGCAAGATTATTTACAGGCCTTCCCACCTCCTCTTCTTCTTACATATTTAAAAGGCTCTCTTTTTTGTTTCCCTCTTCATCCCACTCATCATCACCAAATAGTGCTTCTATTTCCTCTGATAAATTACTATCATCCGGCCCCCTGACAGCTTCTTATAGCCCTACATTTACATCATAGTCTAACACCTCCTCTTCATCCTCGAATATAATTCTCCTCTTCCTAGGAGGTTGTTTACTAGGATGAGGAGTAGTCTCCTTCCTCTTAATTGGAGAACATGAATCATTCCATGCGTAGAAACCATTGTAGCTGCAAATCACAAGTATATTCGTTGATTAAAGATTTTCGAACATGCAATATGGATGTGTGAAACATAATATACATATGTTTTATCAAACCCTAATTTTTTAAAAGGAAATTTAATTCAAGTAAAGTCATCATTAAATATTATCATCCTCTCACATATTAGGAGCACTGTCTCAAATGTTCCAAAACTTTAAACATGCAAGCCCAAACATAAACATGCAAAATCTTGACTATTTGTACGAAATTTTTTCAACCTTTAGCATATTTACTTTATAAAATCCTAATTTATTTTAACAAAAATCATCCAAAATTCATCAGCAACTTCAAACATCTTATCACACATTTCGAACACTGTCTCACGATGTTTGGCAGTGCAAAGAAGTATGGTCTTAACATGGTATTACAACATAAACATGCAAAAGCTTTACTATTTGTACAAGAACATAGCATTATTTGGCGAAATAATCAACAAAAATAAAGATTTTCACGAAAACTTCATTCCAGTACCAGTAAAAGGCGTTAAAAGCATAGCTTTTACAAAATAGCAAAATAGCAAAAACTAAACCCCGATTCAGTTGAAAAATATCAATATTGTTCCGAATTTACCTTTAGCTGTTACCGGAGAAATGTAGATGGTCGGCGACGATGATGTTCAGAATGTTGCGTAGAAGACTTTAGAGGACGATTTTAGAAGTGTGTAAGAGAAGATTTTTAGGTTTGATGTTTGAAATTATTACTGATGTCTGTTCAGATTCCCACCTTTTGATTAAAAGTTTTGGGGATTATTAATTCAGTCCCAAAAGTTTTTAATGAAAGCCCTGAAGTTTTATTGTTTCTAATCTGGCTCCTGCTTTAAAGTTAAACACGCGTGTTTTGTTACGCTCCACGCACGTCCCTTTTTGTTAAATGAAGACTTGAGAGGGTCTTTTTGCCCAATCTTCTCAACTAAAATGAATCTGTGCCCATTTGATGCTTTTGGTTCAATACGCTCGATAACATCCATCCCCCAAGCTGCAAAAGGCAAAGGAGCTGACAATGTGTGCAACTCTAAAGGGGGTGAATGTATCAAATCACCGTATACTAGGCATTGATGACACTTCCACACAAAAAATGCAGTCATGTTCCATGGTAAGCCAGAAGTATCCTGCTCTGAGTACTTTCTTAGCTAGCACTGCCCGCTCATGTGGGGTCCACAGATTCCTGAATGCATGTCATTGAGAATCCTCGTGGCTTCAGTTGCATCCATGCATCTTAATAGTCCTAGATCTGGTGTCGTTTTGTAAACCACTCCTCCACTCAAAAATAAACGACTTGCCACTCGTCAAAGGGTTATCTTCTGATTGTCTTCTACCATTGGCGGATACGTCCCATCTTGAAGGAAATTCTTGACGTTGAAATACCACGGTTGACCATCAATTTCTCTTCGACTGCACTGCAGTAGGCATGTTGACTTTGGACCTGGATCTCTAACTGATCAATATGGGCTTTATCAGGATGGACAAATATTAAGGCTAATGTAGTCAATGCCTTAGCAAGTTCATTATATATTCTGAAAACATGTCAAAACACTAGAACATCGAACTTTTGGCGAACATCATCCATACACTGTCACTGGGTAATAATATCCCAGGGGAGAAATGGTGCAAGCCAAACTGGAGGGAAAGCTAAGCAAGATGAAAATGCTAAAAATAACAAAAACAAGATAGAAGCAAGACAAATCTTGCTTGGATTCAAAAGAACGTCGAGGAACTAGTCTCAGGTTCGATCGAATCGAGTTGCAAAGAATTACCTATACTAAGCAACAATCCTCGAGAAGTCATGCTTCTTGCAAATTGAATTACCAAAGAAGAAAATGTTCAAACGACTCACGCCGATTGACACAAGTTCTTTAAAATCCCACATTGGAGTTCGGCTCCATCGGAGACTCACAATAGCTTCAGCTATGTTCAATCATTCAACAAAAACTTACTGCGTACAATGAAATGTAAAGGAGTTTATATAGACTACTCTAGGGACAAAACAGTTAAACGGTCACATGCGATCAATAAGAATAAACCACGCAGTGGCTGACTAAACTAAGTGTTCGGTACCTGGAATTCGAACACTCTCAGTTTTATCGCACTCCCTTCGGATGCCTCGATGCTTGGCGTCGAAGTGGAGTGTTCGGTCGCTCCTTTTGCTTCGAACACATGTACTCGAACACTTGAACTCGGACGCTATTCCTTCGGTTGGCTATTTAATGTTCAGCGTTGATATTAAGTGTTAGATTGCTCCCTTCTTCGGGCTCAAGCTTGTAGATGATGCCTTCAGAACTTGAGCTCGGCCAATCAACAATGGAGCAGCTACTTTATCCCGACCAAGCCAATTGAATGTAAGTATCATGCAACAACATGGCTATGCTTCGTGTTATCGGCCTCGGTGAAATTAACTCTTGATCAGCACGTGTTTGGGCTGCATCATCCTCCCCTTCTTGAGAAGATTTTTTCCTCGAAATTGAGCCCTCCTCAGCCTCCGATGCTTGGCCTACAACAGAAGGAGTTAAATCAGCAACATTAAAGGTTTTGGACACATTATGCTCACCAGGGAGGTCGATCACATAAGTATTGCTGTTGATTTTGCTCAGCACTTCAAACGGACCTTCCCCTCGAGGAGCCAACTTTCCTTTCCTTTGGTTCGGGAATCGTTCGTGTCGGAAGTGAACCCAAAACCAATCTCCCTTCTTTAATTCCAACCTTTTGCGCCCATTTTTTTCTTCATTGCCAGTGACGAACGCAGGATTTTTCGCAAGCAGTGTCACCTTTAAAGAAGCTTTTTGTTATTTACAAGTGGTTTCGTACTTTTTAAATTAGCTAAATGTTGAAAGTTCAATCTCTACTTTAAATGATAAACATTCAAAAAAATTTAATGAAAAAAACTAAGTTGTGCTACAAGCGGGATTCAAATTCTTACAGTCTAGACTTTCTCAATGTGCTAAATCACTAGACGACTAATTCATGGTGTTTCAAGCAGTGTCACCTTCTTTATTTATACTGAATATTATGATTTTTTATATATTTACATACATATACATAGTAAAAAAATTCGGCACAGCGGTGTCCCGTGACACCCCTTGCCATAGGGTGGTTACGCCCCTGTTCATTGCAACTTTTGCATAAGCTTCCTCGAGGTTCTTCTTCACCTTTGCATGCAACTCGATCAAGGCAGCAGCTCGCCCCGAGTACCTTCAAAATCAATATAGAATCTCAAGGCAATGGAGCTAAATCTAGTGGAACCAAAGGGTTACAACCATACACACATTCGAACGGAGTCATTCAAATCATTAGATGCACAGTTCGATTGTTTGCAAATTCCATCACGGGCAAATGATCAGTCGAGTTTCCGACCTTGCCTTTGGTCATTGCTCGAAGCAAAGATCCTAAGGTTCTACTAATAACCTCGGTCTGTCCATCAATCTGAGGATGGTGAGACGTCGACAATAGTAATTTGGTGCTGAGGGCACCCCATAATCATTTCCAAAATTGACTCAGGAATTTTGAGTCTCGATCACTCACAATAGTACGAGGCACGCCATGCAACTTCAACACGTTAGAAATAAACAAAGTAGCTACATGCTGTGCATCATCACACTTCTTGCAAGGAATAAAATGAGCCATTTTGGAAAAACAGTCGACTACGACAAAGAAGCTATCATGCCCCCCCGACCTCGGTAACCCCATAACAAAATCCATGGATATATCAACCCACGGTCGATTAGGAATAGGTAAAGGAGTGTACAAACCATGAGGGTTGGACGTCGATTTAGCTTTCTTGCAATCTTTACAAGCATTGCAAAGCTTTTCCACATCTCTTCGAATTTTTGGCCAATGGAACTGCTCGGTCAAGATACGGGGAGTTTTTTCGACACTGAAGTGTCCCATTAAGCCTCCAGAGTGAGCTTCACCAATTAAAAGCTCTCTCCATGATGACACTGGCACACAAACCCTCCCATTCTTGAAGAGGTAGCCATCGTGCCACTGATACTTCTCAACCCTTCGGCCACTGAAGATTGCGTCACGGACTGATAAGAATCAAAAACGCGGAAAAAGATAAAAAGATAGAAAACGAGACGAGGCTCGAACAAAGACCCAAGTAGCACCGGAGAACTAGTTCCGATACACCCCGGGTGGATGTCAAGGATCACCTACGCTATGCAACTACCCTCGAGCCACACCTGGAGCTCGCAAATAGAATGATCGGGGGTGGTTTGGGGTTCAACTAGAATCCACTAGTAAACTCAAACCGTCTCAAAGGGTTTTCATTCAAAGAGAATCCACTCTTGAACATTGTCATTGACAATCAATCATTCATCATAATAGCTAAAACAACTAAGGAATAATGCTAAGCTATGGAGTATTTATAGGCCTCATTCAAGACATAAGGAAAGGCCTAAAGTACCCTTAAAATAGGTTCTAAAGACATAAGCCACGTAGGGGCATAGTAGGAATTACAAAGCAATTAAAGTCAAATTCCCGTCAAAGTTGAACAGAGGGAGGCGCTCCGCCTCTGGGGGAGGCGCTCCGCCTCAGCTTGCCTAGGCGGTCCGCCTCCTTGGTCCGCCTCCAAAAGTCCCGAGATTCATCTTCTTTTAGGCGGTCCGCCTCAATCCGTAGGCGGTCCGCCTCTTCCTGAAGCTTCTTGAAATACTTCGAAATGTGTCTCGGATGCTCTTCTTTCCATGGCGTCCCAATGCATGACCTTGAAGTGCTCTTCCTTGGCCTTGGATGGTGCTTTTGGATAGTTGCTCGATTTGGGTCTTATCATCCTCCCCTTCTTGAGAAGATTTCGTCCTCGAAATCAAGGCTTGGTCTCTCATGGCTCTATCAACTCTTCGGGGTGGCCAAGAATCTCCTCCTTTGTCCTTCTTGATCGTCACTTTGGCATAGGCTTCTCCCAAGATCTTCCCCGCCTTAGCATGGAGCTTAGAACCTACAAGCAACGACAAGCAAAAACAAGCAAACGTCCCACTTTGAAAGTAGGTTAGTGCAAGAAGTGTGGAAAACACACTCTTGTGATATAACCAAGCGTCAATAACAATCATGAATATCAAGTCTCCAAAGAGAACCATAAGCACTTGGTTAAAAATCAACATGCACTCAATAAGATAATGAGCAAATAGGTCATGGGGAGATGGGAAATGCAAGATCAAGCTACCAAAATCCCCTTGAACCTTAAGCTCAAGATCAACACACCAACCTATCCTCGAGGTGTGATCAACATGTGGAGTGGAGTGAATCAAATAGCCCAACCTACAAGTAGGATCAAGCACTCCACTCCCCTTCTTTAGAGCATACCTACTCACACCAAGGGGTTCCTCTTTCCCTTCCATTTCATCAATTAGGCAACCCTCCTCAAAAGTCAAGCTCTCAAGGAAGGTGTTGATGATGGATTCTTCTTCATCATAACCCAAACTAGCGATAGTAGGGTCACTCAAAGAACCATCTACCTCACCCACATTTTCAAGCAATGGGTTGCCTAAGGGGTCAAACCCTTCACACCATGGGGGTTCCATTTGACCACCCACCCTAGTCCGATACAAGTCATACCCACTAGTGAGAATGCCTTCAAATAAGGGATTGGTAAAAACATGCATCTCACTATCATGATAAAACATAGACGAGCTACCAAGACTAGGTTCACTTGAGGAGTCATCACGGACAACCTTGTCCAATTCATGCATTTTGGACTCCTCAAGGTCAAGACCATCATCACCACAACACATTGGTCCACCAAATAGAAGCATATCAATTAGGGAATGGTCAACTACCTCATTTTTCCCTATGTCAAAGGTTGGCGGTGTGTCATAGCAAAGGTCACAATCATGGTCAACTATCAAATCTACACTAGGGAGGGGTTCAATGAACAATGAGCTCACATCATGATGTGGCATAGCATCCCTCTCAACTAGTGTTTCACAAGCACACTCAAGTTGACAACTAGACTCTTCACTAGTGGTATACTCACTAGATGCATCAAAAACACCAACTAGTGTTGAGTCATTACAAGACAAGTAGCTAGTAGGCTCATGAAAAGGTGAAGCAACACTTACATTTGTAGTACTTTCTTGATCACTCACAAGATTTGAAGTGTCATATGCAACTCCTCCTTCATGAAGCTCACATTGAGGCTCCAATGACTTGTCTTCAATTGTACCTACACAAGAACTTTCACAAGAAGAGATAGAAGATAAAGAAGGGTTAGAACAATGGGTGCTCTCACTCTCAATTTTTCCTTCCTCACCTCTCATCTCTCTCAATTTTACCTCATGGTCAAGTGTAGTTTGTGGTGACAATCCGCTCACATCACTCCTCAAATCCTCTCCTTTTTCCTCTCTTGGATTGTCACCGGTCACTCCCTCACTTCTCTCTATCTTTTCTCTCTCAATTGGAGTGGAGTGACTCCCATTTTCATCATGCATTGGCAAAACAATGAAATTGTTTGCCTCGGGTTCAAGTACAATGGGTGACTTGGCTTTAGCCGCTTCCTTCAACTCCCTCATGAGTTTGTAGTCATCATTCACTTGCTTGGGAGTTAGGGGTTGAAGCACGAACTTTTTTCCCTCATGCATCACCGTATAGGTGTTGGCATGGCCATTATGAATCACACGTCGATCAAATTGCCATGGCCTACCAAAGAGAAGGTGGCATGCTTGCATAGGCACAACATCGAACATGTGCTCATCCACATAGTTCCCAATCTTGAACTTGATCAAACATTGCTTAACCACCCTCAACTCACCACACTCACTAAGCCATTGTAGCCTATAAGGATTTGGGTGCTTCAAGGTAGGTATTTTCAATTGGGAAACTAGTGTTTGGCTAATGACATTAGCACAACTTCCCGAGTCAATGATCATAGAACAAATGAGACCCATGACTCAGCATTTGGAATGAAAAAGGTTCTCTCGTTGTAAGGTCTCAACATCCTCCACACACATGGCTCCTAGACTCCTCCGCACAACAAGGAAGGCAAGGGCTTCATCATCTTCTTCTTCCATGGCAATAATCTCCCCAACATCTCCTTCCTCATCACCCTCTACTCCCTCTTCTTCCTCGGGTTCACTCTCTTGCTCATACACCAAATCACCAACCACAACCATGGTTCTTTTCGTGGTGCATTCCTTAGCAATATGCCCAAAGCCCTTACACTTATAACATTGAGTAGAAGTAGAAATAGGATTACTCAAGCGAGTTTTAGAGTTACCTCCCAAGTGTGGTGTAGTCTTCTCATAAGGCCCTTTCACTTCTTTGCTAGCACTTGCACTTGGAAAGTTGGCATTTGGAGTCTTCCACTCTTTTGGCTTGCTTGTAGTAGTAGGAGTGTTGTTTTTGAACTTCTCTCTTTTGAGCCAAGCCTCGGCATCAATTGCGGCTTCAAACATATCTTGAAGTGTGAGATAATGATGCAACCTCAATTGAGAGGCTATACCATAGTTCAAGCCATTCTTGAATCGGATCATGGCTTCTTCTTCACCTTCGGTATCCATATCCAATGCCATCCGGATCTTCTCAAACTCATCATAGTACTCATGCACCGATTTGACACCTTGCTTTAGATCATAGAGCTTCTTGAGTTGCTCTTGCCGATACCTTGGAGTTATGTACTTGGTGTTCATAAGGCCTTTCAACTCATCCCAAGTCACATTCAAATGCAAATTCATCCTTCTCCTAGACCTCTTCATACACTCCCACCAAGTAGAAGCATAGGCCTCAAAGGTAGAAATAGCATATGTACCCTTTCGCTCCTCGGACATCTCATTGGTATCAAACACTCTCTCCATGAGTAGTACCCATTCCATGTATGCCTCCGGATCACAAGTTCCCTTGAAGGGTGGAAGATTTAGCTTGACGCTATTGAGGTTGTTTTTGTTGTCACGTACCCCATAGTTAGGCTCCGGTTGGCCTCCATAATGGTCATCATGAGCAACATATTCTCTCCTCGCATTCCCTCTAGCATAGCCCATGGGTGGCCCTCGACCTCGGCCTCTACCCCTTTCCACATTTCGACCCCAATGCATTTGCCTCCTAGGTTGATAAGGAACATCATAACCATAGGCTTCATCACCATACCCGAACTCCTCCTCTTCTTGAACTTCATCAATTTGTTCAAGAGGTGGGACATTCCGCACGGGTCTTCTAAGTGGAGCATTTACTTGGGGATTGCCCAAGTTGAGGGGATTGCCCTCTTGTCGGGGATTGCCCAACCCACGCTCTCGTAGAGCTTCAACTTTGCTTTGTTCATACCTCTTGTTTAGCTCAACAAAGTGTCCGGGAGTCATAGGAGTGCTATGACTCGTTCCTTCTCCGGATTCAATTTGGACACTCGGGGTCCTCCTCTCACCGGTCTCAACTTGATTCTTCTCAACGGATTCAAGTCTCAAAGTGATGTCTTCCAATTTGGCTATAACGGTAGCCATGAAGATTTTCATAGGATCATCTCCATCGTTTGCCATGGTACCTACAAAAAGCAACAAACGTTAGCAAAACACCTCACCCGCTCCCTTACAATTGTTGCACTCCGCTCGCTCGTGTTTAGTGGGGGATGGATATTTCACACAAGTTTGAGTCTAAAAGCTTCAAGTAGTTGACCAACGAACCACAACTCAATCACTCAACTTATCAAGTCCAAATGCGCTCCGGGGCGAGTGGAGTTAATGGGACTCGATTGGACGATAGGCACTTTAAATGAGGACTTGAATCAAAAGATACTACGGATCTTCTTTGAATTCTAGTCTCCTTTCTAAGGCACGATGATCCTAATAGCTCAAAGTAATTAGCACTAATCGAGTAGGATTATACTCTAATAGCACTAACCGGATGCAATGCAAGCAACAAAACAAGGAATCCTAGAAGTTTCTACCCGATTCCCAAGCTTCAGGAAGTAGGCGCCCCGCCTCAGAGAGTGGGCGGTCCGCCCTGGGCAAACCTACAGGGGGAGGCGCTCCGCCTCTTCAGGGGAGGCGCTCCGCCTCAGGACTTTCCAGAGAGCTCACAGAGCTGAGGCGCTCCGCCTCTAAATTGAGGCGGTCCGCCTCTGCAACTTTCCAGCACAGTTCAAACTCGTTTCAAGTCGATTTCCAAGCCTCTAATCCGATGTTTTCGACTTGTTTTCACAATCCAAGGATACCCAAAGTTGTTTTTGGTTACAAAGATCAAACCCCAATGATTTTTAACAAACCCCAATCGAAAACAACGAATTCACCATGTTCATCTTCTTCAAGAACACAAGGGTTTATCAAAGGGTTTCAAAATGGATTGTGATTTATCAAAGTAGGTGTTATATAGGTCCAAATCCCACAAAATTGGTACCGAATCGTCCGTTTTTCAATGAAGCTCAATCCCCAATATCAAGTTTTCACTCTAACATCAATCCAACCCAAGAATCAAGCAAAAATTCATCAAGAACAAGTTCATCAAGGGTTTAAGGACAAGTAGGGTTTCGATTTTTCAAACTCCACCAAATCCAACAATTTTGGTACTCAAATAACGGGGATTCATCCACGATCAAGAATCTATAACACCCATATCAAAATTCATCCAAACCAACAAGATACACCAAATTTTTAGATTTTTCAATTTTTCAATTTTTTTTTTTTTTTTTTTTTTGTAATTTTCTTCTTTCAATAACAAGAACAAGAAAATAAAGATAGGAATCGACCTAGGCACGAAGAATCAAGGGTCGGGGGTTTGTAGAAACAAAACCCGAGCCTTGCTCTGATACCAAGATGATAAGAATCAAAAACGCGGAAAAAGATAAAAAGATAGAAAACGAGACGAGGCTCGAACAAAGACCCAAGTAGCACCGGAGAACTAGTTCCGATACACCCCGGGTGGATGTCAAGGATCACCTACGCTATGCAACTACCCTCGAGCCACACCTGGAGCTCGCAAATAGAATGATCGGGGGTGGTTTGGGGTTCAACTAGAATCCACTAGTAAACTCAAACCGTCTCAAAGGGTTTTCATTCAAAGAGAATCCACTCTTGAACATTGTCATTGACAATCAATCATTCATCATAATAGCTAAAACAACTAAGGAATAATGCTAAGCTATGGAGTATTTATAGGCCTCATTCAAGACATAAGGAAAGGCCTAAAGTACCCTTAAAATAGGTTCTAAAGACATAAGCCACGTAGGGGCATAGTAGGAATTACAAAGCAATTAAAGTCAAATTCCCGTCAAAGTTGAACAGAGGGAGGCGCTCCGCCTCTGGGGGAGGCGCTCCGCCTCAGCTTGCCTAGGCGGTCCGCCTCCTTGGTCCGCCTCCAAAAGTCCCGAGATTCATCTTCTTTTAGGCGGTCCGCCTCAATCCGTAGGCGGTCCGCCTCTTCCTGAAGCTTCTTGAAACACTTCGAAATGTGTCTCGGATGCTCTTCTTTCCATGGCGTCCCAATGCATGACCTTGAAGTGCTCTTCCTTGGCCTTGGATGGTGCTTTTGGATAGTTGCTCGATTTGGGTCTTATCACGGACGCTTTTCAGCTTGGGATCGTCTTCGTACATCGACTTGATGCTTTCGAATCCCATGAGCCTCGAGGCGAGAGTGGTCGCTAAGGCAAATTTCCTTGATAGCTCATCGGCCACAAATAATGTTGTCAATGGGCGAGTGCTCGAACGAGGGCATACAACTCTTTTTCATACGTTGAGTAATTCAAGGTTTCACCCTTAAGCTTTTTGCTAAAGTAAGCGATCGGCTTCAATTCTTACATAAGCAATCCTCCGATTCCAACTCCGGATGCATCACCCTCTGATGAGACCCAAACCCCCGCAAGACCATTCACACGGAGTCAAGCTAAGGAGATCCAAGGAGTACACATACACTTGGTGAGGAAGGGCCTTGAAGAAGGAAGCGAGTGGAAGCCATTCCGGGTGCTTAAACTAGGCTTCACGCCTAAGGAAGAAACCGGCACAGAAGGGCCAGGCGCCCCGCCTGGCCAACTCACTGCCTAAGGACCAGAAAAGCACCCAGGCGCCCCACCTGCCCAGGCGCCCCTCCTAGCTGAAGGCCAAGCCAGGCGCCCCGCCTGGCCAGGCGCCCCGCCTAGCTGCCTGCAAATCTAGGCGCCCCACCTGCAGCCCAGGCGCCCCTCCTAGCTGTGAAGGCCTATGTTTCTTTTACTGTTTTGCCCTACGTGGCCTATTTTGTAAACCTTATTAGTAAGGGTATTTTAGTCTTTGTGCAAGCTTGGTAAACACTATAAATAGCAAAGTCTAGTCTATTTACACTTAGTTTTTGATATTTGATGAATGTTGAACATTGAACATGAGCATGGCTCTTGGTTATTGAATGAAACCCTTGATTTTGGACTTGTAGTTCTTCTAGCGGATCTAGATGAATACTTTTCCTCTCCGACCATTCTACTTGCGTGCTCGCGTTAGCTCGAGGGTAGTTGCATAGCGTAGGTGTCCTTGTCCTTCTCTCTGGGTGTAACGGAACAAGTTCTCCATTGCTACTTTGGATTAGAGATCGAGTTACGTCTCGTTCTTATCTTTTACTTTTTCCGCGTTTGATTCTCATCAGTTTGGTATCAGAGCAAGGCTCGGGTTTTGTTTCTACAAACCCCCGACCCTTGATTCTTCGTGCCTAGTATCCTCTTTTAGTTTTCTTGTTGTTGAAGTTATTAGAAAGGAGAAAATTACAAAAAAATTGAAAAATTGAAAAATACAAAAATTTGGTGTAACATGTTGATTTGGATGATTTGTGATATGGGTGTTATGGATTCTTGATCGTGATTGATTTCCCGTTACTTGGGTACCAAAATTGTTGGAATTGGTGAAGTTTGAAAAATTGAAACCCCAAAACCCCTTAAACCCTTGAAGAACTTGTTCTTGATGAATTTTGGCTTGATTCTTGGGTTGGATTGATGTTTGATTGGAAACTTGTTATTGGGGATTGATCTTCATTGAAAAACAAACAATTCGGTACCAATTTTGTGGGATTTGAACATGTATAACACCTACTTTGATGAATCACAATCCTTGTTGAAACCCTTTTGTTAAACCCTTGTGTTCTTGAGTTCTTGAGATTGAACCTAGATTTGATTGATTGTTTGATTGAAAATTTGATTGGGTTTTGTTAAGGAAGAACAAAAACAACTTTGGGTATCATTGGATTGTGAAAACAAGTTGGAAACATCGGATTTGGAGCTTGAAAATCGACTTGAAACGAGTTTGGAACGAGTTGGGAAAGGCTTCAGGCCAGGCGCCCCGCCTAAGCCAGGCGCCCCGCCTGACTTGGCTACTGCCTAAGTCTCAGGCGCCCCGCCTAGATCCAGGCGCCCCGCCTGGAATACTACACAGACTAGGCGCCCCACCTGAGTTTCAGGCGCCCCTCCTGGGTGCTGAACGTATTGTTTCGGGTAGATTTTCGTAGGTATTTCCCTTTGTTTGATAACATAACATCTAGTTAGTACTACTTTAAGTAACCGATCTACTTGAATAGTGCTAACCCTTTGATTGCTCTTAAGTGAATCGTGCCTAGCAAGGAGAGTAGACTTCTAAGGAAAAGCGTAGAACCTTTTAACTCAAGTCCTTCACTTCAAAGTGCCTAGCGTTCATTGAGTCCCATTAACTCCACTCACCCCGGAGTGTGCATGACTCGTGAATAGTTTAGTTGGGTTGAGGAGTTGCTAATCATCTACGTTAAGCTTTGGAACTACAAGTTGAGTGAAATATCCACCGCCACCCAAAAGAGTGAACCGAGTGAACACAAGTGAGGGAGCGAGTGAGGTGTTTTAACTAACTCTTGTTTCTTTCTTGTAGGTACAATGGCCAACGAAGGTCAAGATTTCATTAAGGAGGCCTTGGCTAATCTTCTTGCCAAGATGGACCTCATGAACCAAAGGATTGATTCTCTTGAAAAGGGAGCCTCGAGTACTCAAGGTGAACATGGGACCCCGAGTGTCCCAATTGAAAAGGGGACCCCGAGTGTCCAAATTGAGACCGGTGAAGGCTCAAGTAGCCCTACCTTTACCCCGGAGCAAGTTGTCGAATTGCTCAATCAACAACGGGTAAAGGAGGATCGAGAGAGAATTGAACGAACGGGCATTCCCCGTATCTTGGATAATCCCCCAAGAAACTTTCCACTACCAAGACCCGTCCGAAATGTGCAACCTCTTGAGCAAGTTGTTGAGGCTCAAGAAGGGGAGGAAGTTGATTATGGTGACGATGTGTATGGGTTTGATGATCACTTTCAACCAAGGCGAGCTATGAATTGGGGTCGAAATGTGGATCGGGGTAGAGGCCGAGGTCGAGGGCCACCCTTAGGATATGGAGGGAGGAATGCTAGAAGGGACTATGTTGCTTATGATGATCACCATGGAGGCCAACCGGAGCCATTCCAAGGGGGTCGTGACAACAGCAACAATCTTAATAGTGTGAAGCTCACTATTCCTTCTTTCAAAGGAAGTAGTGACCCGGTGGAGTACATTGATTGGAAATTGGCTATGGAGCGTATCTTTGACACCAATGATATGCCCGATGTGAAGAAAACCAAGTATGCAATATCCTCCTTTGAATCTTTTGCTTCTACTTGGTGGGAGTCGGTGAAGAGGAATAGAAGGAGGACGGGTATGGCTATTAATCTTACTTGGGAAGAGTTGATCCGTGTGATGGATGAGAAGTACTTGACTAACCAATACCGGGTTGAACAACAAAGGCGTCTATATGAGTTGAAGCAAGGTTATAAATCGGTTGGTGAATATTTCAATGAATTTGAGCAAATCCGAATGATCCTTGACTTGGATGATGAAGACAATGAGACGGCCATGATCCGTTTCAAAGGGGGCTTGAACCGAGACATAGCTTCACAATTGAAGTTCCACAAATATGATGATCATTACAAGCTATGTGAAGATGCGGTTGAGGCCGAGAAATGGCTCAAGGAGGAGAAATCCCTTCGCTACAAGAGTAGCACTACTACTCCAACAAGCAAACCAAAGGATTGGAAGCCTCCTACTACAAATGCAAGGTTCCCAAGTGCAAGTGGAACAAGTGGTGCAAACGCTACCAAGGATGTGAAAAAGCCGTATGAGAAGAATACACCTAACGTGGGAGGTAACTCTAAAACTCAATTACATGCCCCTACTTCTTCTTCAATACAATGCCACAAGTGCAAGGGCTACGGTCACTTTGCTAGGGAGTGTCCTACAAAGAGGACCATGATTGTTGTTGGCAATGATGCATATGAGGAAGAGAGTGAATCGGAAGATGAGGGAGTAGAGAGAGTAGAGGGAGATGAGGGAGTAGAGGAGAATGATTTGCTTGATGACACGGTGGAGGAGGAGGATCCTCATACTTTCTTGGTTGTGAGAAGGAGCCTAGGGGCTATGATTGTGGAAGATAGTGAAACCTTGCAAAGGGAAAATCTTTTCCATGCTAGGTGCCGGGTCAAAGATGTTGTTTGCTCTATGATAATTGATTCCGGAAGTTGTGCAAATGTAGTGAGTCAATCACTTGTGTCTCAATTGAAGTTGACTACCATGAAGCATCCTAAACCTTACAGGTTACAATGGCTTAGTGAATGTGGAGAGCTTAAGGTGATGAAACAAGCCATGGTCAAGTTTAGAATGGGTAGTTATGTTGATGAGCATTTGTTTGACGTTGTGCCTATGCAAGCATGCCACCTACTCTTAGGGAGGCCATGGCAATTCGATAGGCAAGTGGTGCATGATGGTCGTGTCAACACTTACACGGTCAAACATGAAGGGAAGAGATTTGTGCTTAAACCTCTCACTCCTAAGCAAGTAAGTGATGACTACAAGAAAATGAAGGAGTTGAGGGAGGTGGCAAAGGCTAAGTCACTCATTGAGACTAGCCCTTTGTCCAAAAGCATGGTGGCAATCCCACCTACTTCATCTACCGGTGGCATGTGTGCCATGATGCAACCGGGCGAGCTCTTGAAAGGTAATGATGGCACCAAGTTTCTCCTATGCCTAGTGCACAAAGGTATGATCCTTAACTCTAATTGTGATTTTTCTTCTAACCCTTTGCCTAGTGTGTTTGAGAATGTTTTGAAGGATTTTGGTGACATGTTCCCGAATGAAATGCCGGATGGATTGCCTCCTTTGAGGGGAATTGAGCATCAAATAGACTTTGTCCCGGGATCCCAAATCCCAAACAAACCGGCCTATAGGAGCAACCCGGAGGATACAAGGGAATTGCAAAAGCAAGTTGATGAATTGCTCACTAAAGGTTTGGTGAGGGAAAGCTTGAGTCCTTGTGCCGTGCCCGTGATCCTTGTTCCCAAAAAGGACGGCACTTGGAGAATGTGTGTTGATTGTCGGGCCGTGGACAAAATAACGGTAAAGTACCGTCATCCTATTCCCCGACTTGATGATATGTTAGATGAATTGAGCGGTTCATGTGTGTTTAGCATAATTGACCTTAGGTCCGGCTACCATCAAATCCGGATGAAACCCGGTGATGAGTGGAAAACCGCATTCAAGACCAAATTTGGTCTCTATGAATGGTTGGTGATGCCCTTTGGGCTCTCCAATGCACCTAGCACTTTCATGAGGCTAATGAACCATGTTCTAAAGCCATTCATCAACAAGTTTGTGGTCGTCTATTTTGACGATATATTGATCTATAGCAAATCAATAGACGACCATGTTGAACACCTTAGGCTAGTGCTTGAGAAGTTGAGAGCCGAAAAGCTCTATGCTAATTTTAAAAAGTGTGCCTTTGGTGTTGAGAAGGTGGTCTTCCTTGGGTTTGTTGTGAGTGCTCAAGGAGTGGAGGTGGATGAGTCTAAGGTAGAGGCCATACGTGATTGGCCTACCCCTACTACCGTGACTCAAGTGAGGAGCTTTCATGGTCTCGCAAGCTTTTATAGGCGATTTGTGAAGGACTTTAGCTCCATTGCCGCTCCACTCACCGAATTGGTGAAGAAAGACCAATCGTTTGTTTGGGGAGAGCCTCAAGAGAAGGCCTTCCTTGAGTTGAAAAGTAGGTTGAGTACCGCCCCTCTATTGCAATTGCCCGACTTCGGAAAGGCATTTGAGGTTGAGTGTGATGCCTCGGGGGTGGGAATTGGTGGTGTCTTAATGCAAGATAGCAAACCCATCGCCTACTTTAGTGAAAAGTTGAAGGGGGCCTCCTTGAACTATTCTACATATGACAAGGAGTTGTATGCCCTTGTGAGAGCCCTTGCCCATTGGCAACATTACCTTTGGCCTCGTGAGTTTGTAATCAAGAGTGACCATGAGTCACTCAAGCATTTGAGAGGCCAAGAGAAGCTCAATAAGAGACATGCCAAGTGGGTTGAATTCATTGAGTCTTTTCCCTATGTTATCCAATACAAGAAAGGGAAAGAAAATGTTGTGGCGGATGCGCTTTCGAGAAAGTTTGCTCTAGCCACCACTCTCACCTCTAATCTCATGGGTTTTGAAAGCATTAAATTGATGTATGCTCATGACCCAAAGCTAAAGAGTGTCCATGACGCTCTAGAGAAGGGGGAGAGAGTTGAAAAATACTAATGGGTTAATGGATATATCTTCAAAAATGGTAGGGTGTGCATACCGGAGTCCTCTTGGAGGGAGTTGCTTGTGCAAGAGGCACATTGCGGGGGACTCATGGGACATTTTGGCACAAGAAAGACTTTGGCTATTCTTAAAGAACAATTTCATTGGCCAAAGATGGGGGTGCAAGTGGAAAAGTTTTGCAACAATTGCCTTGAGTGCAAGCGTGCTAAATCCAAAGCCCACCCCCATGGGTTGTATACCCCTCTCCCCGTACCTACTAGTCCTTGGTTGGATATCTCAATGGATTTCGTGATGGGATTACCTAGGACTAGGGGGGGCCATGATAGCATTTTTGTTGTTGTGGATAGGTTCTCAAAGATGGCTCATTTCATTCCATGCAAGAAATGCGATGATTCCCAACATGTAGCTTCCTTGTTTGTTGAAAATGTTTTGAAGCTACATGGTGTGCCTCAAACTATAGTGAGTGATAGGGACACTAAGTTCCTAAGCCATTTTTGGCGAAGTTTATGGGGTGCTTTAGGCACCAAGCTCTTGTTCTCCACGTCCCACCACCCACAAACCGATGGGCAAACGGAAGTGGTAAACCGAACCTTGGGTGCTCTTCTTAGAGCCATGACCCGAGGTAAGGCCGGGACTTGGATTGATCGTTTACCTCTTATGGAGTTTGCCTACAATCGAACCGTGCATAGAATGATTGGCATGACTCCATTCGAGTGTGTTTATGGTTTTAACCCCTTGATTCCCCTTGATCTAACCCCTTTGCCAAGGGAAATGGTTGTTAATTTTGAAGGTAAAGCTAGAGTGAAGGCAATGATGGAACTCCATGCAAAGGCGAAGAAGAACTTGGAGGAAGCTTATGCTAAAGTTGCCTCCAAGAAAAACAAAGGCCGCAAGAAGGTGGAACTCAAGAAGGGTGACTATGTGTGGGTGCACTTCCGGAAAGAAAAGTTTCCAAACCTTAGAAAAGGGAAGTTGGCACCTCGTGGTGATGGCCCATTCCAAGTGCTCTCAAAGATAAACAACAACGCTTATGTGGTTGACTTGCCAAGTGAGTATCAAGTTTCTAATACTTTTAATGTTTGTGACTTGGTTCCTTTGGATGTAGGTGATGATGAGGTCGTGGGTGATGATGCCTCAATTTCGAGGATGAAATCCTCTCAAGAAGGGGAGGATGATGAGACCCAAACCCCCACAAGACCATTCACACGGAGTCAAGCTAAGGAGATCCAAGGAGTACACATACACTTGGTGAGGAAGGGCCTTGAAGAAGGAAGCGAGTGGAAGCCATTCCGGGTGCTTAAACTAGGCTTCACGCCTAAGGAAGAAACCGGCACAGAAGGGCCAGGCGCCCCGCCTTGCCAACTCACTGCCTAAGGACCAGAAAAGCACCCAGGCGCCCCACCTGCCCAGGCGCCCCGCCTAGCTGAAGGCCAAGCCAGGCGCCCCGCCTAGCTGCCTGCAAATCTAGGCGCCCCACCTGCAGCCCAGGCGCCCCTCCCAGCTGTGAAGGCCTATGTTTCTTTTACCGTTTTGCCCTACGTGGCCTATTTTGTAAACCTTATTAGTAAGGGTATTTTAGTCTTTGTGCAAGCTTGGTAAATACTATAAATAGCCAAGTCTAGTCTATTTACACTTAGTTTTTGATATTTGATGAATGTTGAACATTGAACATGAGCATGGCTCTTGGTTATTGAATGAAACCCTTGATTTTGGACTTGTAGTTCTTCTAGCGGATCTAGATGAATACTTTTCCTCTCCGACCATTCTACTTGCGTGTTCGCGTTAGCTCGAGGGTAGTTGCATAGCGTAGGTGTCCTTGTCCTTCTCTCGGGGTGTAACGGAACAAGTTCTCCGTTGCTACTTGGGATTAGAGATCGAGTTACGTCTCGTTCTTATCTTTTACTTTTTCCGCGTTTGATTCTCATCACCCTCGATCTCAAATGTTTTGCCGAAGACAGGAAGTTGGAACAATGGGGCAGAGCAAAGCCTTCGTTTCAACTCTTAGAAAGCCATCTTATGGGACTCTCCCCCCTCAAACGGATGGTCTTTCTTTACCAGCTCGGTTAAAGGAGCTGCCACGGTGCCAAAATCACGAACAAACCTTCGGTAAAAGCTAGATAAATCATGGAAGCTACGGACTTGAGTTACCGAGGTTGGTGTTGGCTAATCTTTGATGGATTCGAATTTTGACTCATCGACTTCATCGCCACTAGCACTCACAATGAATCTTAGAACGACTACACGTTCGACACAAAAGGCACATTTCTTGAAGTTAGCATATAACTTCTCTTCTCTAAGCTTATCAAAAACTAGCCTTAGGTGTTCGACATGTTCATCCACAGATTTATTATAAATAAGGATGTCATCGAAGTAAACGACAATAAACTTATTTATGAACAGTTTGACCACATGGTTAATCAGTCGCATGAATGTGCTCGGTGCGTTGGATAGGCCAATAGGCAACACCAACCATTCGTAGAGACCGAATTTGGTCTTGAATAGGGTTTTCCACTCGTCTCCGGGTTTCATTCGGATTTGGTGGTAACCGGACTTGAGGTCTATCTTTGAAAAGCATGAAGAACCACTTAACTCATCTAGTATTTCATCTAATCTAGGGATAGGATGATGATACTTTACCGTGATTTTCTTGACTACTCGTCAATCAACGCATATTCGCCAAGTTCCATCTTTCTTCGGGACAAGGATAACAGGAACGACGCAAGGACTTAAGCTCTCTCGAACAAGGCCCTTATTCAGTAATTCATCAACCTGTCTTTGGAGCTCTTTGGTGTCTTCAGGATTACACCGGTATGCAGGTTTGTTGGGGATTTGAGACCCTGGTACGAAGTCAATCTGGTGCTCGATTCCTCTCAACGGAGGCAATCCACCTGGCATTTCTTCGGGAAACATGTCTCTGAAGTCCTGCAAAACACATTGTACAGCACTAGGCATAGGGTTATCGTCAAAAAAATCATCATTAGAGTTTAGAAAGATACCCTTGTGCACGAGGCAAATTTTCAATTGATCTATCACGACCTGCCCTAGGGTCCCGACGGATGACCAACACTAAGTGTCGATCATCACTAATCCTACTGATAATCTGCTGACGATGAATATAATAGATAAAAAGAATAAGCATAGACCTAACTGAAAAGAATTATGCAATGAAAAAAGCTGAAAAGGCTAACATAAGCTAACATACATAGCATACTGACAGAACCATACAGGGACATATCTACAAGCCTCTAAGGGTGATGAACTGAATATACAAAGGACGGGACAAGGCCCTGCCATACCCAAACTGGCTGAATGTACACATACCAAATGGTAAGTAACTCTGGGAGTAAGCGCAGTGACTCCAATAGCTGATAGATGGCTTGCTAACGTGGTCCTGACATTGATCTATCTGCACCTGCGTAGCATGAAACGCAGCACCCCAGAAAAGGGTGTGAGTACGATATTTACCAAGTATGTAAGGGATGACCATATAATATATCATAGCTGAATGAAACTATAAGGCTGGAATATAAATATGTAAATATGAGTTGGAGCATAGCAATATAGCAGGAAATCTGAAGACGTACTAAACATGATCAGAATATAAACTGAACTCTAGCTGAATCTGGAACTGAAGACTGAGCTGAACTATACTGATAAATAACTATAATATGACTGATAACTGATTACTAGAAACAAGAACTGATAACTGTCAACTGATCTTGATGCTTAGAACTGGTAGCTGATAAATGAGAACTAATAACTGGTACTGAGCTAAAACTGAACTGTTATCTGAACTGGTACCTGTCTGGTGTTATGGGCTATATCCCCCAAATTAGGTAACTGAACATCTGAACTTGTACCAGTTTGGTGTTATGGGCTGCATCCCCCCAAATCAGGTAACTGAAAACCTGAACTAGCCTCATGTATAATCATGTAGTGCATACTGTGGCTATATACGCGTATATAACAAACCTGGCGGGTGTTATGGGCTACGTCCCACCCAGCCAGTAATATCTAGTCTCTCTGGTCAGAGTGTGTGAATGAAACCCGGTCACACTAGGTGTTTCAACTTCTACCTGAACCAGAGGGGTTCTGTCCCCCAGACGGGTAGTAGCACACGCGACCGGACTGTGTGTCCAATGTCCAGCCTCTATGAGGGACTCCAAATCACACATAACATGATCACAATATAAGCATAAACATGTATGGAGCATAACACATGTGGCAACAATATATATAGACTCAAAGGATTGATAAGAAAACTCTTGATGGAATTATAGACACAACCTGGAACTTAGAATTTGTCCAACTCTTTGAATTTCTATAAAAATTTTGGCAGAGTTTCCCCTGAAACTGGATGATCCGCAAAAACAGAACCAACACTATACTATACACAGGAATGGATACCCGGATAAACTGATAACAAAAACATGTTAAACGGATAACAAGATGAGACAACTGGATGACATAACAAATCCGCAGATAGAATGTCTGGACAGCACTACTGTCCTGATTTTCAACCTAATTTTAAGAGTGTAGATCAAATTTATAGACTCCATAGTCATCATAAAAGTTTTAGATATATGTCTTAGGGTTCCAGGGAATCTTGAAGCATCTCAATAACAATGTTTTACAAGGAGTTATGATCAAACTACTAATAGCTTTCCGAAGATAAAAACAATTTTCCAGATTTTGAAACATTTTGTGCTACTGTTTTGGACATATTTTACTGTAGTTCTTAGCACCAAATTAAGAACATATACGGTCACCTTTATGCCATACAAGTTACCCACAATAATCATCGATTTTGGAACTAAGAAAAGCTTTAAAAGCTACAAGATACATGCCTTGCCAAAAGAAAGGTTTAGCCTTACATACCTGTGATGTTTCTTGCTTCTAAACCTTGTTTCCTTTGAATTCCATACCTTCTAAAGCTTAAACAAGCTATAATATAGCATTCAGGTACTTTAAATAGCCATGAATTAATTCTTAAACTCAAGCTATAGACGAAATTGAAGGTAGCATAACGTTACCTTAATCGCGTAGAGCGTTTTGATGCAATCTGTCTTCAATTTCGAGTTACGATTGGCGTCCTTCCTTCAAAATCATAAAAGTGACTTAAACCTTCATGGGAGCACTATTTCTATCATGTATGTTCTGGAAATAAAGAAAAAGAAGAGTTGTTTTCCTTTTATACTCGAAACATTTCAATTTTAGCCCTCTTTTGCGCTTATGTCCCTTCTTCTGTCCTGACTTCTGATGCTCATATCTTTTTATTTTTATGTTGTATAAACAAACCATAAAAAGTGTTGGAAACTACACTCAAAGACCTTAAATTTGGTATATGCTATGTCTCCAAAAGGCCTCATATAACATACAAAATTAATTGCTGAAAAAGCTTCCTTACAAGGCAATTCCTTAGTCGGTTTTTCCGCAACTTAAATTCGATTTTCCCAAACTTTATATCCAACATATAAACATCATATATAGTCATATTATGACTTTAAACTCACTTAAATCATTCTTAACATGTCTTTAGAGTGATATACGTCACTTTATGCATACTGGGTGTAACAATCTTCCCCCGTTAAGAAAATTCGTCCTCGAATGTTAAATGAAGCATGTGGAAGCATTAAGGAACGATCTGTTACATACCTGAAGTAGTGAAGAGATGTGGATATTTGGCTCTCATGTCATTTTTCAGCTTCCCAAGTTATTTCTTCTACATTATTGCTTCGCCATAACACCTTAACTGAAGGAATGTCTTTCGTTCTTAGTCGACGAATCTGCCTATCTAAAATTGCAACTGGCACCTCTTTATAAGTCAATTGCTCTGTGATCTGAACATTATCTACTGGTACAACTCTATAAGGATCTCCGACATATTTTTCTAAGCATGGAAACTTGAAATACTTGATGGACCTCCTGAAGGTCTGCTAGAAGGTCTGATTTGTAGGCAACACGCCCAACTCGCCTGATAACCTGATATGGACCAATGAATCTAGGGCTAAGCTTGCCATTCCTTCCAAATTTCATAACGCCTTTCACAGGTGATACTTTCAGGAATACCCAATCGCCAATTTGAAATTCTAAATCTCGACGTCAGTTATCTACAGAGGACTTCTGTCTGCTCTGAGCTGCTAATAATCTTTCCCTTATCAACTTGACTTTATCAAGTGCCTATATAAATCTGGACCTATCAATTGAGACTCGCTAACCTAGAACCATCCTATTGGAGACCCGCATTTGCGCCCATACAAAGCTTCATATGATGCCATATGTATGCTAGAATGATAGCTATTATTATATGCAAACTCTATCAAAACTAGATGATAACTCCAGCTGCCTCCAAAATCTAACACGTAAGCTCTAAGCATATCTTCTAATATCTGAATGGTCCTCTCAGCATGTCCGTCTGTCTGTGGATAAAATATTGTACTCACATTCACCAGTGTCCCTAAACCTGTCTAGAATGATCGCCAGAAATTAGGTATAAATTGTGCGCTCCTGTCTGAAATGATGGATACTGGAATACCATGTAGGCGCACTATCTCTCTGATATAAAGTCTAGCATAATCCTGCGTTGTATATGTAGTTCTACCAGGCAAGAAATGAGTTGATGTAGTAAGCATGTCAACTGTAACCCAAATAGAGTCATACCTGCTCCACGTACGGGCAAGCCTGTAATGAAGTCCATATTCACTGCTTCCCATTTCCATGATGGAATCTCTATTTTCTGCGACAAACCACAAGGTTTTTGATGCTCGACATTAACCTACTGGCAGTTAGGACGATGAGCCACAAATTCTGCTATGTCACGCTTCATTACGTCCCACCAGTAAATCTGCTTAAGGTCATGATACATCTTAGTCGAACCTGGGTGATTAGTGTACCTGGAATAGTGTGCCTCAGTCATAATCCGTCCACGTAAATCTGCAACATTAGGAACACAAAGTCTATCTTTATACATAATAACCCCGTCACTAGTAACCTATATGATAATTTTGGTTTTCTTCTGGCTATTTGTCTATATTCAACTAGAGCTGGATCCTCATACTGATGATGTTTTACTTCTGTCACTAGGCAAGTAGTGGCTGCGTTCTGAACTGTAACTCCTACATCCTGTGAATCTATTAATCTGACTCCCATGCTGGCCAACTGGTGGAGTGCATGAGCCAACTCAATTTTCTGTGGCTGGAAATAAGATAGACTATCCATAGACTTACGAGTAAGGGCATCAGCAACAACATTCGCTTTACCCGGATGATAAAGAATGTCCACGTCGTAGTTCTTCAGCAACTCTAGCCACCGCCTCTGTCGTAGGTTTAGCTCCTTTTGCTTAAATATGTACTGGAGGCTCTTGTGGTCTGTATAAATATGAACATGAACATAGTACAAATAATGTCTCAAAATCTACAATGTATGAATGACTGCTGCAAGCTCGAGATCATGGGTAGGGTAGTTCTGCTTATGTTTTTTCAGCTGCCTGGAAGCATAAGCGATTACTCTTCCATGCTGCATCAATACACAACCAAGACCAATTCGAGAAGAATCATAGTAAATGACATAGCTCTCAGATCCCTTTGGAAGTGTAAGCAGTGGAGCCGTTATCAACTTGTTCTTTAGTTCATAGAAGATGTGCTCGCAAGAATTAGACCACTGAAATTTGGCTGTTTTCTGTGTCAATTTGGTTAGTGGAGCTGCAATGGAGGAAAAACCCTCTACGAACCTTCTGTAATAACCTACCAAACCCAGAAAACTACGTACTTCAGTTGGCATCGTAGGCCTAGGCCAATTCTTCACAGCCTCGATCTTCTGGCCATCTACTTTAATTCCTTCTGGGGAAACTATATGGCCAAAAATTCCACTGAATCTAACCAGAATTCACACTTTGAGAACTTAGCATATAATTGGTGGTCCCGAAGTGTACCCAATACTCTGCGTAGGTGTTGTGCATGCTCTGATTCAGACTTTGAATAGATGAGAATATCATCAATAAATATAATCACAAATAAATCTAGGTAAGGCCTGAATACGTTGTTCGTCAGATCCATAAATACTACAGAGGCATTAGGGAGTCCAAACAACATCACTACAATCTCATAATGGCCATACCTAATCCTGAATGCAGTCTTATGTGTATCATATTCTCTGACTCTAACCTAATAATAGCTTGATCGCAAATCTATCTTCGAGAAGCAGTTGGCACCCTGGAGCTAGTCGAACAAGTCATCAATCTTGGGCAGAGGGTATTTATTCTTGATTGCGACTTTATTTAGCTGTTCATAATCTATGCACATGCGTAGAGAGCCATCTTTCTTTTTCACAAATAATACCGAGGCTCCCCATGGGGAAATGCTCGGTCTGATGAGACCTTTATCTAACAAATCATTTAGTTTTTCCTTAAGTTCTTTCAGTTATGCAGGTGCCATCCTGAAGAACATGCCCCTGATGGCGTGCTGGTGCTGAGGAAGCAACTGCTGATCTAGCTGGCTGGGCTGCACCACTACAACCCCTAGTCGGGAAATCTCTCATGAAATGTCCTGCCTTTTGAGAAATAAAACAAGTATCAATTCCTAACTTACATGGTCCCAAGTGGCGTCCACCACAATCTGGACATCTGGGATATGTCTGACCGGCCTGTACATAAGTACCGCGACTATTAAATCCTGGACTGACGAGGTCTATCAGATCTCTGGCTAAGGGACTCTGGAGGTATATTAACTTGTGGCTGTCTAACACTCTGCTGCCTACTCACTTCAGATGTCTCTCTAAATAAACAAGACAATCTTCCCCTCTTATGTAACCCTCTATCCCTGTCGGCTCTCTGTTTCTACTTACCTCTCCTCAATTGATAAAGCAAATGCCTGAATGCATGATATAATACATGGCTGCATAACAACCGTCATACACTCATTCACCAGGTGTGGACCAAGTCCCACTACATACCTGTTAATTCTATCCTCCATACTTGCTACCACAGTGGGGGCAAACCTTGCTAAAGAATTAAAGCGATAATTATACTCTTCTACACTCAAACCTCCCTATCTCAAGGTCAGGAACTGAACAGCACGTGCTCTCTGTGTCTCTATAGGCATATACAGATGAAAGAAATTATCCAAGAATTCTTACCAAGTCGTCAGAGTAGAATCTGGCCCTATGGTATGATGCAATATAAAATGGCCTAATCAACAACCATCAAGAACCAAGCTTGAGAGCACAATGAACATAAGGCAAGGGCTCCGGAAAAGTCTTGAAGATCATGCAAAGGAGCGCCAAGGAAAGAGGAGCATGTGGGCACCAAAGGAGAGGCTCGGGGGATACATTTTGAGCCATTCCAAGGACCCCCAGGAAGGGGCGGACCGCCTACTCAAAGAGGCGCCCCGCCTAGTTGCATGGTAGGCAAACAGGCGCCCCAACACCATGGAGTAGGCGCTCCACCTACTTGAAGTAGGCGGTCCGCCCAAAATAGAGGCGGCCAGAGATCCAGAGAGTGAGCTTCAACTAGGCGGTCCGCCCCTTTGAGTAGGAGGTCCGCCCCTTCCTGGGGGTCCTTGGAATGGCTCAAAATGTATCCCCCGAGCCTCTCCTTTGGTGCCCACATGCTCCTCTTTCCTTGGCGCTCCTTTGCATGATCTTCAAGACGTTTCCGGAGCCCTTGTGGTGCAATGCAATTCCCGAAGGGGTTGCTAGCACAAACGCGGAAGAACAAACAAGAAAGATAAAGATAGAAGCAAGACAAAACTTGCTTCTTTCGAAAGAACAGTGAGGAACCTGTCTCAAAGCTCAATCAAAAGGGATGCAAGGATCACCTATACTATGCAACAATCCTCAAGAGAACATTGCCTCTTGCAAACTGAATGATCAAGAGGAATGTTCAATCGGACTAACCGAAAGCCACAAGTCCCTTAAAGCCCTCACCGGGGTTTTGCTCACGACGGAGACAAGAAGAAATGTGCTCGGCACATTCATTCAATTCATCAATATTCAAAAACTAGCTACTCACAATGAAAGGAAACAGTGTTTATATAGGAAATACTAAGGGTAAGCTAGTAAATAGGTCACAGTTGACCAATAGAAATAAGCCACGCAGGGCTGAGATAAAATGTGTTCGGCAGACTTTGACTTCGGTTCTCGATTGTCTGCTCGAACACACGCTTGTTGCCTTCGGACGCTCAATTGTCTTCGAGCTTATTGTCCTCGGTCACTTTGCCATCGGGCTCAAATCTGAAGATAATGCCTTCGATTCTTTAGCTCGGCCACTCAGCTTCGGAGCAATTGTTTTCCTTCGGCCAGGCTAAGTGAACGTGCACATCGTGCAGCAGCTTGGCTTGGTTTCTTGTCATCGGTCTCCTCGGTGGATCGATCACTTGATCAGCACGTGATCGGGCTGCATCACCTTGCCTTATGTTCATTGTGCTCTCAAGCTTGGTTCTTGATGGTTGTTGATTAGGCCATTTTATATTGCATCATCCTCCCCTTCTTGAAAGGATTTCGTCCTCGAAATCGAACCATCAAAACCTACAATCAAAGCAAGCACAACCAAAATTTCCTACTTCACAAGTAGGTTAGCTTAACAAGAAAGAGTGCAAGGTGTGTGGAAAACACACTCTTGTGATAGAGCCAAGCATCAATACCCAATAAAAAGCTTATGTCCCCAAAGGAGACAACAAGGTCTTGGCTCGACAAGAGCAAGCACTCATTTTTCAAACAAACAAAGAGATCAAGGATATGCATGTAGCAATTATATTTCCTATGACCCCTAAGCTCACTACCAACACACCAAGCCTCTAATGCAATTTTATCACAAGGTGACACAATGGCTTTGGCATGTCCAAAACTCAAGGTGTGCTCAACATGTGGGATGGAGTAAGTGAAATAGTTCAATTCACAACTAACATCGATTACTCCACTCCCCTTCTTAAGAGCATTCTTACACACACCGAGAGGTACCTCCTCACCTCCAAATACTCCTCCAAGACAACCCTCGTCACTAGACAAATTCCCAAGGGAGGCCTCAAACAATGGGTTATCCATAGAGTTAGGCATTCCAATCCATGGAGGTCCAAACT
This sequence comes from Petunia x hybrida, assembly GCA_037355625.1. NCBI lineage: Eukaryota > Viridiplantae > Streptophyta > Magnoliopsida > Solanales > Solanaceae > Petunia > Petunia x hybrida. The sequence continues at coordinate 1,874,537 of JBBBVM010000037.1, forward strand.
CACACTCGACTCTAGCTTGATACAATTCACCATTTTCATTGAAGTTGCTCTCATACAAAGGATTAGTATAGGCACACTTCTCAAGTTCATTGGCAAGCAAAGGTGAAGTTCTCAAACTAGAGACAACATCGACACTTGAGGAGTCATCGAACACAAGTCGATCAATCTCATTCTCAAGAGACTCCTCAAGGTTACAAACTTCCTCACTACGACACAAGATACCACCGCTAGCAAATAAGCAATCAAAGGGAAGAATAGGATAATCATGCAATTCATCTTCTCCTTTATCAAACATGGGTGGGGTGTCATAACAAGGGTCACAAACAAGGTCAACTTCAATATTGTCACTAAAGAGAGGTTCAATGAAAACCGAGCTCACATCATGATGTGGCTTCTCAACCCTCTCAACTAGTGGTGCATTTTCACACACAAGTTGACCCAAAGGCTCTACGCTAGTTGCAGACACATTATAGTCATGCAAATCATCAACTAGCCTAGAGTTTTCACTAACAACATTACAAGACAAGGAAGTAGCATGCTCAAGGGAAGAAGGACTAACACATACCTTTGAAGTGTCATGAACGTCTTCACCTTGTAGCTCACATTCGGCGTCTCCTTCACCTTGTCTTTCCATCTTGGAACATGGTTGAGGCTCCACCGGTTTGCCTCCAAGAATTCCTACACAAGAACTCAAACACATAGAAGAAAAAGATAAAGGGTTAAGGTTAGAATAAGGGGTGCCCTCACTCTCAATTTTTCTTTTTCCCTCTTTCTTTTCCCTCATTTTCTTTCCAAGGTCGGGTGTAGATTCGGGTGGCGACAACTCACTCACATCACTCAACTCAACCTCTCCTTTTTCCACTCGAGAGTTGTCACCGGTCGCTCCCTTACTCCTCTCTATCTTTTGTCTCTCAAATTCGGGCGAATTGGGACGAGGCCCAAGAATACCCATAGCCGGAGTAGGTGGACTCTTTACATCAACCCGGAATCTAGGACTAGGAGACTCATCACTTGACGTCTCCTTCTTCTTCGTTGGTGAACCACTTGGAATTGAAACTTGTGGTTTCGGGTTCACCTTGTTGATGTCTATCAACCCTTTTCTAGCACATGTCCCACCATTGCTTGTGTTTGTAGGACTTCTTGTTTGCACATTGTCAACCATTGATAAGAATCAAAAACGAAACGCGGAAATAAAGATAAAGAGCGAGACACTACTCGAACTCCCTACGAAGTAACTATGGAGAACTCGTTCCATAATACCCTCGTATCGGTGTCAAGGAGGACCTACACTATGCAACTACCCTCGAGCCACACTTGGGGCTCGCAAATAGAATGATCGGGTTTTCGGTTCAAGACTCAACTAGGATCCACTAGTGAATTCAAGCAACCAAGAGAAGGGTTTCTTCAATAAAGAGATAAACTCTATTCATCATTCATATAATTCAAAGGTAAGGTAATGTTTCAAAGAGGCTAAGTGAAGTATTTATAGGCTTCACTTAGGCATACTTAAAGGTCTAAAATACCCCCAAAGTGGGTTAAAACAAATAAGGCCACGCAGGGCTAAAGTTGGAAGTCCAAGACAAAAGTAGTAAAATATCCCGCAGCTTGTCACAGAGGGAGGCGGTCCGCCTGGGGTGGGTAGGCGGTCCGCCTAGCAGCTTCAGCTTCTCTGGATTCCTCTGAGGCGCTCCGCCTCTTGTCTGAGGCGCTCCGCCTCCTGACTTCCTGCTCTCTGGATTTTGGGAGGCGCCCCGCCTCAGCTGGGAGGCGCTCCGCCTTGTTCTGGAGTCCCTTGGGGTGTCTCATTTTGAGTCTCTTGGGTCTCTCCAAGTGTCCTAAAGGATCCTCCATCCACGGCACACCAAAGCATGGTCTTCAAGTTGCTCTCGGGGCCTTCTTCCATACTCTTCCATATTAAGTGAAGATGGGTATCTTGGATCAACTTGGCTTGACTCCGAGTGAATGGTCTTGAGGGGGTTTGGGTCTTATCATCCTCCCCTTCTTGAGAAGATTTCGTCCTCGAAATCGAAGTGTCATTCACGACCTCTTCATCATCATGCACGACCCCTTCATTACCTACATTCAGAGGAACCAAGTCACAAACATTGAAAGTATTAGAAACTTGATACTCACTTGGCAAGTCGACCACATAGGCATTGTTGTTTATCTTCGAGAGCACTTGGAATGGGCCATCTCCCCGGGGTGCCAACTTCCCTTTCCTAAGGTTGGGAAACCTTTCTCTCCGGAAGTGCACCCACACATAGTCACCCTTCTTGAGTTCCACCTTCTTGCGGCCTTTGTTTTTCTTGGAGGCAACCTTAGCATAAGCTTCCTCCAAGTTCTTCTTTGCCTTTGCATGGAGTTCAACCAAAGCCTTGGCTCTAGCTTTACCTTCAAAATTAACAACCATTTCCCTTGGCAAAGGGGTTAGATCAAGGGGAATCAAGGGGTTAAATCCATAAACACACTCGAATGGAGTCATGCCTATCATGCTATGCAATGTGCGATTGTAGGCAAACTCCATAAGAGGAAGACGATCAATCCATGTCCCGGCCTTGCCTCGAGTCATGGCTCTAAGAAGAGCACCCAAGGTTCGGTTTACCACTTCCGTTTGCCCATCGGTTTGGGGGTGGTGGGACGTGGAGAACAAGAGCTTGGTGCCTAAAGCACCCCATAAACACCTCCAAAAATGACTTAGGAACTTAGTGTCCCTATCACTCACTATGGTTTGAGGCACACCATGCAACTTCAAGACATTTTCAATAAACAAAGTTGCCACATGTTGTGCATCATCACATTTCTTGCACGGAATGAAATGAGCCATTTTGGAGAACCTATCCACAACAACATAAATGCTATCATGGCCCCCCCTAGTCCTTGGTAATCCCATCACAAAATCCATTGAGATATCCAACCATGGACTAGTAGGTACGGGGAGAGGGGTATACAACCCATGAGGGTGGGCTTTAGATTTGGCTCGCTTGCACTCAAGGCAATTAGCGCAAAACTTTTCCACATGCACCCTCATCTTTGGCCAATGGAATTGTTCTTGAAGATTGGCCAAAGTCTTTCTTGTGCCAAAATGTCCCATGAGTCCCCCGCAATGTGCCTCATGCACAAGCAACTCTCTCCAAGAGGACTCCGGAATGCACACCCTACCATTTTTGAAGATATAACCATCAAACCATTGGTATTTGTCAACTCTCTCCCCTTTCTCTAGAGTGTCATGGACACTCTTTAGCTTTGGGTCATGAGCATACATCAATTTAATGCTCTCAAAACCCATGAGCTTAGAGGTGAGAGTGGTGGCTAGAGCAAACTTTCTCGAAAGCGCGTCCGCCACAACATTGTCCTTCCCTTTCTTGTATTGGATCACATAGGGAAAGGACTCAATAAATTCAACCCACTTGGCATGTCTCTTATTGAGCTTCTCTTGGCCTCTCAAATGCTTGAGTGACTCATGGTCACTCTTGATTACAAACTCACGAGGCCAAAGATAGTGTTGCCAATGGGCAAGGGCTCTCACAAGGGCATACAACTCCTTGTCATATGTAGAATAATTCAAGGATGCCCCTTTCAATTTCTCACTAAAGTAGGCGATGGGTTTGCTATCTTGCATTAGAACACCACCAATTCCCACCCCCGAGGCATCACACTCAACCTCAAATGCCTTCCCGAAGTCGGGCAATTGCAATAGCGGGGCGGTACTCAACCTACTTTTCAACTCAAGGAAGGCCTTCTCTTGAGGCTCTCCCCAAGCAAACGGTTGGTCTTTCTTCACCAATTCGGTGAGTGGAGCGGCAATGGAGCTAAAGTCCTTCACAAATCGCCTATAAAAGCTTGCGAGACCATGAAAGCTCCTCACTTGAGTCACGGTAGTAGGAGTAGGCCAATCACGTATGGCCTCTACCTTAGACTCATCCACCTCCACTCCTTGGGCACTCACAACAAACCCAAGGAAGACCACCTTCTCAACACCAAAGGCACACTTTTTAAAATTAGCATAGAGCTTTTCGGCTCTCAACTTTTCAAGCACTAGCCTAAGGTGTTCAACATGGTCGTCTATTGATTTGCTATAGATCAATATATCGTCAAAATAGACGACCACAAACTTGTTGATGAATGGCTTTAGAACATGGTTCATTAGCCTCATGAAAGTGCTAGGTGCATTGGAGAGCCCAAAGGGCATCACCAACCATTCATAGAGACCAAACTTGGTCTTGAATGCGGTTTTCCATTCATCACCCGGTTTCATCCGGATTTGATGGTAGCCGGACCTAAGGTCAATTTTGCTAAACACACATGAACCGCTCAATTCATCTAACATATCATCAAGTCGGGGAATAGGATGACGGTACTTTACCGTTATTTTGTTCACGGCCCGACAATCAACACACATTCTCCAAGTGCCGTCCTTTTTAGGAACAAGGATCACGGGCACGGCACAAGGACTCAAGCTTTCTCTTACCAAGCCTTTAGTGAGCAATTCATCAACTTGCTTTTGCAACTCCCTTGTATCCTCCGGGTTGCTCCTATAGGCCGGTTTGTTCGGGATTTGGGATCCCGAGACAAAGTCTATTTGATGCTCAATGCCCCTCAAAGGAGGCAATCCATCCGGCATTTCATCCGGGAACATGTCACCAAAATCCTTCAAAACATTCTCAAACACACTAGGCAAAGGGTTAGAAGAAAAATAACAATTAGAGTTTAGAACCATACCTTTGTGCACTAGGCATATGAGAAGCTTGTTGCCATCATTTCCTTTTAGGATCTCGCCCGGTTGCATCATGGCACATATGCCACCGGTAGAAGTAGGTGGGATTGCCACCAAGCTTTTGGACAAAGGGCTAGTCTCAACAACCGACTTAGCCTTTGCCACCTCCCTCAACTCCCGCATCCGTTTGTAATCATCGCTCACTTGTCTGGGAGTCATTGGTGGGAGCACAAACTTTTTCCCCTCATGCGTCACCGTATAGGTGTTAGCATGACCATTATGAACCACACGTCGATCAAATTGCCAAGGCCTACCAAAGAGTAGGTGGCATGCTTGCATAGGTACGACATCGAACATGTGCTCATCCACATAGTTCCCAATCTTGAATTTGATCAAACATTGTTTAACCACCCTCAACTCACCACACTCACTAAGCCATTGAAGCTTGTAAGGATTTGGGTGTTTCAAGGTAGGTATTTTCAATTGGGTAACTAGTGTTTGGCTAATAACATTAGCACAACTTCCCGAGTCAATAATCATAGAGCAAAGGAGTCCCATGACTCGGCATTTGGAGTGAAAGAGGTTCTCTCTTTGTAAGGTCTCAACATCCTCTACGCACATGGCTCCTAGGCTCCTCCTCACAACAAGGAAGGCATGGGAATCATCATCTTCTTCCTTGGAAATCTCCCCATCATCTCCTTCCTCCTCTCCCTCTACTCCCTCTTCTTCTCCCTCCTCGGGCTCACTATCTTGCTCATAGACCAAGTCACCAACAAGAACCATAGTTTTCCGGGTCGGGCATTCTTTAGAGAGATGACCATAACCCTTACACTTAAAGCATTGAGTAGAAGAAGAGATTGGATTACTCAATTGAGTTCTAGAATTACCTCCCACGGGTTGTGTAGACCTTTCAAAAGGCTTCTTCACATCCTTGCTAGCACTTGCACTTGGGAATTTGGCATTCGTTGTGGGGGCTTTCCAATCCTTTGGTTTGTTCATGGAAGTAGAAGTGTTGCTCTTGTAACGGTTGGACTTCTCTTTCTCAAGCCATTGCTCGGCTTGGATAGCGGCATCAAGAACCTCTTGAAGTGATAGATAAGCACGCAATCTCAATTGTGAGGCTATACCATAGCTCAACCCATTCATGAAACGTATCACGGCTTGCTCCTCATCTTCGGTGTCCATATCCAAAGCCATTCGAGTCCTTTCAAACTCATCATAATATTCATGCACCGTCTTGACACCTTGCTTCAACTCATAAAGCTTCTTGAGTTGCTCTTGACGATATCGAGGAGTGATGTACTTGATACTCATGATACCCTTCAAGTCGATCCAACCCACATTCACGGGGATTCCCGCCCTTCTCCTTGATCTCTTGATAGATTCCCACCAAGTAGATGCATAGGATTCAAAGGATGAAATAGCATAGGTGCCTTTCTTCTCATCGGACATCTCGTTTGTGTCAAACAATCTTTCCATTTGTAGCACCCATTCAATGTAAGCAGTCGGATCACAATTCCCTTTGAAGGTTGGGAGATTAAGTTTCACACTATTGAGGTTGGTGTTGTCACGACCCCCACGGAACGGCTCCGGTTGGCCCCCATAGTGATCTTCATTCACACCATACTCCCTCCGCGCATTCCCTCCAACATATCCCATAGGTAGCCCTCGACCTCGGCCCCTACCCCGATCCACATTACGACCCCAATTCATACCTCGTCTCGGTTGAAAGTGATCATCAAGCCCATACATATCATCACCATATTCGGCTTCCTCCCCTTCTTGAGCCTCATCGGCTTGTTCAAGAGGTTGCACATTTCGGATGGGTCTTGGTAATGGAACGTCTCTTGGGGGATTATCCAAGATACGGGGAATGCCCGTTCGTTCAATTCTCTCCCGGTCCTCCTTTACCCGTTGTTGATTGAACAACTCAAAGACATGACTTACTTGTTCCGGGGTAAAGTTAGGAGTACTTGAGACTTCACCGGTCTCAATTGGGACACTCGGGGTCCCCTTTTCAATTGGGACACTCGGGGCCCCTTGGTCACCTTGGGTACTTGAGGCACCCTTTTCAAGTGACTCAATCCTTTGAGTCATGACGTCCATCTTGGCAAGAATGCTAGCCAAGGCATCCTTGATGAATTCTTGACCCTCGTTGGCCATTGTACCTACAAAGAAAGAAACAAGAGTTAGTCAAAACACCTCACTCGCTCCCTCACAAGTTTTCACTCGGATCACTCGTATGGTGGTGATGGCTATTTCACTCTTGCTTGAACTCAAAGTTTCACGAAGTTGAATAGTAAACCTAAACTTAATCACTCGACTCGAAAGCCCAATACACTCCGGGGTGAGTGGAGTTAATAGGACTCGATTGGAACGCTAAGCACTTTGAGTGAGGACTTGAGTCAAAAGGCACTACGGGTCTTCTTTGAGTTCTAGTCTCCTTTCTAAGGCACGATGATCCTAATTAGCTCGAAGTAATTAGTACTAATCAAGTAGGATTATACTCTAATAGTACCAATTAGAAGCAATGCAAACAATAAAACACGAGAACCTAGAAGAAACTACCCAATTCCCAACGTTCAGGAAGTAGGCGCCCCGCCTCAAAGAGTGGGCGGTCCGCCCAGGGTAAAGCTTCAGGTGGAGGCGCCCCGCCTCAGCAGGGAGGCGCTCCGCCTCAGCAAATTCCAGAGAGGTCACAGACTTGAGGCGCTCCGCCTCAGAATATAGGCGCTCCGCCTCTGCAACCTTCAGCACTGTTCAACAACGCGTTTTTCTTGGTTTTTCACCCAACAATTCAACTAATCAAGCGTTGTTTTAGCAATTCAAAGGTACCCAAATGTTCTATGAGTCGCAAAGATCAAACCCCAACAACTTTTATCAAACCCCAATCAATATCAAGCAATCCACCATGTTCATCTTCTTCAAAGCTAGGGTTTCAAAATTTTCAAATTCTCATGGGGTTTCAAAATTTCAATTCATGCAATACAACTCCAAATTGGGTGTTTAAGGTACCAAAAGAACGGGAATCACACAAGGATCAAACCCCAATATCAAATCTCAATCCAACCCAAGAATCAATCAAAAGTCATCAAGAACAAGTTCATCAAGGGTTTTAAAGGGTTTTGGGGTTTTGATTTTCAATCTTCTCCAATCCAAGTGTTTTTGGTATCCAAACGACGGGATTTCAACCACGATCAAGATTCTACAACACCCATATCAAGAATCATTCAAACCAACAAGTTACACCAAATTTTTAGATTTTCAATTTTTTTTTTTTTTTTTTTTTTTTTTTTGTAGTTTTCTTCTTTTAACAACAACAAACAAGAACCTAAGATAGAAACCAACCTAGGCACGAAGAATCAAGGGTCGGGGGTTTGTAGAAACAAAACCCGAGCCTTGCTCTGATACCAAGATGATAAGAATCAAAAACGAAACGCGGAAATAAAGATAAAGAGCGAGACACTACTCGAACTCCCTACGAAGTAACTATGGAGAACTCGTTCCATAATACCCTCGTATCGGTGTCAAGGAGGACCTACACTATGCAACTACCCTCGAGCCACACTTGGGGCTCGCAAATAGAATGATCGGGTTTTCGGTTCAAGACTCAACTAGGATCCACTAGTGAATTCAAGCAACCAAGAGAAGGGTTTCTTCAATAAAGAGATAAACTCTATTCATCATTCATATAATTCAAAGGTAAGGTAATGTTTCAAAGAGGCTAAGTGAAGTATTTATAGGCTTCACTTAGGCATACTTAAAGGTCTAAAATACCCCCAAAGTGGGTTAAAACAAATAAGGCCACGCAGGGCTAAAGTTGGAAGTCCAAGACAAAAGTAGTAAAATATCCCGCAGCTTGTCACAGAGGGAGGCGGTCCGCCTGGGGTGGGTAGGCGGTCCGCCTAGCAGCTTCAGCTTCTCTGGATTCCTCTGAGGCGCTCCGCCTCTTGTCTGAGGCGCTCCGCCTCCTGACTTCCTGCTCTCTGGATTTTGGGAGGCGCCCCGCCTCAGCTGGGAGGCGCTCCGCCTTGTTCTGGAGTCCCTTGGGGTGTCTCATTTTGAGTCTCTTGGGTCTCTCCAAGTGTCCTAAAGGATCCTCCATCCACGGCACACCAAAGCATGGTCTTCAAGTTGCTCTCGGGGCCTTCTTCCATACTCTTCCATATTAAGTGAAGATGGGTATCTTGGATCAACTTGGCTTGACTCCGAGTGAATGGTCTTGAGGGGGTTTGGGTCTTATCAACCATGGAATGAAGTTCTTGCTCCTTGCTCCTTTGCCTAGCCAAAGAAGGCGCACTAGTAGGCACTTGGCTCTTCGCCCGGTAAGGCACAAAGTCATAAACTCTTTGCCCTATGCCCACAAAATACGCACCCTTCACCACACTATATTGCACCCTCTTCCCCTCCAACCACCGGTCACCTATCCACACATCAATATGACGCATGGGATACACATCACACCACACATAGCATTTATAGTTCCTATGAGATATGAGTACCCGAGCCTCCTTAGAAACCCACACTCCATCATACTCATAAGGATGCTCTAGCTTGTGGCATGGTATCCTAAGCCTATCAACCAAAGAGGTGCTAATACAATTGGCATCGGTACCACCAATCTTGAGCAAGTATCCTCCAATACCATCTACCTCAACAACGAACCTACACCTACCCAAGTTTTGTAGATTGGCATCCAAGTGAGAACTTGAACGCCCACAAGTGTCAACTCCGACAACTTGGGTCTTCCTTATCCCTCCACTAGTGGCATTACCACTAGGACAACCTCCACTTCCCGTCACTCTCCCAACATTAGCAATGTTGTTGGAAGTCAAGGAAGGATCCTTGCCATGGAACCCATAAATGCCTCTCGCCTTGGTTCCATAGCCCATAGCACTACTCCTACTACAACCATCCACGCCCCTCACGGCATATAACCCCTTTGTAGCAAAAGCAACACCATCTATCATACCAACCTCCTCATGGGAATTAGAAGCATTAGGTCGCTTAGCGTACCTAGAAGATGCAAGCTTCTTTTTTCCCACGGAACAACCACCACCACCTCCCATACTAATGGAAGGTCCTCTACTACTCCCTTGTACACCGTTAGCAACACTAAGAGAAGATGCATAAGGATAACCCATATGTTCAACATCAACATCAACTCTATCTATGTCACTATCATGCTCATTTTCATCACAAGTAGAGTAAGTAGGATCAATGTACCTTGAAGCGTCACCATCCTCGGGTTCTTGACTAGAAGCATTAGATTCATCGAATTCATCTTCATGAGCTTCATAGTCGTCACCAACCTCTCGATCATCATAGTGAACCGCTTCATCATCATAGGAGCCATGGTTTCCATCATCATAGTAATGGCCATCATCCTCACCATAGGAACCATAGTCTCCATCATCACCATACGAGTCATAGCAACTCGCATCATCACCACATGAGCCATAATCTACTCCATCATCAATATCCGACATTGTTGCAATCACCAAAGAACAAAACCTCCCAAAAGTCACTCCCTCACGTGTATCACTCAATATATGTACACTCAAGAGCGAGGCCCTATCAACTTGGGAACCAAGGAAATCACAACTAGCATGTCCAAGTTAAAGTTCGGAATGGAATTAATGAGACTCGATGTACGGACGGTTATTTAAAGTGCGCACTTGAGGCCAAAAGGAGTTCTACGACTCTTCTTTGAATTTTAATCTCCTCTACGCACGAATACCTAATACGCTAAAGGATTAGTGTCAATTGAGTAGGCCAATTACCCTAGAAACACTAACCAAGAGGTACGGAAGCAAACGGGACACAAAAACACATGAAACGAAGCCAAACGGAGTCACCCCAGGAGTGGGCGGTCCGCCTCTGTAAAGTGGGCGCCCCGCCTACTCAAAATACAGAGAACAACAACAAAATGGGCGGACCGCCTACTATTTGGGCGCCCCGCCTACTGGCATTTTCAGCACAGTCCGAAAATCGTTTTTTGGCTCGTTTAGCACTCAAAATCCAACGTTTTCGACTCGTTTTCGATTCTAATGATACCCAAAGATGTATTTGATGATTCTAAACAAACCCCAATAGGTTTAAACTCCAATCAAACAACAACAAATCAATTTTGATTCTTGAGCAAAAATCTAGGGCTTTTGAAAATTTTGGAGATTTGAATTCTTCAAATTTTGGAATACACCACCAAATCTTGTAATTTTGGTATCAAAAGAACGGGAATACAATAAGGAACAAACCCCAATGATTTTTAATGTATGGGTGTTCCTATACAACAAGTTCCACCAAATTTTGTGAAATTTTCAAGTTTTTCTATTTTTTTTTGTTTTTCTTCAAATTTTCAAGAACAAACACAACAATAACAAAGATAAGGATACTACGAACAAGGAACGAGGGTTTGTAAGAACAACACCCGATCCGTGCTCTGATACCAACTGATGCAATACAAAATACGCGGAAGCAAACTAAACGATAAACGAGCGGAAGCAAGTAAATTTGATAACGAGATATCTAGGATATCGAGAAGTTCAAGACTAGGAAGACAAGAATTAGAAGAAAGAACGGATAAACAATTCAAACGAGAATCTAATTATCCAAAGGGAGAAAGTGAAACTCGAACCTTACAAGGATTTCACACTAGCGATGAATCTCCATAGGTTCCAAGTCAACGAGATACATGAAGCCTCGGGCTTCGACAAGAAAGGCTCGGCCTTCTCTCAATTCTCTCTTCTTCAAAATTCAATACAAGGTAAGTTATAAAATGAAAGACTAAGTGTGGCTTTTATAGTTTTCCCACACTCCTAAGTGAAATGACTAAAATGCCCATGGGATGGGTTAAGACATACAAGCCACTTAAGGGCAAAATAGGAATTACAACACAAAAACTAGTCTTGAAATGGCCCGGAACAAGGCGCCCCGCCTAGCCAAAAGAGGCGCCCCGCCTAGTTGCATGGTAGGCAAACAGGCGCCCCAACACCATGGAGTAGGCGCTCCACCTACTTGAAGTAGGCGGTCCGCCCAAAATAGAGGCGGCCAGAGATCCAGAGAGTGAGCTTCAACTAGGCGGTCCGCCCCTTTGAGTAGGCGGTCCGCCCCTTCCTGGGGGTCCTTGGAATGGCTCAAAATGTATCCCCCGAGCCTCTCCTTTGGTGCCCACATGCTCCTCTTTCCTTGGCGCTCCTTTGCATGATCTTCAAGACGTTTCCGGAGCCCTTGCCTTATGTTCATTGTGCTCTCAAGCTTGGTTCTTGATGGTTGTTGATTAGGCCATTTTATATTGCATCAGACCCCCAGGAAGGGGCGGACCGCCTACTCAAAGGGGCGGACCGCCTAGTTGAAGCTCACTCTCTGGATCTCTGGCCGCCTCTATTTTGGGCGGACCGCCTACTTCAAGTAGGTGGAGCGCCTACTCCATGGTGTTGGGGCGCCTGTTTGCCTACCATGCAACTAGGCGGGGCGCCTCTTTTGGCTAGGCGGGGCGCCTTGTTCCGGGCCATTTCAAGACTAGTTTTTGTGTTGTAATTCCTATTTTGCCCTTAAGTGGCTTGTATGTCTTAACCCATCCCATGGGCATTTTAGTCATTTCACTTAGGAGTGTGGGAAAACTATAAAAGCCACACTTAGTCTTTCATTTTATAACTTACCTTGTATTGAATTTTGAAGAAGAGAGAATTGAGAGAAGGCCGAGCCTTTCTTGTCGAAGCCCGAGGCTTCATGTATCTCGTTGACTTGGAACCTATGGAGATTCATCGCTAGTGTGAAATCCTTCTAAGGTTCGAGTTTCACTTTCTCCCTTTGGATAATTAGATTCTCGTTTGAATTGTTTATCCGTTCTTTCTTCTAATTCTTGTCTTCCTAGTCTTGAACTTCTCGATATCCTAGATATCTCGTTATCAAATTTACTTGCTTCCGCTCGTTTATCGTTTAGTTTGCTTCCGCGTATTTTGTATTGCATCATGGTAGCTCCCACGTCTGATACCACCCTGCTGCTAAGTCATCCAATCTAAATGCATCTAACTCTACTGACTCTGTGTTTGACACGTGCATGAACCTCAATACCCTGGCTATCCTCACTAGAAAATCCTGAGGGTCCTCTCCTGTACGAGATCCAATAAAGGCTGGAGGCTCTAGTCGGATAAAATCCCTGATCCTGGATCCAGTATCTCCCCGAGCATCTGCACTATGCTGTCTATTTTGAGCAACTACAACACTGGTCCCTCACTTCCTGTCCTTGACTATCAAGTTGAGGAGCTGGAGGTATGATAGCCGCAGTACCTCTAATATCACCCTGAATTGATAGGATCTGTGAGGCCTCAGATGGAGCCTCAGGTCTGAACTCCTCACTCTCATCCACTCCAGGTGGCACTCTACTAGTACCCGGGCCGGCAATGGCCTTGCCCGTCTGGGTAGCTGTTAGTTTCTTCGGCGGAATCGCTTTACTGAAAACACTATTGTTAGAGGGCTGAATTCTATGATCATGGCTCTATTGCACGATCTAGAGAAGAAAGAAAGACAACTATCCTGAAGTGCCTTGTAGCCTCATGTTCAAAAGTATGGCGCGCAACATACTCCTAAACAAGACTCTACTAGACACGGCCTGTAGACACCCTAGGACTAAACGACTCTGATACCACTTTTGTCACGATCCAGCCTAGGGTCGCGACGGATGACCAACACTAAGTGTCGATCATCACTAATTCTGCTGATAATCTGCTGACCATGAATATAACTAATAAATAGAATAAGCATAGGCCTAATTGATAAGAATTATGCAATGCAAAAAGCTGACAAGGCTAACATAAGCTGACATACATAGCATACTGACAGAACCACACATGGACATATCTACAGGCCTCTAAGGGTGATGAACTGAATATTCAAAGGACGGGACAAGACCCTGCCATACCCAAACTGGCTGACTGTACACATACAAAATGGTAAGTAACTCCGGGAGTAAGCGGAGTGACTCTAATGGCTGATAGATGGCCTACTAACGTGGTCCAAGCATTGATCTATCTACACCTGCGCGGAATAAAATGCAGCGCCCCAGAATAGTGCGTGAGTACGATATGTACCAAGTATGTAAGGGATGACCATATAATATATCATAGCTGAATGAAACAGTAAGGCTGGATAAATATGTAAGTGTGAGCTGGAGCATAGCAATATAGCTGGAAATCTGAAGACGTACTAAACATGATCTGAATATAAACTGAAGTCTAGTTGAATCTGGAACTGAAGACTGAGCTGAACTATACTGATAAATAACTATAATATGACTGATAACTGATTACTAGAAACAAGAACTGAAAACTGATAATATAAATATGTTAAACGGATAACAAGATGAGACAACTGGATGGCATAACAAATCCGTAGATAGAATGTCTGGACAACACTATTGTCCTGATTTTCAACCTAATATTTAGAGTATAGATAAAAGTTATAGACTTCATAGTCTTCATAAAAGTTTTAGTTATTTGTCTTAGGGTTCCAGGAAATCTTGAAGAATCTCAATATCAATTTTGTACAAGGAGTTTTGCTCAAATTACTAACAGCTGTCCGAAGATAAAAACAATTTTCAAGATTTTGAAATATTTTGTGCTACTGTTTTGGACATTTTTTACCGTTTTTCTGAGCACCAAATTAAGCACATATACTGTCGTCACCTTTATTCCATACCAGTTAACCACAAGAATCATCAATTTTGGAACTATGAAAAGCTTTAAAAGTTACAAGATACATGCCTTGCCAAAAGAGTGGTTTAGCCTTACATACCTTTGATGTTTCTTGCTTCTAAACCTTGTTTCCTTTGAATTCCACACCTTCTAAAGCTTAAACAAGTTATAATACAGCATTTAGGTACTTTACTTAGCCATGAAGTTATTCTAAAACTCAAGCTATAGACGAAATTGAAGGTAGCATAACGTTACCTTAATTGCGTAGAATGTTTTGACGCAATCTGTCATCAATTTCAAGTTACGATTGACGCCCTTCCTTCAAAATCATAAAAGTAACTTAAACCTTCATGGGAGCACTGTTTCTATCGTGTATGTTTTAGAAATAATGAAAAAGAAGACATGTTTTCCATTTATACTCGAAACATTTCAGTTCTAGCCCTCTTAGGCCTGACTTCTGATGCTCATATGTTTTTATCTATACGTTGTATGAACAAACCGTTAAAAGTATTGGAAACTAAAATCCAAGATGTTAAATTCGGTATATGGTATGTCCCCAAACGACCTCATATAACATACAAAATTAATTGCTAAAAAAGCTTCCTTACAAGGCAATTCCGTAGTCGGTTTTTCCGCAACTTAAATCTGATTTTTCCCAAACTTTATATTCAACATATAAACATCATATATGATCATATTATAACTTTAAACTCACTTAAATCTTTCTTAATATGTATTTAGAGTGATATACTTCACTTTAGGCATACAGGGTGTAACATGATCGTTGTCGTTGCCTCGTAGATACTTATCTTGTTGCATGATTGCACAGATATTTCTTACCTCAGGCAGTGAGTTGTTCTTGTCTTCGGCTACAATTTTTGTCCCAACTAGAGACTTAGCTTTGGCCGCTTCTTTCAATTCTTTCATTATTTTATAGTCCTCGCTGACTTGTTTCGGAGACAAGGGTTTGAGTATGAAACTCTTCCCTTCGAGCTTAGCAGTGTAAGTGTTGGTTGGTCCGTTATGAACAACCGACCGATCATATTGCTATGGTCGACCCAATAGAAAATGACAAGCTTGCATCGGTATCACATTGAACATCATCTCATCTTGATATTCTCCAACTTTGAGCTTGATCCACACTCGCTTGACAACCCTCAATTCTGCACACTCATTTAGCCATTGCAATCTGTAAGGATGAGGA
Source organism: Petunia x hybrida (assembly GCA_037355625.1). Classification (NCBI taxonomy): domain Eukaryota; kingdom Viridiplantae; phylum Streptophyta; class Magnoliopsida; order Solanales; family Solanaceae; genus Petunia; species Petunia x hybrida. The sequence goes on from JBBBVM010000037.1 coordinate 1,890,150, forward strand.
TGTTTCGACGTAGGTAATCCCAATTGTGAAACCAAAGTTTGACTCACCACATTTTCACCACTACCCGAATCAATAGTCATCGCACAAACTTTCCCCCAAACCCGACATCTTGCATGGAAGAGATTCTCTCTTTGGTTGTCCTCTTCTTCGAGAGTCATGCAGCTCGAATTCCTTCGAACCACAAGAAACATTTCTGGATGATCAGCTTTGGTAGCTTCACGACCATCATCATTTTCAGCTCGATCAGTCTCCTCGAAGTTTTCCTCCTCAGTGTCACTCGCTTGCTCTTGGATGGTTCCATCATCCAGCATTAGCATAACCTTCCGAGTCGGGCACTCTTTTGCAATGTGAACATAACCTCTACATTTGTGATACTGAATACTTGCAGCACTGGGTGAATTAAGTTGAACCTTACCTCCCTCTCGGTTGGTTAACATTCACTACCCTCTCGAAGGGTTTCTTCGGATCTCAAACAGTGTTAACACTTGTTGGATTCGGACTCTTCCATTCTTTACTTCGATTCAAAGGAGTTGAAGTAGTGACTCCTCGATACCGATTTTCTTTATCGTCCTTCACCCATTTCTCAGCTTCGATGGCAGCTTGGAACACATTTTCCAACGTGTAATACACATGCATCCTCAATTGAGATGACACATCTCGATCCAAGCCATTTTTGAATCGGATGATGGCTTGCTCGTCATCTTCATCTTGATCAAGAGACAGTCGAATTCTTTCGAACTCATCATGATACTCTTCAACTGATTTGGACCCTTGCTTCAACTCGAAGAGCTTTCGAAGTTGATCCTGCAGATACTGGGCATTCACATACTTAGCATCCATTGCTCTTTCCAACTGCATCCATGTGTTGACCTCGGGATAAGCATTCCTTCGTCACAACCTTTTGTCAGCCTCCCACCATGTTGATGCATATGCTTCGAACAAAACAATGGCATGTTCAACTTTTCTCTCTTCGGTCATCTCATTAGTTTCGAAGATTTGTTCCAACTAAAGCTTCCATTCAATGTATTGTTCTGGATCACTAGTTCCTCTGAATGGTGGAATAGTGATCTTGACACTGTTCAAGTTTGAATCGTGAGCACCTCAGATCGGCTCCGGATACTCATCATAATAGTCATCAGCCTCACGCTCAGCATTTCGATCAACATCTGCGCCTCGGGCTCGACCTCGGATATTTCCACGACTTCGTTGAACCTGTCTTCGTTGAATGAATGGTGGCTCATACTCATTTTTGCCTTCACAAAATTCTCCATCATCGACCTCTTTATCAACGACCACAACTTTCTTCGGGCCATTGGAAGTGGTATTCTATCACCTCAGGGAATGCCCAAGTGTTGATAACCAGCTTGGGGATTGATAAGGGGCGAACCCACGAAAGCGATAAAATGATAAAAAGCGAGACGAGACTTACACTAAAGTCGAGTAGCAACGAAGAACTAGTTCCGTTACACCCCGAACGATTGGAAAGAATCACCTAACACTATGCAACTATCCTCAAGAGTCACGAGGCTCGAGCAAATAGAATGATCGGAGATGGATTGAAGAGCAACTTGGATTCATCCAATTGATTTCAAGCCAAAAAGGTTACAAGTTTTCAAGAGCTAAGCTCATTCAATGTGTTTTGTGTTCAAAGTAATGTAAGTGCAATAAATGAAAGAGGGGTGTTATAAATACACCCCTTTACAAGGTTTTCCTAGCTACTGGTCCGAGTCTGCTTAAGTGTTCATCGCGATCGCGCATGATTATATGCGATCGCGAGGCACACTTAAAACTGAGTAGCGCGATCGCGCGAGACACGGCGCTATCGCGAAGACAAAAGGAAGACTCTTCGCGATCGCGAAGGTTGGGCACGCGATCGCGAAGAACAAAAGTCCAGCTTCAGGCAGTAGCTCAGCAGATGTTCCCCTGTTTTGCTCTGTTTTGTTCCCCTGCTGCCTGCACAGTTTCCTGCCCTGTTTCAACGTTGAGTGAGCTCCAATGCATTGTCTTCAAGTCCTCTCCCGAGCTCATGTCGTCCATGCCCTTCCGGATCAAGTGCAAGTGAGCATCATGAAGTGTTTGGGCTTGGCTTCTCGTAAAGGGCCTTGTGGTGGTTTGCCCCGCATCATTCTCCCCTTCTTGAGAAGATTTCGTCCTCGAAATTGAAGTATCCACCTCCACGGCATCATGACCTACATCAAAAGGAGCCAAGTCACTAACATTAAAAGTGTTTGATACATTATACTCACCCGGCAAATCGATCACATATGCGTTGTTGTTGAGCTTGGAGAGCACTTGAAAGGGTCCATCACCTCGGGGTGCCAACTTCCCTTTTCTAAGGTTTGGAAACCTCTCTTTGCGGAAGTGCACCCACACCCAATCTCCTTTCTTGAGTTCCAATTTCTTTCTCCCCTTGTTCTTCTTAAGGGCAACCTTGTCATAGGCTTCCTCCAATCGCTTCCTCGCATTGGCATGGATTTCAAGCATGGCCTTAGCTCGGTTTTTACCTTCAAAATTAACAACCATTTCCTTGGGCAAAGGGGTTAGATCAAGTGGAATCAAAGGATTAAAACCATAGACGCACTCAAACGGAGTCAAACCAATCATGCTATGCAATGTGCGATTGTAAGCAAACTCCATAAGAGGTAATTTATCAATCCACGTCCCGGCCTTACCTCGGGTCATGGCTCTAAGAAGGGCACCCAAAGTTCGGTTCACCACTTCGGTTTGACCATCCGTTTGTGGGTGGTGGGATGTAGAAAACAACAACTTGGTGCCAAGAGCACCCCAAAGACACCTCCAAAAATGGCTAAGGAACTTAGAGTCCCTATCACTCACAATGGTTTGAGGCACACCATGCAACTTTAACACATTATCAATGAACAAAGTAGCTACATGTTGTGCATCATGACTCTTTTTACAAGGAATGAAGTGAGCCATTTTGGAGAACCTATCCACGACAACATAAATGCTATCGTGCCCCCCCTTAGACCGCGGCAATCCCATAACAAAATCCATCGAGATGTCCACCCACGGGCTAGTAGGAATAGGGAGGGGAGTATACAAACCATGGGAATTAGATTTGGACTTAGCATACTTGCAATCCAAGCAAGTTTTGCAAAGTCTCTCAACTTGCACACCCATCTTTGGCCAGTGGAATTGCTCCATGAGAATGGCCAAGGTTTTGTTCCTCCCAAAGTGACCCATCAAGCCCCCACAATGTGCTTCACGAACAAGCAACTCCCTCCATGAGGACTCGGGGACACAAACTCTTCCATTTTTAAAAATGTAGCCATCAACCCATTGGTATTTCTCCACCCGCTCGCCACTCACTAGAGCATCATGAATGCTCTTGAACTTTGGGTCATGTTCATACAAAGATTTTATACTCTCAAAACCCATAAGTCTAGAGGCAAGAGTGGTAGCAAGGGCGAATTTCCTAGAAAGCGCATCGGCTACAACATTGTCCTTACCCTTTTTGTAATGAATCACGTAAGGGAAAGACTCAATGAACTCCACCCACTTGGCATGTCTCTTGTTCAACCTTTCTTGGCCTCTTAGATGTTTGAGTGACTCATGGTCACTCTTGATCACAAATTCCCGAGGCCAAAGATAGTGTTGCCAATGGGCTAGAGCTCTCACAAGGGCATACAACTCCTTGTCATACGTGGAGTAATTCAAGGAAGCGCCCTTCAACTTCTCGCTAAAGTAGGCAACGGGTTTCCCTTCTTGCATGAGAACACCCCCAATACCCACCCCCGAGGCATCACATTCTACCTCAAAAGCCTTCCCGAAGTCGGGCAATTGTAGCAATGGGGCGGTACTTAGCCTACTTTTCAATTCTTGGAAAGCCTTTTCTTGCGGCTCCCCCCAAACAAAGGATTTGTCTTTCTTTACTAACTCGGTGAGTGGGGCGGCAATGGAGCTAAAGTCTTTCACAAATCGCCTATAGAAGCTAGCAAGACCATGAAAGCTCCGCACTTGAGTCACGGTAGTAGGAGTAGGCCAATCACGAATGGCCTCTACCTTAGACTCATCTACCTCCACTCCTCGGGCACTCACAACAAACCCAAGAAAGACTACCTTTTCAACACCAAAGGCACACTTCTTGAAGTTGGCATAGAGCTTTTCGGCCCTTAAAACCTCAAGCACTTGCCTCAAGTGGCCAACATGGTCGTCTATTGATTTGCTATATATCAAGATATCATCAAAATAGACAACCACGAATTTGTTGATAAACGGCTTCAAGACATGGTTCATTAACCGCATGAAAGTGCTAGGTGCGTTGGAGAGGCCGAAAGGCATCACCAACCATTCATAAAGACCAAATTTGGTCTTGAATGCGGTCTTCCACTCATCACCCCGGTTTCATCCGGATTTGGTGGTAGCCGGACCTAAGATCTATCTTGGTAAAGACACTTGAACCACTCAATTCATCAAGCATGTCATCAAGTCTAGGAATGGGATGACGATACTTTACCGTTATCTTGTTGACCGCACGGCAATCAACACACATCCTCCATGTCCCGTCCTTCTTTGGCACAAGAATGACCGGTACGGCACACGGGCTCAAGCTTTCTCGAACCAACCCTTTGGTGAGCAATTCATCCACTTGCCTTTGCAATTCCTTGGTATCCTCCGGGTTGCTCCTATAGGCCGGCTTGTTTGGGATTTGGGACCCCGGAACAAAATCGATTTGGTGCTCAATACCCCTCAAGGGAGGTAATCCATCGGGCATCTCATTCGGGAACATGTCCCCGTAATCCTTCAAAACATTTTCAAAAGCACTAGGCAAAGGGTTAGAAGAATAATCAATTTCGGAAGTAAGAATCATACCTTTGTACACTAGGCAAATGAGTAGTTTGTTGCCATCATTTCCTCGCAAAAGTTCACCCGGTTGCATCATGGCACAAATGCCACCGGTAGAAGATGGTGGTGTCACCACCAAGCTCTCGACCAAAGAGCTAGTCCCAACAACCGACTTAGCCTTTGCCGCTTCCCTCAATTCCCTCATGCGCTTGTAGTCATCACTTACTTGCTTGGGCGATAAGGGCTTGAGTACAAACTTTTTACCTTCATGCTTCACCGTGTAGGTGTTGGCACGGCCATCATGAACCACATGTCGATCAAATTGCCATGGCCTTCCAAAGAGAAGGTGGCATGCTTGCATGGGCACAACATCGAACATGTGCTCATCCACATAGTTCCCTATCTTGAACTTGATTAAGCATTGTTTGACCACCCTCAATTCACCACACTCACTAAGCCATTGCAAACGGTAAGGACTTGGGTGTTTTAAGGTGGGTATTTTCAATTGGGAGACTAGTGTTTGGCTAATGACATTGGCACAACTTCCCGAGTCAATAATCATGGAACAAAGGAGACCCATGACTCGGCATTTAGAATGGAAGAGGTTCTCTCTTTGTAAAGTCTCACTATCCTCCACCAACATGGCCCCTAAACTCCTCCTCACAACAAGAAAAGCATGGGCGTCATCATCATCCTCCATTGCAACCTCCCCCTCATCAACCCCCTCATCATCCTCTACTCCCTCTTCTTCCTCGGGTTCACTATCTTGTTCATACACCAAATCACCCACAAGAACCATAGTTTTCCGGGTGGGGCAATCTTTGGAGATATGTCCATAACCCTTACACTTAAAGCATTGAGTAGAAGTAGAAATAGGATTACTTAAGTGAGTTCTAGAATTACCTCCCACTTGTGGTGTAGACTTTTCAAAAGGCTTCTTCACATCCCTGCTAGGGGTTGCACCACTTGAACTTGGGAACTTGGCATTGGGAGTAGGAGTCTTCCACTCCCTTGGCTTGCTCATGGAAGTAGTAGTACCACTCTTGTTTCGGAGGGCTCTCTCCTCTTTGAGCCATTTCTCGGCTTCGATGGCATCATCACATAGCTTGTAAAGATCATCATATTTGTGGAACTTCAATTGTGAAGCTATGTCTCGGTTCAAACCCCCTTTGAAACGGATCATGGCCGTCTCATTGTCTTCCTCGTCCAAGTCAAGACTCATGCGGATTTGCTCAAAGTCATTGAAATATTCCCCAACCGTTTTGGGGCCTTGTTTCAACTCATAGAAACGCTTGTGTTGGTCCACACGGTATTGACTAGTCAAGTACTTTTCATCCATCACACGGATCAACTCTTCCCAAGTAAGATTGATAGCCATTCCCGTCCTCCTTCTATTCCTCTTTACCGACTCCCACCACGTAGAAGCAAAGGATTCAAAGGAGGATATTGCATACTTGGTCTTCTTCACCTCGGGCATGTCGTTGGTGTCGAATATCCGCTCCATGGACAACTTCCAATCAATATACTCCACCGGGTCACTACCCCCTTTGAAAGAAGGAATAGTAAGCTTCACACTATTAAGGTTGTTATGCTCTCGACCCCCTTGGTGCGGCTCCGGTTGGCCTCCAAAGTTATCTCCATAACCACCATAATCTCTCCTAGCATTCCCTCCAACATACCCTATGGGTGGCCCTCGACCTTGGCCTCTACCCCTATCCACATTACGACCCCTAAATGGAAAGTGAGCACCATATCCACCATCACCATAATCATCCTCCTCCCCTTCTTGAGCTTGTGCAACTTGCTCAAGATGTTGAACATTTCGGATCGGTCCGGGAAGTGGAGCATTCCTTTGGGGATTGCCCATAAGGTTAGGAATGGTCACACGTTGGGTATTGCCCAACAATTGGTCAATTCGTTCACGGTCCTCCCTTACCCGTTGTTGGCGATGGAGCAACTCAACGACTTGTTCCGGGGTAAAGGTCGGGCTACTTGTGCCCTCAATACCATCAACTTGGGCACTCGGGGGCCCCTTCTCAACTTGGACACTCGGGGTCCCCTTTTCCGATTGCTCATTGGAAGTCCCTTGCTCAACTAGGGCACTTGAAGCACCCTTTTCAAGAGACTCAATTCTTTGGTTCATGAGGTCCATCTTGGCAAGAAGGTTAGCCAAGGCCTCCTTTATGAAATCTTGTCCTTCGTTGGACATTGTGCCTGCAACAATCAAAACAAGAAAAGAGATTAGAGTAAAAAGTCCTCACTCACTCCCTCACTTATGTTTGTCGCTCGGGTTCACTCAAGTTGGGGTTAGGTTCACACAAGCTTGAGATCAATGGCCTCCTCGTAGTTGCGCAACCTCCTCAATGATCAAACCAAAATACAAGAACCAAATGCTCTTCGGGAAGAGTGGATTTCAATGGGACTCGATAAACGCTAAGCTATTTGGTGCGCACTTGAACCAAACAATTAACTACGAATCTTCTTTGAATTCTACTCTCCTTCTAGGCACGAGGATCCTATTCGCACAATGGATTAGTACTAATTAGGTAGAAGTGTTACCCTCAAAGTACTAACCGGAAGTGACGCGATCAAATGTCCAAAGATCGAATCGTCACCAAACGGATTCGGAATTGGATGAAATTTGGCTTGTGATCTAGGAACTCACCATATTTGATGATGGTATGGGAGTTTTGGTGGTTAGAAACTGCTACGATAGCTTCGCGAACATTCTGTCCAACTTCAGGAAATTCTGGAAATTGGTACACTTCGCGATCGCGTGCAGAGGAGCGCGATCGCGATGAACAAAACTCAGAAATGGCGCGACAGCGCGAGACCTTGCGCGATCGCGCAGGTTTGTTCAGCTGAACCAGAAACTCGACAGAAAAACTGCAGAATTTGGCACACAAACAACCCAACTTCAACTTGTTTCAGTTTTTCAAGCTTCCACAAGGGTTTTCAACTGTAGTAAACACTTACCCATGGTTTAAACAAACAAACAACTTGTTTTCAATGATTTTTGGTCAAGTTCTTCAAATGTTTCAAACCTTCAAGAACTCAAAATTTCGATTTTCACTACAATACTCCAAATGATGTTATGATGGTATCAAATCAACGGGAAAACTATAGCGAACATTCCCCGATACCAAACGACCACAAAATCATAACATCAATTGAGTTCTAGCAAATTTTGCAAATTCTTCAACCTAGGGTTTAAATTTCCACTTTGATTT